>CAJQZJ010027415.1:3713398-3756009 GCA_907164525.1 Lophiomys imhausi | reverse complement strand
AAAAAAAAAAACACAAAACAAAAACAAACAAGTCTTTCCTGTAAATAACACAATCTTAGAGTTTACAGTGTGATCAAATATCTTGCAATGGTGAGCCAACTATATGGGTGCTGGGAAATGGACCCTCGGTCCTCTGCAAAAACAAGTACTCTTAAGCACAGAGCATTTTTAATCAATCTCTCTCTCTCTCTCTCTGTGTATGTGTCTGTGTGTTTTGTTTGGTTTTTTGTTTTTTTGAGACAAGGTTTCTCTGTGTATCAGCTCTGACTGTCCTGGACTGGCTTTGTAGACCAGGCTGTCCTCCAACTCACAGAGATCCGTGATTAAAGGTGTGCGCCACCACGCCCAGCTGTGTGTTTTGTTTTTTAAAGATTTATTATTTATACAGTGTTCTGTCTGTAGTTGTGCTTGCAGGCCAGAAGAAGGCACAAGATTTCATTATAGATTGTTATGAGCCACCATGTGGTTGCTGGGAATTGAACTCAGGACCTCTGGAAGAACAGCCAATGCTCTTAACCTCTGAGCCACATCTCCAGCCTGGGTGTGTGTGGGGGGGGTTGTCTCATCTTACCATCAAGCCTGGCCCCATGGTTGGTTAATTGGTTGATTTATTGAATTGTTTCATTTTGTTTTCTTTTTATGTGTATGACTGAATAGCCTGCATGTATGTCTATACAGAACAGGCATGACTGGTACCTTTGGAGGGCAAAATAGGACATGGGATTCCCAGGAGCTGGAATTACAGACTGTTGTGAACCTTCAACTGGACTGTGGAAACAGAAATCAGGTTCTCTGGAAGAGCACTACTCAGTGCTCTTAACCACTGAGTCGTCTCTCCAGGCCCATGTTTTGTTTTGTTTTCTTTTGATGAAACAAGATCTCACTAAGTATCTCTGGCTGACCTGAAACTTACCACATAGACCAAGTTGGCTTTGAGCAGACTTTTAAGGCTAAATCGAGCAGGTAAAGCATCCCTGTGTGTTTTAACAGTTAGCTGACCTCGCTTGAGGTAGCTGCGGTGCCATGTGGCCTAGTGATTGGCATGATTGCTTCTGCACTCAGCTGACAACCCAGGTGCTGGCCACCGGAACCTGCCGCCTCACGGGCAGGGCTGTGTTCCTGCAGTCTAGAAGCTGGCTGTTGCTATCTCTTACTTAAGGCCTCAGTCTCTTCACCAAGCACTCTAGCCTTATGTCTCACTCACTGGCTCAATGGCTGTAGGCCCATGGACAGACACAGCCTCAGGCCGTCACAGCTCTCCTCAGGGTTTGGTTCTCACAAACTTTGAGCAGGTCTTATGCCACGCCTCTTGTACCAGCCTAAGCTTACTTGTGGCAGGAGCAGCCTTCTGTAGACTTCTCTCTAGGTCTTCTTGGGCTGCCTTGGGGCAGGAGCCCCTTTCCACAACTTTTCTCAGCTTCAGCACCAGCAATTGGCACATATCTGCTTCACACCTCTGTCTGAAGTGCTCCCTCTCAAGTGCTCCCTCTCAGGCTCTGCCGCCATGCCCTTAAGTAGGGTGCTGCTCTTGTGGTAACTCTTGGTTCCCCGGTGGATCTCGAAGTCTCTTTCTGCTTCTCCCTATTTTTCTCAGCCTCTTACAGTCCCTGTCCACGCTCCTCAGCAGGGTGCTGTTCTCTGTGGTTTCTTGGGGCCTCAGCTCCAAAAACGAGGCTTCACCTGGCCCAAGTCCAATCTGGACTCTGCCCACCTAGACTGAAATCTTTCTAGAGTCTTTCAAAGTTTGGCAGTGTCCAACAGCTGAGCAGTGTTGAGAAGCAATGCTAAGCAAAAGCCCTTACCAGTTTCCTGGGCTTTCCTTCTTATACAGAGTGCCTTCTCATTGGTTGCCCAGGACTCACATGTGCTGCCATGTGCCAGGCTGATCTGCATGCCCCTTCAGAAACCCCCACATATTCATTAAAGAAATCTAACTTGCCAGGTTTTGTGGCACACCCCTTTAATCCCAGCATTCAATGGGGCAGAGGCAGGCGGAACTCTGTGAATTCAAGGCCATCCTGGAGTACAGGACATCCAAGTGAGTCCAGGACAACAGCCAGGGCTGTTACACCGAAAAATCATGTCTTAAACAAAACAAAACAAAGCAACCCCCACCAAAAAAAAAAAAGAAAGAAAGAAATCTAACTTCTATTGCACAATGTACTCTGTCTTAGGGCATAGTTTGTGCTTTTGAAATGGTCTGGGTAGTATTCTCTTTTTAGGGGCTAGGACAAGAATGTTTTCCTTGTCTTTCAATATTTCTCCTCAGAATATTGCCAAATGCTGGAAATATGACATTCCACTTAGTTCTCCTCCTCCTCCTCCTCACTGAGGGAGTAGTGACCTGAGGAGCTCAACACCTTTCCATCAAAGCCAGTCTGGAAAGATCTCAGGGTGGGGCCAAGACTGAGGTTGCCTGGGGCCAGGCACTTTGGAGATGAGGGTTCTGAGAGCTCTGCTTGCTCTAGTTTGTGGTTGTCACTTCCTGAGTTCTCACTTCCTGAGTTCTCACACTGTCTGATTGCAGAGTTCTCTTCTGGGATCTGTGAGGTGTTTGGGTGACATGCCAAGTTCTGTATGTCATGCCTGTGAGAGTGAGGGGCTTGTTCTGCTTGTTCTTCTATTTTGACTATCCCACATTTTTATGACAGACTTCATTGTAAAGGTAAAGACCTTGGGTTGTGTATTAAGGTTTGCCCAGCCAAGGTTGAGAAAGATCAGTTTTCTGAGTTAGTATCTTTTTTGTTTGTTTTTTAATTTTGTTTCCCAAGACAGGGTTTCTCTGTGTAGCTTGGCTGACCTGGAACTTACTGTGTAGACCAGGCTGGCTGCCTCAGAGATCTGCCTGCCTCTGGCTCCCAAGTGCTGGGATTAAAGAAGTGTGCTATCACACCTGGCTTCAAATTTAGTATCTTGTATTTGGTCTTAATAATTTTTTTTTTGAAACTCGGTTTTTCTGTGTAACAGCCTCGGCTGTCCTGGACTTGCTTTGTAGACCAGGCTGGCCTCGAACTCACAGAGATCCACCTGCCTCTACTCCTGAGTGCTGTCATTGAAGGCATGCGCCAGCACCGCCGGGCTAATAAGTTTGTTTGTTTGTTTGTTTGTTTTGAGACAGGGTTTTTCTGTGTAACCCTGGCTGTCCTGGACTCACTTTGCAGACCAGGCTGGCCTTGAACTCTCAGAGATCCTCCTGCCTCTGCCTCCCGAGTCCTGGGATTAAAGGCATGCACCACTATTGGCCCAGCTAATAATTTTAAAATTTTATTTATTTATTTATTTATTTATTATTTTTGAGGCAGTTTCCCTGTGTAACTCTACCTGGCCTGGAAAAGGCTATGTAGGTCAGGCTGGCCTAGAACGGCCTCCTCAGTTCTAGGATTAAACGCTGTTACCACACCCAGCTTGTTTGTCTTTTGTACAGATATCTAAAATATGCTATACTCAGAATCAAACAGGTAAACAAAAGATCATTTATGGAGTAATATGCAGGAGCCAGAAAGATTGCTTAGTGCTTAGAAGCACTGGGTACTCTTCCAGAGGACCTGAGTCAGGTCCTCTTCAATTCTCAGCACCCACATGAGTCCAATACCAGCTGTAACTACCATTCAAGGGGATCTGATACCCTTTTCTTGTCTCTTCTGGCACAGTATGCACAAGGTGCACAGACATTCATACAGGCAAAACACCAATACACACTAAATAAAAATAAACAAATTGCAGGGCAGTGGTGGTGCACCCCTTTAATTCCAGCACTTGGGAGGCAGAGGCAGGTGGATCTCTGTGAGTTCAAGGACAGCCTGGTCTACAAAGTGAGTCCAGGACAGCCAGGGTTACACAAAGAAACCCTGTCTCGAAAAACAAACAAACAAACAAACAAAACCAATAAAAATAAACAAATCTGTTTTTTTAAATTTATGAATAATTTTTAAAAATATTATTTATTTATTTATTTATTCATTCATTCATTTTTATTTCATGTCAGATCCCCTGGAACTGTAGCTACAGACAATTGTGAGCTGCCATATAGATGCTGGGTACTCAAGCAGGTCCTTTGGAAGAGCAGTCAGTGCTCTTAACCACTGAGCTATCTCTCCAGCCCCTTAAGAATAATTTGTAAACTGGGTGTGGTGGTGCATGCCTTCAATCCCGGCAGTCAGGAGGCAGAGGTAGGAGGATCTCTGTGAGTTCAAGGCCAGCCTGGTCTTCAGAGTGAATGACTTAGTACACAGAGAAATCCTATCTTGAAAAAACAAAAACAAAAACAAACAAGACAAAGAAGATTTTGTGATTTCTGTTTATCTTTTTATATTATTAGGTTGGTGATAATAGTGACTATTGATATGTGTGTGTGTGGTATGTGATTGCTGGTGCCAGCGCCTGTATAGACAAAGAAGCCAGAGGACAATTATCCAGAGTTTGTTCTCTCCTTCTACTGAGGGTTCTGGGATCAAACTCAATTCACCAAGCTCTAAGGCAAGCCCTTCTACCCACTGAACCATCTTACTCATTGTTTGTTGAGAGAGTTTGATTATGTAGCTGAGGCTGACCTGGAACTCATCAACATGGTCAGCATGGGCCATCTCCACCCCCTTTCCCAAATAAAAAACAATCCAAGTCTAGCTCTAGGGATACTTAGTCATCTCAGTATCAGACTTTTGCTACCATACCTTCTTCCCCTTCTGCATTTGAAAGAACTTCTTTTTTTTTTTTGGGGGGGGGGGGTTTCGAGACAGGGTTTCTCTGTATATCCTTGGCTGTCCTGGACTTGCTTTGTAGATCAGGCTGGCCTCGAACTCACAAAGATCCACCTGCCTCTGCCTCCCAAGTGCTGGGATTAAAGGCGTGCGCCACCACCGCCCGGCTTGAAAGAACTTCTATAGGGGCACACCATTCCCCTCTCTCCTGGTGGCCTGCCCTATCCACCGAAATTGATCTGAAATTGCCTGAACAACAATGGTACTGGTCAAGACTTTGTTCAAAGACAAAGACTGAATTCCAGTGCTGCCAAGAGCTGCAGCTGCTGCTTCTGGGATGAGTTGCCTCTGTGCTTCCTTGTTTTCTAAGTCTGCTATCCTGATGCTATTCAAGACTCCCAGTATCCTTGAATAAAACTCATTTTTGCTAATAATTGCAATAATGTCAATCAATTCTTGTACTTACAATAAATAAAACATTTTTTTTTTTTGGTTTTTCCGACAAGGCTTCTCATGTGTACCCCTTGCTATCCTGGGTCACTGGTTGAGAACCATGAATTTAGACTATAACATCACAGCTGGGTGAGATGGTTCAGAACTTCAATCCAACACTTAGGAGGCTGAGGCAGGAGGGTTTCCATTAATTCAAGGCCAATTTGGGCTGCATAGCAAGTCTTAGGCTCGGCAGAGCTACATAGAAAGACCTTCTTTCAATAAACATAAACTAAAACAAACCAAAAAAAAATAGAATGAAACAGATCAGGTTACATATAAGTGACCCTTGGCTGTAGTTGCAAGTCTGGGCTGGTGAAAGGGTTTTAGGTCCTTTGTAATATGAAGTTCAGCATTAACCTTGGCTACAAGAGATTTTGTTCCCAAAACAATCAAAACCGGCTGGAGATATGATGCCTCAGTAATTAAGAGCATTTTTTGCTCTTGTAAAGAACCAGGGTTCACTGGCATGCACATGCCTGTAATCCCAGCACACAGGAGGCAGAGGCAGGTGGATCTCACTGTGAGTTCGAGGCCAACCTGGTCTACAAAGTGAGTCCAGGACAACCAAGATCATTACATAGAGAAATCCTGTCTCAAACAAACAAACAAACAAACAAACAAAAAAGAGAAAAAAGACAGTCTTTAATAGCCTGCCTGGAACTACGCTAAGTATTCAGGATACCAGCATAGCCCAGAGCCTTTTTCAGGGAGAGCTTTTAGGCACAAAAAACATGTCCTGAGCCTGGTCTAAAAAGGGAGTCCATGACAGCCAGGGCTCTGTTACACAGAGAAACCCTGTCTTGAAAAACCAAAAACTTGCCGGGCGTGGGGTGCACGCCTTTAATACCAGCACTCGGGAGGCAGAGGCAGGCGGATCTCTGTGAGTTCGAGGCCAGCCTGGTCTACAAAGCGAGTCCAGGACAGCCAAGGATACACAGAGAAACCCTGTCTCGAAAAACCAAAAAAAAAAGAAAAACCAAAAACCAAAACAAAACCAAACCCAACAACAAACAAACAAAGAAAAAAACAACCTCCCCCCCCCCAAAAAAAAAAAAAACACGTCCTGTCCTGGGTTTACACATTTCAGTTAATAAGAAGTTAGCCAGAAGCAAAACTACAGATTCTTTTTTTTTTTTTTAAGATTTATTTATTATGTATACAGTGTTCTGTCTGCAAGTATATCTGCAGGCCAGAAGAGGGCACCAGATTTCATTATGGATGGTTGTGAGCCACCATGTGGTTGCTGGGAATTGAACACATGACCTCTGGAAGGGCAGCCAGTGCTCTTAACCGCTGAGCCATCTCTCCAGCCCAAAAGTATAGATTCTAAAAAGCAAGGTTAGTATATTTAGACACTTTTCCAGAACTATGGACTTTGATGGATCAGGTCTTTGTTTTGGCTGCTGATAGTGTCTATGTGTTGAGTTTTATGGCCTGAATGGTACTTTCATCATGGAATAAGTTGTGCTAAGGTCTGGGATCCTACTAAGGTCGGGGACCTGTTACAGTACTGCCTGAAGGTAGAAAAGTGTTCAAAGTGTCTCTTAAATTAAACCACAGCATACACAGATTTAGCTTTTGCACAACAAACCATATTCGGCCGGGATTCTGTAACAAACTTGGCTACTGTCTCCCTAAAAAGTGGAGATGACAGACTTTCTTCAGGCGACTTTGCAATATGATGTCAAAAACCTCATTAACAGAGCACAGTGATGAGCTCCATGTGATTCCAGCACTCTGGAGGCACAGGCAAGCAGATCTCTGTAAACTGGAGATCAGCCTGGTTCCATCCTCGCCTAGACTACATACAGTGAGACTCAGAGCAAAACAAAATATCTCCACTCAAGGCCTGGTGAGATTGCTCAGTGGTTAAGAGAACTTGTTCTAGCAGAGGATCCAATTGGGTTCCAGCACCTACATGGAAGCTTTCAACTATCTCAGTTCCAAGGGATCAGATACCTTCTGCTGACCACAGTGGGCACCAGGTACTCACATGCTGCACATTCATCCATGAAGGCAAATGCTTATACACATAAAATAATTTAAGCAGAGTCCAGCTAAAAGCCTTTAACTGTATAGTGAGTCAACCAATATCCTATTTTCCACCAATGGAAGGGCTAAGAATGCTACCAGATAGCATCTAAGTCCTACAGTTGCTATTACTCCATCTTATGGTAACTACTTACTTAATGTTTCTACTAGTGTGGGTTTTTTTTTTTGTTTTGTTTTTTGTGAATGCTTTTTGAGACAGGGTTTCTTTACGAAGGCTGTCCTTGAATTTACTATGTGTGTAGATTAAGCTGACCTTGAATTTAGAGATCTGTCTGGCCTGCTGGGATTAAAGGCGACACCACATCTGGCCTCTACTAATGTATTTTTTTTTTTCCGAGACAGGGTTTCTCTGTGTAACCCTGGCTGTCCTGGACTCACTTTGTAGACCAGGCTGGCCTCGAACTCACAGAGATTTGCCTGCCTCTGCCTCCCGAGTGCTGGGATTAAAGGCGCGGGCCACCACACCTGGCTACTAATGTATTTTTTAAAATGCCTTGGTTTATAGCTTTCTTTGTTCTGTTACTATAAAACTCCATGAAACTACTTCCATGAAGTAGAGTAGTTTAAATCTGTGTTTTTCCAGGGTGTCATCACTCACACTTTGGTTCCATAAACTATGTGTTAATCCCTTTGATTTGAGAGCTCTGTTTTTTTGTGGACGATGCCTTTAATCTCAGTATGCCGCTGTACCTGGTGAAGCAAGCCTTTAATTCCAGCACTCAGAAGGCAGAAGCAGGGGGATCTTTGTGAGTTCAAGGCCAGTCTGGTCTACAGAGCCACATCCAGGCAGCCAGAGTTATATAGAGAAGCTCTGCCTCAAATAAACAAATAAAAAAACCCATAATGGCAGAAAGTGTGGTTAGATGAGCAAAGACATAGGATGTAGGTTGACAGATTGATTGACGAGTTAAGTAGTATAGAGACGTGATGTGTGATGTGATTAGACTTATAATTAAGTGGATCTCTGTGAGTTCAAGGCCAACCTGGTCTACAAAGTGAGTCCAGGACAGACAAGGATACACAGTGAAGAAACCGTATCTTGAAAAACCAAAAAAAAAAAAAAAAAAAAAGACAGCAGACTTATAATTTATGAAGTGCAAGTTTGGTTGCTTCCAGTGTCAAATCAAGTCATAATCGCCCCTATAAATAGCAATTTTAACACCTCTCTTTGGCACTTGCTAAGTCCAACTGGGAAAACATCTCTTGTTGTGGCTGCATCTTGGACCTTGGTCCCTAGGGACACAATACCTCTCCCTCCCCCCCTCCCTCCCTCCCTCCCTCCCTCTCTCTCTCTCTCTCTCTCTCCTTAGTAGCCATTGGAATTCTTTTCTAGGGATGAGAAGCAAAGGCAGAAGTGAAAAGGCTCAGTTGAGGATATGAAAGAGGCAAGATCACACAGGGCGAGCTGGATGTGTGAGAAAGAGAAAGCCTGCTGACAGTCGAGACTTAGCTCTTCTTCTGGAGAAGAGAAACAAGCCGTTTTGAAACGCCCTTTCGTGTGAAGAACGGATTGGAAGAGGGACGTAAAGACCGCGATCTTCGTGGAAAGTGGTGACAGGGAGGTGGAGGGACGTGGGTGACTTCCAGACACATCTAAGAGGCCAATTAAGACGGCAGATGGGCGGCAAGCAGGCTCAGGTTTCCAGTGACCTCAGCGGTCACGGGTGAGTGGTGCGGACTCAGTGTTCCCGCGTTGGGGGGAGGGCGTGGCCTGTTGGTGAGGTTGTATGGGTGACCGGGCGGGGCGGGGCCCGGGGCGGGGCCGCCGGGCCGCTGCGTCACTCGGGGGGGGGGAGGGGGCGGGGGGGGGGGGGGGGGATACGCTGGGCGCGTCCCTGGGGTCACGTGGTGCGTAGCGCGCACAGTCCTTCTGTCGGTTGGTCTGGAGCGGCGCAGCAGGAGCCGGGCTGTGAGGTGAGCTCGTGGCGAGGCGCGGCGACGCGAAGCCAGCTGGTTGGGGCCGTGGCGGGGGCAGGCCCCGTGCCGCGCGCGCGCCTTGAGGGCGGGACCGGGGACGGACGCCCCGGCCACTGCGGGACCCTGGCTTAGTCCTGTTCCCCGTCTGGCCCCGGGATCACCCAGCCCCGGAGGGAGGCCCGGGGACCGCTGCTGAGAGCGTGGCGGGCGTATGAGCGCCGCCCAATCCCTGCGGCTACCCACAGGAACGACGGCCTTCCCGGCCAATCAACGCGGCCCGAGGGGGAGGGCCGCGAGGTGCGGGCCCGGGGCGCGGAGCGGGGCAGTGGGGGTGGGGAAGGGTGCCTGGACTGCACCCCAGCTTGGCCCGCGAGATAGGGGTGCAACCTACATTGCTGCCTCTGTTGGGGGAACGCGTTTTCGTGTAGTGCCTTTCTTGTCCTGCTCTGGGGAGCACACCCTTTCTTCAAGACCCTGTATATGGGAGTGTCCCCTTTCTCTATAGTTTGGAAAATCTGGGCGTCGCTCCCCTTCCTTAAGCTCTTGTCTTGTGATTTTTCTCTCAATTTCTAGCCGTCCCTAAAACCGAACTGAAGACATACTCCCTTTTTTTACTCCTCCATACTGAAGGACGCTCCCATATTCAAACCTAATTAACAGTTCTCCCTTTTTAGTTTGGGCTTCAGTCCGTCGATAGGTTCCTCAGAAGTCAGGACACTGGCCAAAGTTTTGGAATACTTTATTACATCCCACAACTCCTACCAGGAATCCTTTTCAGGCCCCAAATCTGGCATGCCTTCAGAAGTTAGTGAATTTGGAGGCCAGTTCTTTTTTCTTAGTCCTTCAGTCAGGGGTGCCTATCCCATTCAAGTTCTCGTCCAAATCCTGATGCTTATGGCACATAGTTTCCAGTTTCACCTATAAGGGGATTCACTTACTTGTCTTTAAGTCTGTCCTTGGGGTTACACTTTTTCATGTGTTCTTCAAGCTAACTTGTCTTTTAGGGGAGACTCTTTTTTTCTATCTGAGAGTGTGTTTACTTTCTGTATCCCTTCAAGGCTTGAGATGCACCTCTTTTACCAGGAAACACCACCCTGGGGTGTAGTAAGTGCTTCTGGGCACACCTCTCTCCTGAATCCTCCCACTTGTGGGTGCAGTCGTTCTTGAGCACCCCACACCCACCCATTTTTCCAGCTCTTTTTTCAAACCGAAAAGACCTATTAATTTGCTGTGTGCCGTGACATGCATGAGGTGATCCGAGGACAACTTGCAATAAGTTGTTCCTCTGCTTCTACTTTGTGGGTCCTAGTGGTCAAACTCAAATGGTCATTCTTGGCTGCAAGTGCTGAGCCATCTAGCTGACCAGTCCCCCTTTGTGAGAACAGTTCTTGCTGTGTAGTTATCCTGGAAGTTACTATCCAGTCCCGCTGGCTTTGAAGCTAGGATCCTCCTGTCTTGGTGCCCTGAGTCAACGTTGGGATTAGAGGCTCTCCTTCCTATCTGCACTCTCTCTCTCTCTTTCTTTCTGCTTTTCTGCCATTCAAGATAGTTTCACTATTCAGTTTCCTTCCCTCTTTGGAGCCACATTCCTCTTATGTGCCCTCCCAGGCTCTTTGTACTTCTCTGGTCTTCTTCCTCTGTTGAGTACATGTCTGCAAAACACTTTCTGTCTGTGACATTTTTTTTTTTTCCCAGATCCTTATAGTCACTCTCCCAGAGCCTCCGTTCTTTGACAGGATCCCCTTCCATCCACATGGCTTCCATTTGTTTGTTGTAAGGCACTGTCTCATGTAGTATTTTAGGTTATCCTGGAACTTCCTAGGTAGCCCAGGTAGGCTTTGAACTCCTGGGGATCCTCCTGCCTCAGCCTCACAAGTGCTAGGATTACAAGCAAGAACTACCATGCCTGCCTCACATGACACAAAAATTCTCTTTTTGTTCACTCACTGTCCAGGCATTTTTCTGTTTTCTAGTTCCTATTGGATGGTGTTCTGTTTATCTAGCAATGAGAAGATTCTCTTCTCTCTTCCTCTTTGTTGGAGGTGGCCACAAGACCAGGACTGCCTGACTTGTTCTGGAGTCAAAATGGAAAGGAATCCTCTTGTAATTTTTGGTTATTCTTAGAACTCTTAATCCTCTGGTGCTTTACTTTCTGTAAATTTCAGGTAAAGCCCTCAATAGTTTTTGTGGGCTGATTCCAGCAATTGAGGCAGGAGGATTGTTGCGAATTTGAGGGGTGCCTGGTCCACATGATGAGTTCCGGGCTAGCTAGGATAAAACAATCTGCCAGTTTGCTTAGGCAGATTCTAGTCCTCCTCATACATCCTCCTCCTTTTCCTTTCCTTCCTTCCTTTTTTTTTTTTTTTTTTTTTTGAGATATCCTGAAACTTGATCTGTAGACCAAGCTGGCCTCAGATTCAGAGATCTGACTGCCTCTGCCTCCTGAGTGATAGGATTAAAGGTGTACGCTGCTACTGTTTGGCTTGGTGACTTTTTTTCTAATCTCCCTGTTCTAGATGAGGGTTTCAAGAGACTTTTTCTTCTTTAAGTTTTTCGAGACTGGATTTCTCTGTGTAGCCCTGGTTGTCCTGGGCCCACTCTGTAGACCAGGCTGACCTCGAACTCACAGAAATCCACCTGCCCTGCCTCCTGTGTGCTGGGATTAAAGGCATGTACCACCATGCCTGGCTTTTTTTTTTTTTTTTTTTTAAATGTGTTTTCCAGCCTATGTGCATGTATGTCCAGCCTCGAGGTTTTTCTAGTAACATATGTCTTATAGCCCATCAACTACCTTCCATTAGTTCTCTTTATCAAGAAAAGTCTTACGCCGGGCGGTGGTGGTGCACGCCTTTAATCCCAGCACTTGGGAGGCAGAGGCAGGTGGATCTTTGTGAGTTCGAGGCCAGCCTGGTCTACAAAGTGAGTCCAGGACAGCCAAGGATACACAGAGAAACCCTGTCTCGAAAAACCAAAAAAAAAAAAGAAAAGTCTTTTAGGCTGACAGATGTACTGATGGAGTACTTGCCCAGAATGTGTGGAGGGACTGGCTTTGTTCCTCAACATGAAAAACAGAATGTTGCAGCTGGGTGTGGTGTCGAATGCCTTTAATCCCAGCACTCAGAAGGCAGAGGCAGGTAGATCTCTGTGAGTTCGAGGTTAGCCTGGTCCTCAGAGGGAGTTCCAGGACAGTCAGGTATATACAGAGAAACCCAGTCTCAAAAAACAAACAAACAAATCTACTAATACCTGTAACATGTAGTCTCTTAGGAGCCTACCTCTATTTTCTCTTCCCTCTCTAGATTTTTGCCTTGAGCCCCTGATTCATCTCTCCACAGCTGGAGTTTCAGCCGCTTAGGGATAATGACTCCTGACCTTTCTTCCTGTTGGGAAGTACTGCAGCTGCCTGAGGCCTGAGGCAGTGGGGAGGGAGTTTGGATCTGGGGAGCTATACCAGTAGGACGGGGCAGGGTTCAGTATTTCAAGTCCTGAATCTCATTTGGAAACTGGACATTTGCCAGGCACCTGCTTCCTGGGGATGTTGGGGGACTTAATGGTGCCCTGGGAAGCCTGTAGGAATTAATGGGGCTTGTGGAGAAGTGCCCTAAACTCAGTGTGAAAACTGGAATAAACTTGTCTATTTTTGTGTTTGGGGCAGCGAAGCTGCTTCACAGTTTTTGTTCACTAAAGCTCTAGAACTTAGTTGTGTTGTTTCAGAAAAGGAAATAAATCTTGTGTTCATTATTACTAAGTAGGACATTTCTTTTAAGGAAAAATGAAGGTCTGTCTGAGTAGTACCTAATAAAATATGGTCTGCTGACGTGAACAGGTAGTTTGTCTCTTTATTTGGCCATTTCTACTTAGTGCTGTATAGTACTGTAAGAACATCCTCGAAGGGCGCTAAGCTCCTGCTCATCCTGGAATGTGCGTGCCAGTTTCCAGTCTGTCTTGTTAAAATGCTCACTCTGATTTGGTAGGTAGAGGATGGGTCTGAGCATACACCATTCTAGTTTTCGGGTGGTGTTAAGATTAAGGAACTAAACGCTGAGTAGCCAGATTTCCACAGACAGCTGAAGAGTGCTCAGTGAAAACAGAAATACCATTGTTAACCAAATACTGTGGTGTTGTTTTCCATTTTCCTTTGTTCAGACACACCTCTCCCCTCTCCCCCCCCCCTTTTTTTTTTGGTTTTTTTCGAGACAGGGTTTCTCTGAATATCTCTGGCTGTCCTGGACTCGCTTTGTAGACCAGGCTGGCCTGGAACTCACAAAGATCCGCCTGCCTCTGCCTCCTGAGTGCTGGGATTAAAGGCTTGTGCCATCACACCTGGCTGAACATACACTTCTTGTGCTTCAGGCCCATAACAGATGCCACTATGCCCAATTTCTTTTTTCTTACCCTTTTTTAGTAAAAGAAAGGAAGAGCATTTGGTTTTATATGTTTGCCTGCATGTATATATATAAATATATTTGTACCACATGTATGCCTCATGCCCATAGAGTTCAGAAGAAGGAGTTGGATCCTGTGAAATTGAAATTACAGCCAGTTGTGAGTTGTGAGCATCCAGTGTTCTTAACCTGTGAGCATTTCCCCAGCCTTGCACCCTGTCCCCTTTACCTCATGGTCTGTCTTCTGTGCCATAGGTAGTTGCCACTGTCCCTGACTAGCCTTTAGCTTTTTTTTTTTTTTTTCTTTTTTTTTGGTTTTTCAACACAGGGTTTCTCTGTGTATCCTTGACTGTCCTGGACTCACTTTGTAGACCAGGCTGGCCTTGAACTCACAGAGATCCTCTTGACTCTTCCTCCTGAGTGCTTAGCCTTTAGCTTTTTAAACCATCTTCAAAATGCACTGGTTTCTCTGTAACTGCTTAAATATATGAATATATGTTGCCTAAATGGGAACTTTTTTTTCTTGCCTGGGGTGCTAAAGTTTGAACCAAGGTATTATACATTCAAGACAAGTGCTTTTCTACTGAGCCACTGTACCCCAAGCTCTGATGGATCTTTTTTTTTTTTGGTTTTTTGAGACAGGGTTTCTCTGTGTAATAGCCCTGGCTGTCCTGGACTTGCTTTGTAGAAGATCAGGCGGCCTCAAACTTGAACACACAGAGATCCACCTGCCTCTGCCTCCCAAGTGCTGGGATTAAAGGCATGCGCCACCAAGCCCAGCCTGATGGATAATTTTTGACATAGAAGCATTCCAGTAAGTACTGCATAGCCAGCTTGTTTCTCATTCCTCTCTCGTGACTGTGAGAAGGGAGACAAGATACTTCACATCAAACCACTGGAGTTTCTAGAGTTCTTTTTGGTTTTCTGTTTTCTGATTCTTCAAATAGACCTGAGAAAGGCCAGGCTAAAGCTAGGTACTTTCCTTGAATGGAAGCTACTGGTTCATCTATAATTGCTTCAGAAGACAGTCCTGGTAAGCTGGTGACTTTCTTTGATGAGGTCTTAATTTATGATACTTTCTCCTTGTGTGTGTTCTAGATAATATTTCTTTCCTTAATATTTTTTAAGCTAGGTTCTCTTGTGTAGCCTAGACTGGCCTTGAACTCCTGTTCCTTCTGCCTCTACTTCCCAAGTACTAAGATTCTAGGCATGTGCTACTTATACTTAATTAAGCCCAGCTCCAATAGGTTTTTCCATTCTGAATTTCTTTTTTGTTTGTTTTTCTTTTTTTTTGGGGGGGGGGGCGGGTTTTCAATACAGGGTTTCTCTGTATAACAGCTCTGGCTGTCCTGGACTCGCTTTTGTAGACCAGGCTGGTCTCGAACTCACAAAGATCCACCTGCCTCTGCCTCCCAAGTGCTGGGATTAAAGGCGTGGGCCACCACCGCCCGGCTCATTCTGAATTTCTTAAATTATTAGTATCTGTTTCTCTGTTAACTTTCATGGCCCTTTTCCAATGTGATCTATTCCAGGCCCTGATCAGGATGAACCTGAATGACTAGACTGTTTCATGATCCTGAACTCCCCCAACCCCTCAGTTCTTCTCACGAATGTCAGATTATCTTCAGTGGCAGATTTGATCTGGATCTGGCAGTGGTCCCAGCACTTACACTCATGTGTGACCTCAGGCAAATCACTTCCTGCTTTTAGGGCCTCATTCTCCCCAGCTGAACCAAGCTCCACCCCTCGAAGAATCTGTAGGGACCTTGTTCAGAAATTCAGTTGCTTGCAGGAGGGTACCTAGTAGCAGATCTGATTTCCTTCACATGCTTCAGTGGGCAGACTGCCAGTGGTTTCCGGCTCCCAAGTCACTTTTGCTGGCACTGTTTCCTTTCTAGCCAAGCAGCCTGCTTGTCTTCACACCCAGTGTCAACATTCTGCCTGTATGTACTCTGTAACTTGTGGGCTGTATTTCATTCAAAACTACCTGAAGTTCTCATAGAAGTCTGACTTGAATTTCTTTTCTTTCTTTCTTTCTTTCTTTCTTTCTTTCTTTCTTTCTTTTTTTTTTTAGGTTTTTCAAGACAGGGTTTCTCTGTGTATCCATGACTGTCCTGGACTCACTTTGTAGACCAGGCTGGCCTTGAACTCACAGAGATCCATCCGCCTGCCTTTGCCTCCTAAATGCTAGGATTAAAGGCATGTGCCACCACACCCCAGCAATTACAGACAGCTGTGAACTGCCATGTGGGTGCTGGGATTTGAACCTGGGTCCTTTGGTAGAGCAGTCAGTGCTCTTAACCCCTGAGCCATCTCTCTAGCCCCCAGATTTCTTTTTTTTTTTTTTGGTTTTTCGAGACAGGGTTTCTCTGTATAACAGCCCTGGCTGTCCTGGACTTGCTTTGTAGACCCGGCTGGCCTCGAGCTCACAGAGATCTGCCTGCCTCTGCCTCCCAAGTGCTGGGATTAAAGGCGTGCGCCACCACGCCCGGCGCCCCCAGATTTCTTAATCTGTATGAATCAGCTACCTGATAATTTCTTCTTAGAATTAATTAAATATCTTATTTATTTTTGAAACAGGGTCTTGTTGTCTAGCTTTGGCTGGCCTAGAGGATTAGTGAGTTACCACACCAATTTATTTTATTTTTTAAAGTTTATTTTAGGGCTGGAGAGATGGCTCAGAGGTTAAGAGCACTAGGTGCTCTTCCAGAGGTCCTGAGTTCAATTCTCAGCAACTACATGGTGGCTCACAGCCATCTATAATGGGATCTGATGCCCTCTTCTGTCATGCAGGCATACATGCAAATTGAGCAACCATAAACATAAAATATGTAAATAAGCAAGTCTTTAAAAAAGTTAAAGCAGGTGTGGTGACACATGTATTTAATCCCAGCACTCAGGAGGCAGAGGCAGGTGGATTTCTCTGAGCTCAAGGCCAGACTGGTCTACAGAGCAAATTCCAGGACAGCCAGGGCTATAGAGAGAAACAAAAAGTTAAAAAACAGACTACCCAGAGCTGACACATAAACGAAATCCCATTGCTCTGAAGGGTGAGGTGGGAAGCTCCAGATGCAGGAGCGTTCAACTTTCTGACATTGCAGTATGATATAGTCATCTGCAAATGTGTTGGGCCGGGCTGGAGAGATGGCTCAGCGGTTAAGAGCACTGGCTCCTCTTCCAGAGGTCATGAGTTCAATTCCCAGCAACCACATGGTGGCTCACAACCATCCATAATGAAATCTGGTGCCCTCTTCTGGCCTGCAGATATACCTGCAGACAGAACACTGTATACATAATAAATAAATCTTTAAAAAAAAAATGTGTTGGGCCATATAGCAATTCTGGGATGCATCTGGCCTGTGCACTACACAGGTTGGACATGTTTGACAGAATTTGAGGATAGCCTGGTCTACGTATCAAGACATTGCCTCTAAATGAAGACAAAAGAGGGTCTGGTAAGGTTGCTCAGCACCTAAGAGTGAGTTTGAGGGGAGTCTTTAGACTGAGTTCCAGGACTGCCAGAGCTCATATGTGTATATATGAGCTCTATAGCAAAACCTTGTCTGGAAAACAAAAACAAATATATAACTACAATAATAATAATAATTATAGATATTTACAATTTTAAAAACTCAGCATTTTAGTAATAGAGTACTTGTCTAGAATGAGAGCATTTCAGGGTCCAAGCCCAAGGACATATTTATACATATTTATATATACATACATACATACATTTATACATACATGCATACATACATAATATTTACCTTCCCAATATTACTTCCCAAGAAGTGAGAGTAGCCTGGCATGGTGGCGCACACCTTTAATCCCCAGCACTGGGGAGGCAGAGGCAGGTGGATCTCTGTAAGTTCAAGGCCAGCCTGGTCTACAAAGTGAGTCTAAAACAGCCAGGGCTACACAGAGAAACCCTGTCTTTTTTTTTTTTTTTTAAAGATTTATTTTATGCATATGAGTGCTCTATCTGCATGTACACCTGCATTCCAGAAGAGGGCACCAGATGACATTGTGGATGGTTGTGAGCCACCATGTGGTTGCTCGAAATTGAACTCAGGACCTTTGGAAGAGCACTAGGCAGTGCTCTTAACCGCTGAGCCATCTCTCCAGCCCCAAGAAACCCTGTCTTGAAGGGGAAAAAAAGTGAGTGTGTCATGTTCAGCTCCCCCCTCCCCTTTTAAAATTTTTTTTAGGGTTTTTGTTTGTTTTTTGAGACAAGTTTTCTCTCTGTGTATCTTCAACTGTCCTGGACTCACTTTGTAGACCTTGTGGCTGGCCTTGAACTCACAAAGATCCATCTGCCTCTGCCTCCGGAGCATTGGGATTAAAGGTGTGCGCCACCATGCCTGACCTGGGTTTTTGTTTGTATGTTTTTGACGCAGAGTTTCTCTGTGTAGCCCTGGCTGTCCTGGAACTCACTCTGTAGACCAGGCTAGCCTCAAACTCCGATTTGCATGTCTCTGCCTTCCAAGTGCTGGGATTAAAGGCGTGCACCACCACTGCTCACCTTGCTTTTTATTTTATGTGTTTGGCTGTTTGCCTGCATGTGTGTCTGTGTACCATACCTATGCAGCCTAGAAGAGAGGATTGCCTGAAACTGGAGCATAGCAGGCTGTGAGTTGTCCTGTGAGTGCTGGGACTTGAACCCATTCATCTGGAAGAGCACTGGCTGCTCTCTCTCCAGCTTGGTTTTTTTTTGGGGGGGCTGTTTTTTTAATTTTATTTGTTTAAGATGGATTTTGCTGTGTAACTCTGGGTGGTTTGTAGTTCTGCCTCAGCCTTCAGAGTACTGGGGTTACAGGTCTGTGTGTCTTAGTCTCTCAATAATTACAAGCTTAGAGAAAGGGAGGGGGTACTGCCTTTGGGCTATTTTCTCAGGGACTGACTCTGTTGGTTCTTGAATAACAGTGAAGTAACCTAATCAAAATCAAAACTTTTAATAATGTTAATAGCTTTAATAGTTGGATCATTGTCTGGGTCTCTGCGGTTGGACCTTGGTCATTTGGCTAAATAATGGAACTAATGAGCTTTCAGAAATCTTGTAAAAATTTAAGAGTCTAGTATTAGTCACCACGTGTAAACAGGACACCTGTGGAAATAGGAGGTGACACCTGGGCCAATGGTCTTTAGGGAAGGAAGCAGAGGTGCTGTTTGGGAAAGGGTTTAACATGAAGCCTTTATTCCATGAAGGAATGCAATCCTGGTCAGCTTATGTGAGGGCATTTTGATGTCTTTCAAAGTAGAAGCCTGTGATTTCTGAGGAAGTCTCTGTCCCACATGGAAAAGGTCTACATCTTTAATGCCACCACACCTTAAATCCTAGCACTCAACAAGCCGGGCGGTGGTGGCGCACGCCTTTAATCCCAGCACTTGGGAGGCAGAGGCAGGCGGATCTTTGTGAGTTCGAGGCCAACCTGGTTTACAAAGTGAGTCCAGGACAGGCAGGGCTACACAGAGAAACCCTGTCTCAAAAAAACAACAACAACAAAAAAAAATCCTAGCACTCAAGAGGCAGGACCATCTCTGAATTTGAGGCCAGTCTGGCTTTCCTACTGAGTGCTAGGCCAGCCAGGGCTACATAGTGAGACCTTGTCTCTTTTTTTGTTTGTTTGTTTCTCTGTGTATCCTTGGCTGTCCTGGACTCACTTTGTAGACCAGGCTGGTCTTGAACTCACAGAGATCCACCTGCTTCTGCCTCCCAAGTGCTGGGATTAAAGGGTGTGCTACCACGCCCGGCCATTACAGACAGCTGTGAACTGTCATGTGCTGGGATTTGATCCCGGGTCCTTTGGAAAAACAGCCACTGCTCTTAACCACTGAGCCATCTCTCCAGCCCAGACCTTGTCTTAAAAAGAGAGGTGTGAGCCGGGCGTGGTGGCTCACGCCTTTAATCCCAGCACTTGGGAGGCAGAGGCAGGCGGATCTCTGTGAGTTCGAGGCCAGCCTGGTCTACAAAGCGAGTCCAGGACAGCCAGGGCTGTTACACAGAGAAACCCTGTCTCGAAAAACCAAAAACCAAAAACAAAAAAAAAAAAAAAGAGAGGTGTGTGTGTGTGTGTGTGTGTGTGTGTGTCTGTGTGTGTCTGTATGTGTTTGTGTGTGTCTACAGCTAGGTGGATTGACTTGCCTTTCTTGATTCTGTAGGTGCACTGATATCTAGGTCATGCAAGTGTGGCCACTTAAATCCTTCTGCCCCTCCCAGGAGATAGAGTTATAGACATTTGCTGCCATGCTTGACCCTTGATTTTAAAAAAGAAAACATGGCAGTCTGGTTTTATCTACAAAGTGAGCCTAGAACAGCCAAGGATATATAGAGAAACCCTATCTCGAAAAACAAAAAACAAAACAAAGAAAAAAAAATTGAGATGTTGGCCAATTCCTGGGAAAGCTAGCTATAGTTTTTGTTGTCTCGTCTCTGAAGGATCATTTTTGTGCTAGCCCTTTAAAAATTGATTTGCATGTAAATTTTTTTTTTGAGAAAACATAGTGATTGAGGCAGTCTATTAGGTTAAGGCCTATTTGCTTTGTCGTTATTGTTACCCAGTCTTTAACTCTGAAAATAAATTTTCTACTCTAAGTTTGAGCAGATGAAAGGCATACATTTGAGGCATAATCTCCATCCATGATGTTTGAAAGATTGGAATATCATGAGCACCAGATAGTCAATAAGATACGCTTAGCTTATCGGGCTGGAGAGGTGACTCAGAGGTTAAGAGCACTGACTGTTCTTCCAGAGGTCCTGAGTTCAATTCCCAGAAACCACATGGTGGCTCACAGCCATCTACATTGAGATCTGCTGCCCGGGCATATATGTAGAGCAAATACTGCATAATAAATAAATAAATAAATAAATGTTTAAAAAAAAGATACGCTTACCATGAGAAGACATTCGTTTCTCAGCTAATAGGAAGTTTTCCCTGGTCAGATCTAATCTTATAAGTTTTGTTGGTAACCATATTTTTTCATTCCCTGTATACATATATACATATCTATGTCCCCATCTTAAAACTATGACAGGTTTCCACCTAATGTCAAAATATCCTTATAGTATATTGGTTGATTTAGTTCCTTAGTTTTTTCACATAATCCAGTGTCTCTCAACTGCAGTGGTACCTTTTTCACCAACATTAGGAAATTCATTATTAGCAATGTTGTGTAATCTATCCTTAGGATTCTTTAATTCCCCTTTTTTTTAATTCTTTTTTTTTTTTTTTTTTTTTTTGGTTTTTTGAGACAGGGTTTCTCTGTTTAACAGCTCTGGCTGTCCTGGACTCGCTTTGTAGACCAGGCTGGCCTCGAACTCGCAAAGATCCGCCTGCCTCTGCCTCCCAAGTGCTGGGATTAAAGGCGTGCGCCACCACCGCCCGGCTCCCCTTTTTGTTTAATAAGCATCTGTTTTAAAGTACGATTAGCTCTTTCTACAGGTGCTTGTCCTGTAGAATTGTGTGGTATACCAGTAACATGCTTTATATTATAATTATGCAAAGAATTGCTTCATTTTATTAGATACATATGCAGGAGCATTATCAGTCTTAATTTGTGCAGGCATTCCCATACATGCCATTATCTTCAATAAATTTATAATAATACAATCAGCTTTTTCAGAACTTAAAGCAGTTGCCCATTGAAACCCTGAGTATGTATCAATGGTATGATATATATACCTTTGTTTTCCAAATTCTGCAAAATGAATCACATCCATTTGCCAGATTTTATTCTTTTTGGTACCCTTAGGGTTACTACCAGCAGGTAATGGAGTTTGGTACAGAGAACATGTAGGACACTTATTATTTTTCTGGCTTGTCGCCAAGTGATAGAGAATTTTTTTTCTTTAAATGAACTGTTAATATGTTTCTTTTGAAATTTTGAGGCTTCTAACACATTTGCTATTAGTAGTTGGTCAATCTCCTCATTTCTTTGTGCCAGTGGACCTGGCAAACCTGTATGAGACCGAATATGAGTAATATATAATGGATTGTTTCTACATCTGATGACCTGTTGCCATTGCATAAATAATAAAGTTAATTTTGAATTATCAGGGATAAATTCAGCAGTTTCTGTATGTAAAACAACTCAGCATATAGAGAGTCAGTAATTATATTAAGAGACTCAAGAAAATCTAATAATATAAGGATTGCATATAATTCTGCATTTTGAACTGAGGTATATGGACTTTTGATTACCTTGCTGATTTTGTCTGTCTTATAACCTGCCATTCCCATCTGTTTGCATCAGTATAGAATTTTGGTGCATAAGGAATTGGTGCTCCCTTTACAATACGTGGAAGAATCCAATTAGTTTTTTAAAAATAAATTGTATATGCTTGCTTTTTGGAAATTTGTCATTAATTTCTCCTAGTTACTGTAAGCTTTTTGCCAATCTTCATTCATTACCCACATTGACATAATCTTAGCATTAGTAAGAGGCACTACTATTTTGGCCGGGTCCATTCCTGATAATTGACATAATCGTATTCTATCTTTTACAATTAATTCAGATATCTTTTCTATGTATGTCTTTAATTTTTTACTTTGTTTATGTGGTAAGAAAATCCATTTCAGACTTCAGAGATGGCTTAGTGGTTAAGAGCACTGGTTGTTCTTCCAAAGGACCCAGGTTCGAATCTCAGCACCCACATGGCAGTTCACAGTTGTCGGCAATTGCCAGGCGTGATGGCGTATGCCTTTAATACCAGCACTAGGGAGGCAGAGACAGGTGGATCTCTGTGAGTTCAAGGCTAGTCTGGTCTACAAAGTGAGTCCAGAACAGCCAGGTATACACAGAGAAACCTTGTCTCGAAAAACCAAAAAAAAAAGAAAGAAAGAAGAAAATCCATTCCATAATATTATCTTCCCATTGCATAATGAGTTATGTAGGAGAATGAGTTGAGGGTAAAATAACCAGAATACAGTCAAGTTTAGCATCAATTCTATCTATATATGCATCTTGCAATCTTTGTTCTACTAGAATTAACCCTTTTTCTGCTTCAGCAGTAGTTAGACATCTTGGACTGTTTAGATTCGAATCTCCTTGTAATGTTTGAAACAAATTACTTAACTCATATGTACTTAATCCAAGTGTAGGCCGCACCCATTTAATATTTCCCATTACTTTTTGAAAAATCATTAAGAGTTTTCCATTGGTCTCTAAGGGTCTTATTCTTTGTTGACTTATTTTATAACCTAAATAGCTAATTGAATCTCCTCTTTGTATTTTTTCAGGAGCAATTTTTTTTTAAGGTTTTTTCGAGATAGGGTCTCTCTGTTTAACAGAGTTCTGACTGTCCTGGACTCTCTTTGTAGACCAGGCTGGCATTGAACTCACAGATATCCACCTGCCTCTGCCTCCTGAGGGCTGGGGTTAAAGGCATGAGCAATTTTTAACCCCTATAGTGGCAGAATTATTTGTTTCATTAAATAAGTTCTCTAAGGTACCAGAATCAGCCAACAAAATATCATCCATATAGTGATAAATAATAGATTGAGGAAATTGCTTACGAATTATTTCTATTGGTTTTTATACAAAATATTGACACAAAGTCGGACTATTCAACATTCCCTGTGGAAGCACATTCCAATGATACCTCTTGATTGGCTCACTGTTGTTAAAAGTAGGTACAGAGAAAGCAAACCTTTCCCTATCATTATGCAGTGGAATTGTGAAAAAGCAATCTTTTTTTTTGTTTGTTTTTAGAGACAGGGTTTCTCTGAATATCTCTAGCTGTCCTGGACTCGCTTTGTAGACCAGGCTGGCCTCGAACTCACAAAGATCCGCCTGCCTCTGCCTCCCAAGTGCTGGGATTAAAGGCGTGCGCCACCACCGCCCAGCGAAAAAGCAATCTTTTAAATCAATTGCTATTATAGGCCATGACTTTGGTAGTATAGAAAGTAAAGGTATTCAAGGCCAGCCTGGTCTACAAAGTGAGCCCAGGACAGCTAGGGCTGTTACAGAGAAACCCTGTCTCGAAAAAAAAAAAAAAAAAACAAACCAAAAAACAAAAGAAAGTAAAGGTATACCAAGCTGCAAAGCACCCATAGGTTTAATTACTCTATTCACAGCTCTTTTACCATTCTCCATTTTCCTGATTTCTTTTTTGGGGGGTTTGATTTTTTTTTTTTTTTTTTTTTTGAGACAGGGTTTCTTCTTTGTGTATCCCTGGCTGTCCTGGACTCACTTTATAGAGTGATGTTTTTTTTTTTTTTTTTTTTTTGAGACAGGATTTCATTAGTCCAGGCAAGTCTCAGATTTGCTATGTAGCTGCGGAGGATGACTTTGAACTCCTATCCTCCTGCCTATACCTTCTAAGTGAATCATGGTCATGTACTGCTAAGCTCTGCCATTAGGCCTTTTTAATTTTAAATTTGAACTGTTGAATTACTACATTTATATTTGTGTATGTAAGGGCTCAGATGTGGAGTCAGAATTGAACCTGGGTCTTTTGATCAAGCAACCATGCCCTTAACCATTGAGTCATTTTCCAGCCCCCAAACCTGAATATTTTTAGATAGAGTATTGTATGCCGAGGCATGTAGCCTTGCATTCATGATGCTGATGCTTTAGCTTCCGGAGTGGCTGGCGTTGTAGTTGTCCACCACTACATCCTGTTCAAAGGCCTTAAATGAATGAACAAATATGTATGTATCCTCTTCTTTTTAAGAAATAACTCACAATTAGTGCCACCATATATGCATGGGTATGGGATCATTCACTATAGCATGGGCACACCCTTAAAGAAAGTGACTCTTATAGTAGTCATCAGCTGCCCATGGATTCTCCACTACGGGTAAGGCTCCTGAGTCCCTGTCTGTGCTGGAGCTCTGGGTGGCTCGACCTTGTGCAGATCTCCTGCAAGTAACCACAGCCACTGTGGCCTCACCAGTGCCACAGTCACGTCCTGTCCAGAGGACAGCAGTTCCCAGTGGCCTGCCCCAGCCCTTGGCTCTTACTCTTTCCACTCCCTTCCAAAATGTTCCCTTGGGTGGGGGAGGCTGCTAAAGAAGACCACGGAGGGCTGAGCGCTCACCTCCGTCGACTCTCAGCACTTCAGTCAGTTCTGAGTCCCTGAATAAACCACTGCAGGGTTGAGAACAGCACACATCTGTGGAGTGAACATAAACATCTAGGAGCAGCTGGGCATGGTGGCGCACGCCTTTAATCCCAGCACTCGGGAGGCAGAGGCAGGCGGATCTCTGTGAGTTCGAGGCCAGCCTGGTCTACAAAGCGAGTCCAGGACAGCCAAGGATACACAGAGAAACCCTGTCTCGAAAAACCAAAAAAAAAAAAAAAATTAAAAAAAAAAAACCAAAAAAAACCTAGAAGCTCTTTGACCATTAGCAGGACATTAAATAATAGGTCTCCAGGCTCTAGGACCGCCCCAGCCATGGGCTTTTGACCTGGTTTCCAATATCACTACGCCTTGTTTATAAAAGCTATATAGATGTAGTTGCTTGAAGCCCTTCTTCTCAAGATTTCAACTTCTCTGCCTAGCCAGGAGCCATAGTTCCTTGGTTTTGACTTTTCCTTTCTTGTAGGCTATAGGTCACCGTTGCCTGTTTCTCTGCATTGTTGGGAATGAAATGTTTGTCAGGGATTTGGTGTGTGTCAAAACTGAACAGATGTTAGCTGTTTCCTGGAATTACTAGTTAAGGAAGATCAGGAATAAAAGTTAATATTTAAAGCATAAGAGAATTAGTCATCTACTAAATAATATGTTTTTAACATTCTATAAGCAACCAAAAGGCTGGTTTTTTTTGGGGGGGAGGGGAACTTAATTTAGCTGTGTTTTCCTAAGACTTTGAGAAAGAAGACACAGGTAGTTAGGTTATGATGGTTCATTCCCACAAGCCCAATACTTAGGAGTCTGAGGCACGAGGATTGCTTCAGGACCTAATCTGGGCTACTGAGCGAAACTTTATTTCAGTAAAAGGAAATATGGGGTAGGGAGAGGGGAGAAGAAAAAAGAATATGCAAAACTCATTGCAAGTTTGGTGGCCCATGTCTATAATCCCAGTACTCGGGAGGCCAGAGGCAGGTAAACTTGTGAGTTCAAGGCCAGCACTGTCTGATAAAACAACAGCCCCCATCCCAACCCCCCAGTATAAAACTCCATGTCTCACTCCAGGCCTCTGGTCTGTAGAGTGTAGATAGTGGGAATGCTTGGAGGCCGAAGCCCCTAGGGTCTAGGAAAAGTAGTTAAAATTTTTGTCAGACTCCAGGGACAAAATAATGGCCTGTCTTCAGGTATTGTATTTCTCCCTGTGTTTCCAAGAGGTATTAATAGTTCACACATTTTTTTTTTTTTGTAGCTTTTTGGAGTTTTATCACAATGGAGTCCTTGTATCCTATGTAGGGCGCTGCTGACCTTGTTTCTAGTCCCACTTTCGTAATAGGAGGCTGAGGTTACCAAAAACCAGGTGTGTTCATGTAAGGTCACTGCTTGTTATATGTGGGGTGCCCATCCAGAGTGCCTTACCTTCTGGGAGACTTCAGCTGAAACCAATACTGAGCTGTGTGTGACCTAGCAGGTCAGATGTCATGGGAGGATACAGAACTGATACTGTGTTGGGAGGTATTGATGACTGTGCCCAGACCTAATGGGCCAGGTGGAGAAGGCAGCTTTTCTTCACAGGTCCTAGAGGTTGGAACTATAAGCAGTCTGAATTGGTAGAGCTGCCAGGACTATAAGAGGAATAGCCTTGATGCCTTACTGTGAGCCAGGCTCTTGGACACACCTGTGTGAAGGTGTGTGCGTGCTGGGTGTTATTACTCCGTAGTATAGGGAGGAGCTTGAGGTTCCTGGAGGAAAAGACGTGCTCAACATTATGTGATCCCAACTTAGGCTACCCTACCAAAGTCTTGGCTCATAACTACTCAGATAGACTTCCCTGCTTTTCTCCTTTCCAGCTCCCATCTTTAGAGACCCATAGTTGGGCTTGGCAGTGTAGTTGGTTTTGTTTTTTCTTTTTTTGTTTTTCAAGACAGGGTTTTTCTGTGTAACCTATCCTGGAACTCACTCTGTAGAGCAGATTGGCCTCAAACTCACGGAAATCTGCCTTCCTCTGCCTCCCAAGTGCTGGAATTAAAGGTGTGTACCACCACCACCCAGCTAGCAGGGTAGTTGTTAATTGGAATCAAGACTACCTGAGCTCAGTTCCTTGTTCTCCTATAGCCCAGAATGGTCTCCAGGTATGTCGCTGGGTACTCAAAGCTGGCCTCGAACTAAATCTCCTGCCTCTACTTCCCAAGTTCCCCAGTGCTTGGATTATAGGCCTGACTCCTCCGTAGTTTATTTTGTAATTTTTTATGTTTGTTTATTTATTTTTCCAATCAAAAAATAAGCACTTAGATGTCAGCTACTGAGGTAGTATTGATTTAGGTCAGGGGAGGCTGTTGCTGGAGGCTTGGTGTTCTGTTCAGTTTAATAATTGAGATTACAGGCAAGGACATGGGCTCAGGATGTAGCCCAGTTGGTAGAGGGCTTGCTCTAAACTTATGCTTGGTGATACATGTGTGTAATCACAGCCCTCAGGAGGTAGAGGCAGCAGGAAGGTCAGGGTTCAAGGTCATCCTCAGCTACATGAGGTACCATCTCAGAAATAAAAAAATTTAGCCAGATGGTGGTGGTACATGCTCTTGGGAGGCAGAGACAGGCAGATCTCCGTGACTTTGAGTTCGAGGCCAGCCTGGTCTACACAGCTAGTTCTAGGATAGCTAAGGCTACACATACACAAACACACACCAACCCCTGTCTTGGGAAAAATAAGTAAATAAATAAGCAAAACTAACTGGTGGAGTCTGTAATTGGGTACCCCCATGGCAATGGAGAAATTGAAGTAGGGCCTGCAGAATGGTGGCAGGAAATGACATACATAGTGCTGGATGTGTTATCTTGGCTACTTGAAAGACTGAGGCATGAGTCTGGCTACAGAATCATACCCGGTCTCAGAAAAAGAAAGAACAGCCCAGGAAAGTAAAGACAATGGAAATGGAGCTGAGAGAAGGAGGCCTGAGGGCATTCATTGCCTGTACAGCGGTGGCCAGGCTGGAGGGAGGCCTTCCACAGTGATGGGGAGGGAGGAGGAGGGACCCAGGGTAAGATGTTTCCTCAGGGAGACCAGAGGTCATAGAGAAAACGTATTCCAGGGAAAAATCTGGGTTCCATGCTCTTCCACCGATTTAACCAGCTCATTCTCAGTAATATGGAATGAGTAAACTCAACCCATTTAATTGTGGGAGGAAAAGCTTGGGTCCTCAGAGAAAGCTTTTTCTGTTCTTTTGAAAACGATTTCAGCCTAGTTTGGTGACTCATGCCTTTATTCCCAGCACTGGGGAGGCAGGTGGATCTTTGTTGAGTTTGAGGCTAGCCTGGTCTACAAATCAAGTACCACATGAGATATATAGCCAGGGCTACACAGAGAACTCACCACTCCACCCCCACCCCCATCCCCCCCCCCCCCCCAAAAAAAAGAAAGAAAAAGAAAGTAGTGTTTCATTGTGTAGCTTAAGTTACCTCAAACTTTGGGCAACCCTCTTGTGTCAGGCTGTACACTATTTTTGTGTGGGGTAGGTTGGGGGTGGGCTCTTCTGACTTCTGCAGGCACCCTTCCGGCGTGTTCCACTTTCCCTTCAGCAGGATGTGCATTAGCTCAGAAGAGTATTTCTGCTTGTTGTAATAATGTAATAATATTGTAATTATCTGCTTGTGATAATCCTGACACAGCATGTGAAAGGCTTCAGTGACTATCTCTCTCTTTAAATTGTGCTGTTCTCTGAAGGTGTGAATATAACCACAGAATGTCTGCTTCTGGGGTAGTCCATTTTCTATTCATAATGGGAATTTCTTGTACTTGGATAATTTTTTTTTTTAGATTCATGTTTTTTGTTTTTTACGGATATGTGTGTGTACCTATGTGAGTGTGTCCCATGGGTGTAGGTACCCACAGAGGCCAGAAGAGGGCATCAGATTCCCTTGAGCTGGAGTTACAGACTGCTGTGAGCTGTCCAATGATCTTGTATGAACTATTAGCTCCTGGTTCAGCTTTTCTGCACTTATATCTCATTCCAGCATCATGGAGAAAAAATTTTAGTCTTAATTACATTACCTAGTTTTGAAGGTCCAGTAATGCAGTTATAAGTATAGAATTTAAAAAAATATTTTAATATCTATGTGGAGGTCAGAGGAAAGCTTGTGAGGGTTTGTTTTTCTCAAATCCTGTGAGTTTTGGGAATTGAGCTCAGTTCTTGTTCTTAGTGGCAAGTTTACCTACAGAGCCATCTTTCCAGTCAACAAATAAATTCTTGAGTTCTGGATAGCCAAAGCTACACAGAGAAACACTGTCTTGAAAAACCAGGGGGGGGGGGAATTGTCTATAGTCTTAGTCACGATGACTCAATGTCTGTAATCTTAGCACTTGAGAGACTGAGGATTGCTATGAGATTGAGACCAGTTTGGGCTAAAGAGTGAGAACCTTGTCCCTGAAAGCATAAAGTTGTTGTTTTGATTTGCATTTCCTTTAACTTAGGATGCTTATGTGAGCATGAATCATGTACTTATTGGACCTTTGTGTCTCCCCCTGCCACTCACTATGACTTGCCAGCTCTTACATTTTGTCCATTTTTAGTATGCTTTTAATTTTTTATCCTTGTTCATATGCAATCTTTGTTAATAAAGGAAGCTAGGGGGCTGGAGAGATGGCTCAGCGGTTAAGAGCACTGGCTGCTCTTCCAGAGGTCATGAGTTCAATTCCCAGCAACCACATGGTGGCTCACAACCATCCATAATGAAATCTGGTGCCCTCTTCTGGCCTGCAGATATACCTGCAGACAGAACACTGTATACATAATAAATAAATCTTTAAAAAAAAAAAATAAAGGAAGCTAATGGGCTGTAGTTACTTTCTCCCTTTGAACTTTGTGCCAGTGTGTATTGAAGCTCTCATTACTGTTGACTCTTGGGCCATTGACACAACTCCGTGTCTAAGTAAATAAACTAGGCTCCCTGTCTCCTTTGGACCAGTGGGTTCCTGCTTAGAGAGTTTGAATGTAAAGGAGTATTTTGAAATTCTGCCAAAGTCTTTTTTTGTTTTGTTTTGTTTTTTCCAGACAGGGTTTCTCTGTGTAACAGCCCTGGCTGTCCTGGAACAAGACCAGGTTGGCCTCGAACTCACAGAGATCTGCGTGCCTCTGTCTCCCGAGTGCAGGGATGAAAGGCCTGCACCACTGCCTGGCTTCTGCTGAAGTCTTGATAGCAGAATCGTACATATTGCATCAGGTTTTTTTCCCCACCTTGGGAAATTTTCTGTGTCCATCTAGATAACATCCATATTGAACATACACTCTTTTAATCTTTGTAAATTAAAGATTTTTGAAAGAAAATTACCAGGCCCTGAAGAACAGATAAATTATAATTAAAATTATTTTATTTTATTTTGTTTTTCCAGACAAGGTTTCTCTGTGTATCCCTGACTGTCTTCAACTTGATTTGTAGACCAGGCTAGCCTTGAACTCACAGAGATCCACTTGCCTCTACTTCCCAAGTGCTGGAATTGAAGGCATGTGCAACTACACCCAGCTGAATTATTTGTATTTTAAAACTAAATGTGAAAGTAAATAATGATAATAATAATAATGTTTTGGGTTTTTTGTTTTTTTTTTGAGACAGGGTCTCCTTTGAGTTCAGGCTAGCTTGCATCTCTCTGTGTAGCCTTGAAGTTATCCACCTGCTTCTGCTTCCCAAAGGCCTGACTGAAAAAAACAAAAACAAAAGCTTACATATTTTTTTGAGACAGGGTCTCCTATGTAGCCCTGGCTAGCCTGGAATCCTCTATGTAGACCAAATTGGCCTTGCACTCACAGAGATCCTCTTGCCTCCCAAGTGCTGTAATTAAAGGCACGCACCACCATACTTGTCTTTTTTAAAAAAAATGATACTTCTATACTGAACTGATTCTGAATATTGTTATTAGTGTTAGAAAGATACTAGTATTTAAATTTTTAAATTTTCTGTTAAATTTTTTTGTTGTTGCTGTTTTTGAGAGAGTTTCTCTGTGTAGCCCTGGAACTTGATTTGTAGACCAGGCTGGCATCAAACTCCAGGATCTGCCTGCCTCTGCCTCCTAAGTGCTGGGGTTAAAGATATTTGTCACCACTGCCTGGCCTGTTAAAATTTCTTTACATTTATTTATTTTTGTATTTTATATGTGTTTCTGTATATATGTGCCACAGCACAAAGATCAGAGGACAACTTTTGGACAGTGTTCTCTTCTTTTCCTGTCTGTGTGGGAACTCAGGTCCTCAGGCTTGCCTGTAAGTGCCTTTATCTCTGACCGTCTTCACCATCTCATGTGAGAAGTTTTTAAAGATTAAAATGTAATATTTTTTTAAACATTTATTTATTTATTATGTATACAGTATTTGCTCTACATATATGCCCGGGCACCAGATTTCAATGTAGATGGTTGTGAGCCACGTTGTGGTTGCTGGGAATTGAACTCAGGACCTTTGGAAGAACAGCCAGTGCTCTCAACCTCTGAGCCATCTCTCCAGCCCTAAAATGTAATATTTTTTGAGATAAGATCTTACTCTGCAGCCCTGGCTGACCTGGACCTTGGTATGTAGACCAGGTTGGCCTGGAGCTCACAGAGCTCCCTTGGCTCTATCTCCCTGTGCTGGGGTTACAGCTATTTACCACCACACCTGGCCCTTGACAATTCTACACCTGTAGAAAAAAATAGCTCATTAAATTGTTTAACTAGTATTTATATTATCTTTAATTGGTTCGGTGGTGTTAATCCTTAACCCGCCATTATAAATGAATACACACAGACACCACGTGGATTTTAACAAGCCTAGGCCTGGGTTGTGCAATCCTAGCCCATCTAAGCTAGCTCATAATTCTATTACCCCATATATACATACGTCCCTTTGGAATATTATTCTCCACACTAAACCGATGTTCCAGGCCACTTGGAAGGATCTTCTTTAATCTACCCCATGGCGTGTCATCCTTGTTTACTCCTGACTTTCCTCTAGCAACCTTCTTCTTCCCATATGCTCTCTGTCTCTCTCTAAAAGTCCATGCACCTTAGTTCCACCTATCTCTGTCTTTGCCCAATCTCCAGGCCTCAGCATTTATTTAACCAATCAGAGTCAACTAAATAACAGACAGCAAACAGGACCAATCAACATTTAGAATTGTCTAATAAAAAGGCTAAAATTTTTTAAACTTATATAGTAAAAACAATAAGAACAAATATGAAACAATCAAGAAAACCATACATATATAACAGGTACATACATAATGTTTAGTCTATTTGTATTAGGCAATCTTGAGGAAGAAAAAAAATCATCTTGGTGCATATAAAGTTCTGAACCTAAATAATTTTTATAATATATGTCTTCAACCCCATCAAAGACTTAAGAAGGGATAAAGTTTTATTATTTGAGTGAATAGGAAGCACAGAAGAGCAGCTTCCAAAAGGAAAAAAATGACAGTTTGTTGCCTAGACAGTCCCAAATATCTCTAGATACCGTTGGAGCATCTTCAGTCTTCTGTCCAAGCATATCTCACAGACATAATTGTGCAGCAGGAAATAAGGATTTTCCCATTCTGTCTCTGCAGAATCAGGACATCGACTTACCTACATTTAAGCTCTGGTCCATCTTTGGACTGTATATAGTCTGTTGAGAGAGCAGGGGCATTTTTTTTTTTTTTTATAAAGACTTTATTTTTTAAGCCGGGCGGTGGTGGCGCACGCCTTTAATCCCAGCACTTGGGAGGCAGAGGCAGGCGGATCTTTGTGAGTTCAAGGCCAGCCTGGTCTACAAAGCGAGTCCAGGACAGCCAGAGATATTCAGAGAAACCCTGTCTCGAAAAACCAAAAAAAAAAAAAAAAAAAAAAGACTTTATTTTTTTTTTCTTCAAGTTACATCTCAGTAACAAACCCCTCCCTATTCCCCCTTCCTATCCCGCCCTTCCACCCTCTTCCCCCCAGAAGTTTCCCCTTTCAGTCCAACAGATGGTTCCTTCTCTTATTACAGTAAGTATTGTCCAGTAGGAATTATCTCCTGATGGGAGATTTTTTTTTTTTTTTTTTTGAGACAAGGTTTCTCTGTGTATATCAGCCCTGGCTGTCCTGGACTTACTTTGTAGACCAGGCTGGCCTTGAACTTGCAGAGATCTCTTGCCTCTGCCTCCCGAGTGCTGGGATTAAAGGCATATGCCACCACGCCCGGCAATTACAGACAGCTGTGAACTGCTATGTGGGTTCTGTGATTTGAACCTGTGTCCTTTGGAAGAACAACCAGTGCTCTTAACTGCTGAGCCGTCTCTCCAGCCCTGGGAGATTTCTTTTTGATGCTCAGTGTTTTCTTCCAAGTCAAATGGGAGCTGTTAGGAGCTGACTGTCTTAAAGTCAAACAATTCTTAAAATAATAATATCTTTAAATGCCATTTTCTGTACATCTCTGAGGGTTTTGAAGCCATCTATTGATTTATAAATCTATCTTCTTTGAATAAGCAAACTGTAAAATTCTATCAAAATTAATCTTATTTTTATCAATATACAAAATTCTATACCAGTGTATCAAAAGATAACCTTATTTTAAGAATAACAACAGTTTTTTTTTTTTTTTTTTTGAGACAGGGTTTCTCTGTGTATCCTTGGCGGTCATGGACTCACTTTGTAGACCAGGCTGGCCTCGAACTCGCAAAGATCCGCAGGGACATTTTTGTCCAGTAGGAATTATCTCCTGATGGGAGATTTCTTTTTTTTTTTTTTTGGAGACAGGGTTTCTCTGTGTATCAGCCCTGGCTATCCTGTACTTACTTTGTAGACCAGGCTGGACTTGAACTTGCAGAGATCTCCAGCCTCTGCCTCCTGAGTGCTGGGATTAAAGGTGTGCTCCACCATGCCTGGCTAAGAATAACAACAGTTTTAAGTTTTAGAGCAGATTCAATAATCTATCCTTATATCTTATTTCTATATTATATACATATATTCCCCTTCTTTTTCTTCTCAAGTCCTTTTTCCCTATATAAGAGAGAAAGGATAGAGACAAGACAAAGAAATAGAAAAGTCCTTGAGTCTAACATCCTATACCTTGTTTAATAAGACCATTTAACAGTTTGTAACCAACCTCCCTAAACATCTATAACATATCAAATGACCAAAATAATATCCCCCCACCTTTTAGGAATGGGGTGTCGCTCTCTTAAAATTGCTTCCTGCTGAATTGGGATGCAGAAAACCTGTTTGGGGGCCCACATAAAATAGAAAAAAATAGTTAAGCGATTTAATAATAACATTTGTTGTCAAGTCTCTATGTGTTCAGCAATTTGAATGTCCGAGCAGTTTGTAGTCCATTGAACTTTGGATGGAAAAGTTCAGGGCTTCATTGAAGTCCTGGTTGGAACAGTCTGTGAGCTGGACCATCTGGGCTTGTCTTGTCTTCTTTGGTGTTTGGTCCCTTTGTCTGAAAATACATAATTTCTCACAATTAACATATCTCTTTATTTTTTTCTTTAAGACTTTTTTTTTAATCCTTGTCGTGGATTTACTTTGTAGACTAGACTGACCTTGGCAAAGGTCAGAGATCCATTTGTCTTTGTCTTCCAAATGTTAGGATTAAAGGCATGTATCATCACACCCAACAGTTATATCTCCCTGGAAACCAGTTCTCCAGTGGAGCCCCACATCTAAGGAGACTGGCTTGTGACCCCTTTCTCTTTATATCTTTAAAAATCTCTTATATTTTAGCATTGCTAACGACAAAAATATCCTTTTTACCTCCCAATATAGGGAAATCAAAGGCATCTAAACAAAAATCAAGCAAAGAAACAACAACATTCCAAAAGCCTTGGTCTAATTGTCATCCCATGTTGTAATTAAAGTTCTGTTTATTATTCCTGAAATCCAGCTTTGACTGGATATCCTTGGTGGGCCTTTCCCAGATACTCTTGATAAGCACCTAGTACTAATCAGGAATTTGTGAGTTCCTGCTGTTATCTTTTGTAATTGGACAGCCTCCTTTCCCCCATTGTTATTGTCATCAGCTTAGCATTCCTTCTGTAAATTCTCTCCCTTACAGATATCCTTAAGCCTAACCTAGTCAAATCTTTCTCAGAAAGTATATATAGAACTACAATTGTCAGTGTAAAAATTAATCTGTATGTTAAGAGAAACAAACTCATTTGGAATCCAAATATATTGAGACATTATGAATTTCTCCATTTTAATTTAGGCGGTTAATTCTGTTCTCAAGCTCTCTTTAGAAGGCTGTTGATTATTTAGCATATAAAGAGAGCTAAGCTTCCACCTTTGATGTAAGGGAGTAGCTTTTGTTAAGGGAGTCGCACCTTTAAAATGTATTTGGGTTTGGCTTCCTGCTCTTTGACTAGGAAATTACTTTTCACCCTGGCCTTCTCAAGCTGTAAGCATGGATTTTAATTGCTGTATGCTGGGCGCCATATGTTGAAAAAAAATAATTAAATTATTTACTAGTAACACCACCCCATTATACACCAGGGACATTTTCATCAGTTCCCTGATTCATGCATTTATTATTATTTATTTATTTATCCTCTGAGACAGAGTCTCACAATGTAGTCTTGGCTGGCATTAAATTTTCAGTGATCCTCTTGCCTTTGCCTTCCATGTTCTTTGATTACAGGCATGTGTCACCACACTGGGCTTGATTTCCTACTCTCTTTTGCCAAGCTGGGAATTGAACACAGGACCTTGTGCATGCTGGGCAAGTTCTCTCCATTGAGCCACGTTCCCAGTACTATAGAGTTCATTTAGCTAAGTCTAGCCTAGAGCTGGAATTTGAAATGTAGCTGAGGATAACCTTGAACTCTTATATTTATTCTTCTTGAAACATAATGAATCGGTCTCTCTATGTAGCTGTGGTTAACTTGAAATTCACAGACATCAGCTTGCCTCTACCTCTGCCTCTTGAGTGTTGGGGTTAAAGTTCAGTCAGCTGGACTCATGATATAGACCAGGGTAGCCTCATTTTAAAAATTCTAATTAATTAATTATTTTGTTTGTTTTTTGAGTCAGGGTTTCTCTGTGTAGCTCTGACTGTCTCAGACTCGCTTTGTAGACCAGGCTGGCCTCAAACTCACAGATACACCTGCCTCTGCCTCCAAATACTGAGATTAAAGGCGTGCACCACCAGGCCCAGCTTTTTAATTTTTTAAATTAGTTTTTAAAAATTATTTAAATTGTTTTTTATGTACATTGGTGCCTTGGCTGCATGTGTGTCTCTGTGAGGGTATTGATTGCCCTCTAACAGGGGTTACAGACAGTCTGAGCTACCATGTGGGTGCTGGGGATCGAATCTGGGGCCTCTCGAAGAGTAGCCAGTGCTTTTAACCACTGAGCCATCTTTCAAGCCCTAGCCTAATATCCTTTGTGTTTTTTTTTTTCCTGCCTCAGCTTCTTGAGAACTGAAATTGTAGATGTGTTCCAGAATGCCTGGCCCCCCTCTTTTCCTTTTCTCTTTCTTTTTTGTTTTCTTTCTTTCTCTTTTTCCTTTTTCTTTTTCTTTTTTTGGTTTTTCGAGACAGGGTTTCTTTGTATAACAGCTCTGGCTGTCCTGGACTCACTTTGTAGACCAGGCTGGCCTCGAACTCACAGAGATCCGCCTGCCTCTGCCTCCCAAGTGCTGGGATTAAAGGCGTGCGCCACCACCGCCCGGCTTCTTTTTCCTTTTTCAAGACAGGGTTTCTCTGTGTGGTTCTGATTGTCCTGGACTCACTCTGTAGACCAGGCTAGTCTTGAATTTACAGAGCTTCTCCTGCTTCTACCTGGGATTAAAGGTGTGTACCACCACACCTGGTCTTCTTTTCTTTTTTAAGGCCAGAAGAGGACATTGCATAGCCTGGAGTTGGATACAGGTGGTTGTGATCTGGCTGATGTCGGTGTTGGGACCTGAACCCTGGTCTCTGGAAGAGCAGCAAGTGTCCTTAATCAGGCTCCCCTTCCTTATTTATTTATTTACCTATTTAATTTATTTAGGTGGGTTTTTTTTTGGTTTTTTTTTTTGGTTTTTTTCGATACAGGGTTTCTCTGGTTAACAGCTCTGGCTGTCCTGGACTCGCTTTGTAGACCAGGCTGGCCTCGAACTCGCAAAGATCTGCCTGCCTCTGCCTCCCAAGTGCTGGGATTAAAGGCGTGCACCACCACCGCCCGGCTTATTTAGGTGTTTTTGAGACAAGGTTCTATATGTAGACCTGGCTCTTTTAGAACTCATATAGGTCAGGTTGGCCTTGCTGGGATAAAGGTATACACCACCATAGTCAGCTTTATTTGTTTGTAGTTGTTTGGGGCTCACTATAACTGGGCTGGAACTCAGGATCTGCCTGTCTCTTCTTTTGGAGATTGGATTGAAGTGTGCACCATCAGGGTCCACCTCCCTTTTTAGGGTTAGACTGTATTTAGGGCTTTGCATTTGCTAGGCAAGTGCTTCACCACTGTGTTGCTGAGGTGTACATGGAGCTCTGGAACTTTCTGTTCCTTTTTCCTTGTTCTTGTTAAGGTAAGGTCTGTGTAGTTAAGGCTGGCTTCAAACTCCCTAGGTATGAGGATGACCAGGAATTTTGTTTGTTTGTTTGTTTTTCAAGACAGGGTTTCTCTGTGTAACAGCTCTGGATGTCCTGGACTCACTCTGTAGACCAGGCTGGCCTCGAACTCACAGTGATCCACCTGCCTCTGCCTCCCAAGTGCTGGGATTAAAGGTGTGCACCACCACACCTGGCTAGGATTTTTTTTTCTTTTTAAGCAGAAAGAACAGATAATGTTTATTTTATGTATACTGACGTTTTGTCTGCATGTAAGTCTTTGTATGTGTGTGCCCTTGGTTACTGCTGAGACCAGAACAGGGTGTTGAATCCTCTGAAACCCGAGTCACAGAAGGTGTGAGTTAAAAAAAAAAAAAGGTGTGAGTTGTCATGTGGGTGCTGGAAATTAAACCAAGGTCCTCTGAAAGAGCAGCCAGTGTCCTTAACCACTGACCCATCTTTCTAGCCCCCAAAGGGAACAGATTATTAAAGAAAAGAAAGGAAACCTCTTGAGAGTGAAAGGTTGACAAGGCATGAATAACAGACCTTGAACAAGTTCTGGTCCCCTTCCTTTACTTTCTTACATTATGGGGATGGCCACCATACTTCACTGTAGCTGCCATTTGCTATTTTGTGGGTTTTTCTTCCTTCTAACCTTCTCCACCCCTCCTCCTCCTCCTCTCCTCCTCTTCCTCCTTTTTTTTTTTTTTTTCTTTTTTTTGGTTTTTCGAGACAGGGTTTCTCTGTGTAACCTTGGCTGTCCTGGACTCACTTTGTAGACCAGGCTGGCCTCGAACTCACAAAGATCCGCCTGCCTCTGCCTCCCAAGTGCTGGGATTAAAGGCGTGCGCCACCACCGCCCGGCTTCTTCCTCCTTTTCTTCTTCTTTTTTTTTGTGTTTTGAGGCAGGCTTTCTCTGTGTAGCTCTGGCTGTTCTGGACTCACTCTGTAGAGCAGGCTGACTTTAAACTCCCAGAGATCCGCCTTGCCTCTCCCTCCTGAGCAGCACTCCTTTTCAGTCACCTAACACTTAGATGTGAGAGAAAAAAGGATAGAGAGGAAAGGAGAGAGATCCTTGAATAAAGTCAGGGGTCAAAAGGGGAGTATTGTTATTGTTAGACTACTTCCTGCTTATTTAGGGGCATTGAGCCCCTTGAGGCAAATTTGATCTTTGCTATCTGGATATCTAATTTCTTCTTTGTGAATGACTACTTAACAAGCCACAACCAACAACCAACCAACAACCCACTGGGGCTGTAACATTTATCTCCCCTCTGAAAAGTCACCAGAAATTATCTGCAGCTTGCAAAGACACACCCCTACCAAAACACAGGCAAACGGCTGCTGTGAAGCAGCCCCATAGCTCCACACCTGGGGGTAATAGTCCCGTGGTATTTCTTTGTTTTTTTTTCCTCCTTTTTTGAGACAGGGTTTCTCTTTGTAATAGGCTATCCTGGACTTGCTTTGTAGATCAGGTTGGGCTCAAACTCACAGAGATCTGCTCGCCTCTGGGATAAAAGGATTAAAGCCATGGCTGGCTTATTTCTGTGGTTTTGTTTTTTTATTTTGTTTTTGTTTTTGAGATAGGGTTTCTCTGTGTATTCTGGTCTACAAAGTGAATCCAGGACAGATAGAGCTGTCCCTGTTACACAGAGAAACCCTGTCTCAAAAAACCAAAACCAACCAACCAAACAAACCAATACAGGGCCTTGTGCACTCTAGCCAAGCACTCTACCAACTGAATTATGTCCTCAGTCCTACAACTTTTTGTCTACTCTTTCAAAAGTAGGGTCAGGCCCCATTAGTAAGTTTTCTCTTTTTTTTGGAGGGGGGGGTTGCAGCTTTTCTTGCTTTGTTGTTCAGAATTGGCATAACCTCCTGTGCTCAGGGATCTTCTTGCCTCAGCCTTCCAAGCAGCTGGCACTACAGGCCCAAGCCACCATTCTCAGCTTATATTTGCTTCCTTTGTAGCACTTAAATTTTATAGCAATTGCAGATTGAACTGACTTTTGTTTATTGGCTACATTGTAATACTTTTGTTTATTGGCTACATTTTAATCTGAAGGCGCTTTGAGGGTAAGAACTGTGTTTCTCTTTGTCTCTTTGAGTGTTGACTAAACCAAATATTTGTTGAATGTGTCAGACAGGGGTTGATAAGTCACGAGAGCAGCTGGTTTTGGATCTGAAGGATGTACTTCCTAGGTGAGCCCTTGGGAAGCCTTGCCAAGAGGGTCTTCCACATTTTCAGAGCTCACAGGTTATGGCATGGTTGAGGAGTGCTGCTAGTGGGGACACCCGATAGGAGGGGAGGCACCAGACAGGGCTCAGACAGGGTCATGGAGCTGGGGGTTTGAATAATGCCTGCTTGTTTTTTTAATGTGTGGTGGTGATGCTACACCCTGGGCAGACTTTCCCAAGTTTCATGAATATTTAATTGGCTTTTTCAGGAGAATAAAAGCAGCTCCGTTGATGACTGAAAATGACAAAGCATCCACCTAACAGACGAGGAATCAGCTTTGAAGTGGGAGCCCAGTTGGAAGCTCGGGACCGTTTAAAAAACTGGTACTTTTATTTTATTTTTCCTGCTAACTAAGCACTTTAGGGAGGGAGTCTCAGCAACTCTGTGTGCTGCTGTGCTGTGTTCTGGCATCTCAGTCCTGGAAGGTGCGAGGGAACTGTGTTTAGGAGAACCACCTTTCTTTTTCATACAGTGATCCTTGTGTCACACTTGTCCCCCTTTTCTGTTTGATGAGAGAGTTGTGAGAAAGCAGAGCAGAAGTTGCCTTGGGAAGCAAAGCTTTCCCAGTTCCGACTGCCTGTCTGAAGGAAGAGCAGGAAGCCAGCTCCGACTAGAGATGAGACACCGGAACAGCACCCATGTTGTCACAGCCCCTCTGGTTTTCTGGGTGTGGTGTGGGATGGCTAAGAATTGTTACACACAGGGTCTTTCTTCAGGGTAATTAGTTGAGAAGCTGAGGGTTCTGACTTAATTGTTGAACTTTGTTTGGTATGACAAGGTGTCTGGTAACTAGGCTGACCTTGAGTTGATTGACCTGCCTCCTGAGCTGGGATTACAGGTCTCTGCCCCTGTGGCTGACTTGTGTTATTGTCTTTTATCTTCAGATACTTTGAATGTTCCTGTAAATGTGGTCACTGGTAATGCTGGCATCAGGAGATTATTCTGAGAGTCATATATTGAATATTTAATTCTTAAAAGCTAAGTGTGGTGGCATGTACCTGTAATTTCAGCAGCTGGGAGGCTAAGGTAGGAAGTTTACTGAGAACTGGAGAATAGCCTGGCCATAATGAGTTTCAGACCAGTGAAACTATAGAGTGAAGTCCTGACCCCAAAAAACAAACTAGCCAGTGGAGGTTCAGGTTCAGTTGGTAGAGTGTTTGCCTAGCATGCTTGAAGCCCTGGGTTTGATTACCACCAGTGGATAAATTAAGGTTTGGAGAGAGAGAGAGAGAGAGAGAGAGAGAGAGAGAGAGAGAGAAAGGTATATCAAGAGGTTCAAGATTATCCTACTTGCTACATAATGAATTTGAGGCCAGCTATGGATACATAAGACCTTGCTTAAAAAGAAGAAAAAGAAAAACAAAACAGCTACAAAGATGGTTGTAGTTGAGGACATACTGTTATTATTATTATTTGGTTATTTCTCGGTGCTCAAAACACAGTTAAGGGGCTGGAGAGATGGCTCTGTGGTTAAGAGCACTGGCTGCTCTTCCAAAGGACCCAGGTTCAAATCCCAGCACCCACTTGGCAGTACGAAACTGTAATGGCCAGGCATGGTGGTACATGCCTTTAATCCTAGCACTCGGGAGGCAGAGACAGAGGCAGGTGGATCACTGTGAGTTCAAGGCCAGCCTGATTTACAGAGTGAGTTCCAGGATAGCCAGGACTATACAGAGAAACTCTGTCTTGAAAAACCATACAAAGCCACAGTTAGAGGTTTCAGAACACAAACCTCTTGATTTTTTCTAAGGAAGAGCTTGGTCTTTGATACTTTTCACAGACTAGATTGACTGATTTCTGGGGAAGGGAGAGAGCCAGGAAATGGCTTGGGCAGAAAACGGTTAGGAATAAAGACACTGGGACTGGAGAGTGAGTTTGGTGATACAATGCTGTTTGGCATGGCTGAGGCCCTGGGTTCAGTCCCTATCACCTCAGAAATAAAAACAATCTAGTTTGGTTGCATTTGTACTGATTGTGGACAGAATTGGCAAGAGTGAACACTTTTTAGGTCATTTACATTATCTGTAATTATTTATTTCAGCTATTTGTGTATTTGTGTGTGGGTGCGTGCGTGTGTGTGTGTGTGTGTATGTGAATGTGACAGCATATGCTGTATGTTTGTGGTTTTTTTTAATAATAATTTATTTTTTATTTCTTCAAGTTACATCTCAATCACAATCCCCTCCCTACTCCCCCCTCCAGTCCCACCCTTCCACCCTCCTCCCCCTCAACCCCCCATCCTCTTCCCTTCTTTTTTTTTTTTTTTTTAGTTCAAGGTATTTCTTTTTCCCCCCAACAGCTCTCCCTTTCAGTCCAACAAATGGTTCTTTTTCTTATAACTATAAATACAATACAAAACAACAGAAATAAATAGGCCACAATTATAAGAGTTACATGGCTTAGCATACATTCCCAATGTCCAGTCCATATATATTTGGCACCTGACTTTAACATTCTACTATCTAACCATCTCCATGAGTTTAAATTTCTATATCTAACTCAGTTTTCATACTAACTTGCCTCACAATTTTAAAAATATCTTCTTAGATCCAGAACACCCTCTTGATTCCTAAACAACTCAAAATTTAACTATGAGACTCTAGCTATCTATTCTTCAACCACCTCAGAGACCTGAGAGGGATAAATATATCTGATTACATAGGAAGTGCAGGGCCTGCAGCTTCCAAAACTAAGAAATGACATACCAGTGGCTGCCTGGACAGTTCCCATTTTCTCTCCATACATTACAGCATCAATCTTCAGCCATTTGGCCCATTTCTCTGACAGACATTGATTGTAGAGCAGGAATTATGAAGGACTTACCTACCCTGTCTTGGCAGAGCTAGGCTGTCGACTTACCTGCTTCCAAGTTTTGTCCTTTTTGGACAGAAGTCTGTCTACAATTGAAACAAGTGGTTTTTCTTGCCAAGAGAAAGGCTTACCACCAATTCAATCATCTCCCACTGGAGATTCTTCGATGGTCATCTTCTACTTGGAGTAGAATAGGGGGTGCTGTCAGGAGCTGACATGTCTCGATATCAAAAATTCTTAAGTTAAGAAAACATCTTTGGGCTGGAGAGGTGGCTCAGAGGTTAAGAGCACTGGCTGTTCTTCCCAAGGTCCTGAGTTCAATTCCCAGCAACCACATGGTGGCTCACAGCCATCTCCATTGAGATCTGCCCGGGGAAATATATGTAGAGCAAATACTGTATACATAATAAATAAATAAAAAATGTTAAAAAAAAAAA
>CAJQZJ010027415.1:3700378-3712099 GCA_907164525.1 Lophiomys imhausi | reverse complement strand
TGTATGGTGGTCATTTGCCTGTGTGTACATGTATGGTGGTCATTTGCTTGTGTGTGCATGTATGATGGTCATTTGCCTGTGTGTGCATGTGGAAGGCAGCACAGAATGGGTTCCTCCATCACTGTCTTAGTTTTTGAAATAGTCACTCGCTGAACCTGGAATTTGCTATTTTGGCTCGATGGGCTGGCCAGGGAGGCACCATGATATGCCTGTCCCTTTCTCCTCCCCAAGCCATGGGCACTGTGCCTAGCTTTTACTTGAATGTCAGGGATTCAAACTCAGCTCATCATGTTTGCATAGCAAGCACTTTCCCAGCCTTGTGGGTTGGTTGTTCTCCCCCCCCTCCTGGGCACCAAGAGGAGATGGAGATTGAGCCCAGGAGTTTGTGCATATTACACAGCTGTTCCCTCAACATTCCCATCCTGTACTTCTGTTTTAGTTTACTTTCTATTGCTGTGGTAAACCCGTGACCAAAAACAACTCAGGAAGGCTTACATATGTGGATCATAATTCATCCTTGCGGGCGGCCAAGACAGGAACTCAGCAAGGCAGAAACCTGGAGTCAGGAGCTGAATAAAGTAGGGATCATGGAGAAGTGCTGCTTACTGGCTTACTCCTAGAGGCTTGTTCTCTTACATGCCCTAGGACACCTGCCCAGAGATGACATGGCCAAGGTGGGCAGGGTCTTCCCACAGCAATTGTTAATCTAGAAAATGCCCTCCACTTGCCTCTAGGCCAGTCTGGTGGAGGCATCTTCTCAATTGAGGTTCCTTTTTCCAAATGATGGAGCCTGTGCCAATGTGACAAGAAACTAATACAGTTTGTACATTTTCTTCTTTATTATTCTTTGTGTGTGTGTGTGTCTAAGTTTAGGTCTGTGCACGTGCAAGTTGTACTTTTGTGGAGGTCAGAGGAAAACTTGTAGGAGTCTCTCCTTTCACTGTAGGATCTGAGGACGGAACTCAGGTTGTAAGGGATGTGTAACCAGTGCTTTTATACACTAACCCATCTTCTGACTCTTGTTTTTGGCATTTTTGCCTGTTTGTTTGAGATAGAGTTTCTCCTTCTAACCCTGGCTGTTCTTTGGCCAAGCTGGCCTGGAGCTCTGCCTCCCCAGTGCTAGAATTAAAGGTGTTAGCCACCATGACCTCAGCTTTGACTTTGCTTTTTTTTTTTTTTTTTTTTAGTTTTTTGAGACAAGGTTTCTCTGTGTGGCTCTGGCTGTCCTGGACTCACTTTGTAGACCAGGCTAGCTTTGAACTCACAGAGACCTGCCTGCCTCTGCCTCTGGAGTGCTGATATTAAAGGCGTGCGCCACCATGCCTGGCTGACTTTTTTTTTTTTAATGCACATTGCTGTTTTGTCTGCATGTATGTCTGTGTGAGGGTGTCAGGTCCCCTGGAACTGGAGTTACAGAGAGTTGTGAGCTGTCATGTGGCTGGTAGGAATTGAACCCAGGTTCTCTGGAAGAACAGCTCTTAACCTCTGAAATATCCCTCCAGCCCCAGTTTTGTTTTTGGAGACAGTGTTTCTGTATGTAGCAGTGGCTGTCCTGGACTCAATTTGTGGACCAGGCTGGCCTTGAACTTACAGAGATCTATCTACTTCTGGCTCCTGACTACACATTTTTGTTTTTAATTTGAAAAAAAAAATTAAGCTGCAGGTAATGCTAATTATAAAATAATTTACTTATTAATCAGAATTAGTAAATACATTTTTCTTTAATTTACCTAAAAATATTTTTTGAATTGAAATCTGATCCTCCTGCTTCAGTCTTCTGAATTCTGGGATTTGTTACTTTAAAAAAATATATTTATTTTTAAACATCTAAAAATATTATATATATGAATTTTTTGTTTGCATGTCTGTCTGTGTACCATGTATGTGCCTGGTGCCCACAGAGGTCAGAGGAAGGAATGGGGTCCCCTGGAATTGGAGTTACAGAGAATTGTGAGCCACCATGGGGTGCTGGGAGTCCCCATGTCCTCTAGAAGAACAGCCAATATTCTTTAGCTGCCAAGCCAGCTCTCATTTTTATGTAGATATGTGTATGCCTGAGTGTGTATGTACAACACATGTGTGTAGGAACCTGTGGAGGTCACAAGAGTTGTTTTAAGTCTTGGTGGTAGCACATGCCTTTAATCCCAGCACTCAGGAGGCAGAGGCAGGTGAGTCTCCAAGTTCGAGGCTAGCCTTTTCTACAGAGTGAGTTCCAGGATAGCCAGGGCTACACAGATACCTTGTCTTGAAAAACAAAAATAATAACAAAAATAAGACAGAAGAGAGATTGTATCCCCTAGAACTGGAGGTACAGAGAATTGTGAGCTGCCATGTTGTGCTGGGAATGAATCTGGTTTTCTTCATTAGAAGTGCTCTTAACCACTGAGCAATCTCTCCAGCCAAGGATTTATTTTTATTTATTTATTGTTTTGGTTTTTTGAGACAGGGTTTCTCTGTGTAATAGTCCTGGCTGTCCTGGACTCACTTTGTAGAACAGGCTGGCCTCGAACTCACAGAGATCTGCCTGCCTCTGCCTCCTAAATGCTGGGATTAAAGGCGTGAACCACCACGCCTGGCTGCAGGTAACTACTAAAGTCTAAGTCCTTGTGTCATACTGAGATAAATTTAATGTCTTGATTGCCCTTCCAAATATAAACAACAAATCAATAGGCCAGCCTGTGAAGTTCGTTCAGATTGTGGTTTACCACAGTGTTTAAACCCCTGTCTGGTACAGTAAGAAATGGCTTGTAGTTTACAGCTAGGTGCTCTGGACTCAGGTCTAAAATCTTCCCCGTACTAGCTGAGTTTCCTTGACTAAATTACTGTATCTCCCTAGCCTCAAATTTCCATATAGGCAGAATGAGGAAATACAGCCAATTGTTCCATGGATTAGATAGGATCTTGCCCTAGAATCTGATGTTTTATATTATCAAGGAAATACAATCACAATTATTATTGTTGCTTTGAGAGAGGGTCATGCACCGGAATCCAAGTCCGCCTCCAACTCACTGTGATTCTCCTGCCTCTGGAGCTCTGGAGGTTGGTCGTCTTTGTTGTTGCTTTTTTTTTTTGTTTGTTTGTTTGTTTGTTTTTCGAGACAGGATTTTTCTGTGTAACAGCCCTGGCTGTCCTGAACTTGCTTTGTAGACCAGGTTGGCCTCGAACTCACATAAATACGGCTGCCTCTGTCTCCCTAGTGCTGGGATTAAAGGCATGTGCCACCACGCCTGGCTTTGTTGCTGTTGTTTTTGAAATAAGTTCCCACTGTTAGCTCTGGCTGTCCTGGAACTCATAGATCTGCCTGTCTCTGATAGCCAAAGGCTGGGATTAAAGGCATGTACCACCACACACAGAAGTTTATTATTATTATTACTACATTTTTATTTATCGTGTGTGTGTGTGTGTGTGTGTGTGTGTGTGTGTGTGTAAGTGTAAGGAGGTCAGAGCACAATTTATAAGAGTCAGTTCTCACCTTCTACTATGTGTGTTCCAGGGATTGAATTTAGGTTGTCAGGCTTGGTGGCAAATGTGATCAGTATTGTAGGTTGGATTTCTGCTTTTTGACATCTGTGCAAGTATGCATTCTGACCGTGTTCACTTGCCTGAGTGTGTGTTTGCTTAGATGCTTTGGTGTAGACAGAAATGGTTGTACTGTAAGCATCACATCACAGCAGTGCTTCCACCGGTGGAGTGGGAGTTTTACTCTATTGAGATGAAATGTCCTCATGTCTTCATTAGTTATATCCTTGTGATTCTTTGCTTCTGTGTCTTGAGCCATTTCTTCTTTTTTGGGGTTAGGGGAAATCTTTGTTTTTTGAGACAGGGTTTCTCCATGCAGCCATGGCTGTCCTGGAACTCACTCTAGACCAGGCTGGCCTTGAACTCAAAGAGATCGTCTGCCCCTGCCTCCTGAGTGCTGGGATTAAAGGCGTGTGTCACTACTACCAAGCTGCAGGGGGGGGGGGGGGAGAGAGGGATCTTAAATAAATTATGTTTTTTTGTTTGTTTGCTTTCTCCTTTCTCCCTATGCCACCCAGGCTGACTAGGCTAGTCACTCTCCTGACTCAGTTTCTCATGTGCTGGGATTACAATCGTTAAACAACCTATTAATTTTGACACATAGATTCTTGGTAGCACTTCTACTTTAATTTCTTCAGGAAAAATTCATATAACACCTCTGGAGACTAAGGTGGAAGGTTGGAAGTTCAAAGCCATCCTAGACTGCAGAGAGAGCCTGGGCTGCTTGGCAAGATCTGTTCCTCAGAAAAAAAACAATAATCACCAGATAAAACCAAAAGAAACCAGAAGAGAGTTCAACAGTACAGATCTTTCCTGACATGTCTGAGCCCTTGGTTTAATCCCTACTATAGAAGTAGATAAATTAGGCAAGAGTATAATTGGATAAAATTACAAATTTACTTTAAACTTTTTTGTTTGTTGAGAGAGGGACTCTCTGTAGCCCTGGCTATCCTGGAATTCGTAGGATCTGCCTGCCTCTGCCTCTTGAGAGCAGGGATTGAAGGTGTGAGCCACCATGCCTGCATTCATTTCATAAGCAGGGGGAGGCAGAACAGTAGAACAATGGCTGGCTGGTTCATGGCAGCGTACTTCCTTTTAAGATCTCTGTTTTAGGATTAAAGCTTGTAGAACATCATTGTCATGCCAGTTGAAACTGGTCTGTGTGAGAAATCTGATTGTTACCATCCCGGTCTTGGCTTCTTAGATCTAGCCTGGTGACCTGAAACGTGACTGTGAGCGACTCCATTTTGATGAGGCTGTTGGAGCCTCATGTAGCAGCTCAATCAAAAACAGTGGCCTCCTGTAACTTTTGTTTAGCAGACCATGTTGGCAGAGTAGATAGGGAGTTCTCAAAAGTTACCACCAGATGGTCTCCTCTTCCAGAAGTCTTGCTTCTTCTTTGTTCATTTGCTCACTGACCATCAGCAGTCAACCAGCAGCCAGGAAGAGTTGTGCTGGTTCAGTGGTACCCATGGGTTCTTGACTGGGGTCACTTACTAGTGAGAAGATGAGAATTTGATATGTGTGTTTTCAAGTCACCTTCAGGTAAACTATCTCTTTTGCTCACTGATATCTCAGAGCTTGGCATTACACATCTTAAACACAAGCCCCACTGTGGGCTATATGCCCTTAGCCCACAGAGAAAGCAGACTTTTCCCCACTGAACTCAGGGTCTACTGCATCTTAGAAAATACTCTGCTACTGAGCCATCCCTCAATTCATACTGTTTCTAATATTGTAGAATTAGTTTATTTATAATAAATTTTCTCAGCAAGCTAAGGGGTTGTTTGCTGTTTTTATTTCTTATTACATTTATTTTTGTGTGTGAATATGCATGTGTGCATGCCTGAAGGTGTGCCATAGTGGGGCACTTGTGGAGGGTAGAGGACAACTTGCAGAGTTACTGCTTTCCTTCTACCGTGTCTTCTGGGGACCAAACTCAGGTCTTAGGCTTGGCAGCAAGCACCCTTAACTCACTGTACCACCTCACTGCCCCTCAATCCTTAGAGGTAAGGTAAGGGGCTGGAGAGGTGGCTCAGTGGTTACTAGTAAATGCTGGTTTTCCAGAGGATCTGAATTTAGTTCCTAGCATACACTTAGAGTTGCTTATAACTGCTTGTAGCTCTAGTTCAAGGGGATCTGAAATCCCTCTGGCCTCTATGGACACCTGCACCTAAGTGACATATACTTGTACAAACACATACATATAAACATAAATAAAAATAAAAGAATAAATCTTTTAAAAATATATGAGGTAGGGCTGGAGAGATGGCTCAGCGGTTAAGAGCATTGGCTGTTCTTCCAAAGGACCCAGGTTCAAATCCCAGTACCCACATGGCAGTTCACAGCTGTCTGTAGTTTCCGGGTGTGGTGGCACAGGCCTTTAACCCCAGCACTCGGGAGGCAGAGGCAGGCGGATCTCTGCAAATTCAAGGCCTGCCTGGTCTACAAAGTGAGTCCAGGACAGCCAGGGCTACACAGAGAAACCCTGTCTCAAAAAAAAAAAAAAAAAAACAACAAAAAAAACACCCCAAAACAAACAAACAAATAAATAAATGAGGTAATGAACAAGGATCACAGAAGTGAAAATTTATTTCCCAAATTATAGAGTAAGTAGTAGTAGTGGAATTTGAAACTTTGTTGGTCTGACTCAAAAGCAAATTATGCTTCCACGTGTTCCTCTGCCTGCCATGTTTTCTGGATATACTGCTACTTGCACAGGAAGAAAAAAGGTGTAGGAGGCATAAAAGAGTTAATCATACTTTTGTTTCTTTCTCTGTGTCTGTCTGTCTGTCTCTATATATATATATATATTTTTTTCAAGACATAGAATTTCTCTGTGTAACCCTGGGTATGCTGTCCTGGAACTCAATCTGTACACCAGGCTGGCCTTGAACTCATACATATCCACCTACCTCTGCCTTCCAAGCTCTGGGATTAAAGCCACTATCTGGCTTAGTCATATTTTTCTACCTGTGTGACAGTAGAACACTTGGAGAGCACTTGGAGCAGCAGTGTGGGTGGCTATCCCGTTACTAGTCTTCCATTTAGTTTGTCAGTGTTGTTTATGCGGAGTCCTGGGTCTCCCTCATTGTAGTGTACTGTGTGCTGCTCAGACAGCAGTGACAACTAACATGCTTGTAGATTTGCTCTGACACGTATGAGGCTTCCTGTGTTGTCCCCAATGTTTTGACACGGGCTGTCTCATTTAATTGTCCTCAGAGATGCTCTCTGTGTACTGGAGATGCATAGCTCAGTGGTAGAGCACTTGTTTACAACATCCAGGCCTGAATCTCTAGCACTGAAATTAAGACATAAATAAAGTAAAGACTTATTTGGAATTGAGACTTGGAGGGTAAAGTGACTCTAAAGTCACAAACCTTTACTGTTGGGTGTGAGATTCACTCAGCTCTGCTTGACAACACTATTCTGAAGGCCTCACATGGATTTATTTGTAAATCCCTCGGGAGAGATTTGTTTTCTTTTCTTTCTTTTTTTTTTTTTTTTTGGTTTTTCGAGACAGGGTTTCTCTGTGTAATAATAGTCCTGGCTGTTTTGGACTCACTTTGTAGACCAGGCTGGCCTTGAACTCACAGAGACCCACCTGCCTCTGCCTCCCGAGTGCTGGGATTAAAGGTGTGTGCCACCACAACCAGCTGTACTTGCAATCTTAATACTCAAGAAGCAATCCTGGCCTACTTATGAGATCTTGTGTCAAATAAAAGGATGCATAGCCAGGCGTGGTCATGTAGTCCTTTAATCCCAGCACTTGGGAGGCAGAGGCAGGCGGATCTCTGTGAGTTCAAGGCCAGCCTGATCTACAGAGTGAGTTCCAGGACAGCCAGGGCTATAACACAGAGAAATCCTGTCTTGAAAAACCTAAAAAACAAAACAAAAAACCCCAAACAAAACGATACATGACAAAACAACTAGTGGGTAGAGGTGTAGCTTAGTGACAGCCTGCTTGCCCAGGATGCAAGAAGCCGGAATTCAGTGGTCTGCAATGGAAAGAAAACAACAAATATTAAGCAGGATGTGGTGGGTTATTCCTGTAAACCCCCCCAGCATTGGGCCTGAGACAGGATTGTCAAAAGTTCAGCACCAGCTTGGGTTGCACAGTAATTTCTAGGCCAGCTAACAAGGCCCTGTTTCAAGAAACAAAACTCAAACCAACAGTTATTCTAATTTTGGGGCGATAGTTTCTGGGCACATGGCTCTTTTAGAGGGTAATTCTGCCTACCCTGCTCACTTCCAGACTTGTGCAGATAAACTGGCTAAGGTGACAGGCTTTGGTTTCCTAGACAAGATGCTGGGTGGCTGGACTAGAAAGTGCTTGCTTTGCTAGATGCTCCCGCCTTCTTCCTGTCATCTGTCAGCAGTGCACCATCTGTCCCCAGCAGCAGGCTGGCAGTCCCCATTCTCACAGTGATCACAGTGAAGTAGCTTCTGTACTGCTGCCTGTCCGGTCCTTCTGCCACGCTCTCCTACTGTATTTCTAGTTAAGTGCCCATAGTTCTTGTTCATGTGCAAAGAATTAAAGAATCTGATTTTGCAATGCCCTTTATTTTTGGTTTCTTTATTATTATTATTATTTGTGTGTGTGTGTTTGTGTATACCCACAGATATGTGTATGTGTACATGTACATGGTATCACAGTGTGCATATGGAGGTCAGAACAGATTACTGATAACTTTGAGTAGTCTGCTTTCTCCTTCTACTGTGTTGGAACAGTTTCTCTTTGTTTCTAACATTCTGTGTGCTCCAGGCTAGTAGGCCTGAGAGCTATGGGCAGTTTTGTCTCAGCCTCCCACCTCACCACAGAAGTACTGGGATTACAGATTTGTCCTACCACATCTGGCATTTTTACTTAGGTCCAGGGATTAAATGCAAATGTTCATGTTTCTTGTGGCCATCTCATCTACCATTTGGTTCCTCTTCGCACCCTCCCACCCTCCCTCCCACACTCTAACCCTCCCCCTCAAGACTCTTTCTCCTTCCCTCCCTCCCTGCTTCATTTATTTAATGTTTTTTATTTTATGTGTATGGGTGTTTTTCTTGCATGTGTGTCTGTGCCTGCTGTTCACAGAGGCCAGAAGAAGGTATCAGGTCTCTTGGGATTGGAGTTAAAGAAAGTTATAAGCTGTCAGGTGGGTTCTGCGAATTGAACCTGGGTCCTCTGGAAGAGCAGCCAGTGCTCTTAACCACTGAGTCATCTCTCCAGCCCCTGCTTTCTTTTTCATTAGGATTCTTTCCACTGAATCATGTTTTGGTGTGTGGTTTATACCCTCTTTTGAAAGACAGGGTCTTATTATGTGATCTTCAATTAAAATTGCAGTCCTCTTAATCCCTCATATCCTGTTATTACAGGTGTGTGCTATGTCATGCCTGGCTTCTCTTCACATTTATTTTGTAATTTGTTTTTGTTTTAATTATGTGAATGTGTATGGATGTTAAGTGCAGGTGCCTGAGCAGGCGGAATCATCAGATCCTCTGGAGCTGGAGCTGTGTAGAGATAAGAGCTTGTAAAACATAGTAAGAGCTGCCCAGCATGGCTATCAGCAGCCAGACTCCATCTCTGTGGAAGAGATGCTCCTTACTGCCGACATAGCTGTAGCAAGGCTTCCATCTGGACCAGTTTTGCACAGGCTTGCCCATTCCTCTAGTTTCTTCTTGTCATCAACCCTAATGAGGTTATTTATTTGCTCAGAACAAAGGGCCTCCCCATGCTTACATAATGTAGGCTCATCACAGTGGGATCAAGCACACAGAGATGGACAAGCTTGGCAGCTTTGTGAATTCACACATCCAGTAGCAATGCCCCCTCTTCAGCCCTGTGGGAGGTTAGGGGAGAAGCTGAATCTTTTTTTCTTTTAATTTACTTTTTATTTCATGTGCATTGGTATTTTGCCTGTATGTACATCTGTGTGAGGGTGTTGTCGGATCCTCTGGAACTGGTGTTACAGACAGTTGTGAGCTGCCATGAAGGTGCTGGGAATTGAACTCAGGTCCTCAGGAAGAATGGCCAGTGCTCTTAACCATTGAGCCATCTCTCCAGCCCTGAGAAGCTGAATCTTGAATGCACCTAAGTCTATGCTTCTGTGGGACTTGTCGATGGAAAGCTTCCATCCTTCCCTCTCATCTTTCCTTCCTTCCTTTATTTCTCTTTTTTTTCCTTTTTAGTTTTTTGAGACAGGGTTTCTCTGTATATCTCTGGCTGTCCTGGACTCACTTTGTAGACCAGGCTGGCCTTGAACTCACAGAGATCCACCTGCCTCTGCCTCCCAAGTGCTGGGATTAAAGGTGTGCGCCACCACGCCTGGCTTCTCTTCATTTCTTGTACTGTTTCATTTATTTATTATTTTAAAGTAATCTTTCTTTCCTAAGAATTTTCTATGTTTTTGTGTGTGTATGAGATCAGAGGGAACATAGATTTATTATGGAAAACTCTCCCAAGAATGGGAGGGGCTCCAAGGAAGGAATGCCTTCCTTTCTGAGTTTTCCACAAACATATATCAGATGGCATTACACTGGGTGCTGTGGAATGAAGATAAACCACACAGATCCCGGATGAAGTTCAGAGATAGGGTTGGCATTGATGGCCAAGTGCTGTTAATCACATGTTCTTATGATTCCTGTCTTTGCCAATTGGCTCACGTTCATTCAGTGAGTGACTCTGTCCCAAGCCTAAATGTAAAACCTTTGCATGAACACCTCACAGTACTCTGAGCTGGCTACTTTTATTTATGCCCATTTTATATATGAGGGAACAGGCACAAAGCAGGTAACTAAGCTGTATGAAGTTAGAGTTAGTAAGTGGTAAGTTTGAGATCTATTTTTTATTTGTTTGTATTGAAGGTGTCACTTAACCCAGACTGGCTTTGAATTTACCATGTAGCAACGGATGCCTTCTGATCTTCCTGCCTCCACTTCCCAAGTGCTGGGATTGTAGGTATGAACCATCATGCCCTGCTTGAATTTGGGGTTTGAGTACAGGTGTTCTCAGCTGGCCACTGTGATGCATACTTAAAATCCTAGTACTGAAGAGGCTGAGGCAGGGTGTTTGCTGGAAGTTTGAAGCCAGCTGTGCTGCTACAAAGTAAGACCTTGGCTCAAAAAGTGAAAGAGGGCTGGAGTTCACCTGAGGATTGGGCATGCAAAACAACAGTTACAGTAGTTGGTGTCTGGCTATTTTTATTATTATTTTAAAGATATTTATTTTTATGTGTGTGTGCTTGAGCGCAGTGCTCTAGGAGGATGTTGGACTTCCTGAAACTGGAGTCACAGGTGGTTGTTAGCTGCTTGATGTGGGTGCTGGGAACCAAACTCTGGTCTCTGCAAGAGCAGGGAGTGCGCTTTATGCTGGGCCATCTCTCCAGCCTGGCTTTTTGCTGTTTTGTTTCATTCTTTGAGATAGTCTTGCTAGGTAGGTGTGGTACTTCCCTTGTAACCCAAGGTGGTTCAAACTCACAGTAATCATCCTTCCCTTCTGAGTGCTGGGATTAGATATGCGTTACTCATTAGATATGCATCTGACTCCTTTTGGTGAGTGTTTTGGTTTGAACCCAGGGCATTGCGTATGGTAGACCTCTGTCAATGAGCTATGCCCCTAGCCCCTGGGATATGGCTTTGATCCCATGCTGAGTCCTGTACCCAGAGCAGAGCAAAGTCCCTGCAGTTAATTATATATATTATGAGGAGATTTTATTCTTTACACAGTTCATGTAAAAACTCCTGGGGGAAAGCAGTTAATTTCATAGGGAGAATTTCAGAAGCGTCACAGAGATGACATTTGAAGTCAGGTTGTTCAGTTACTGCAGATGCCTAGGTCGGTGGTGATTAGGGCAGGCAGTCTTTAGCGGCTGACATTCCAGTGGATCGAGCAGACCGCAGAAGAGCATGCCCATGCCTAGAATGGTCCTCACTTGGGATTATCTGATGCTTTCTTCATGGTAGATTAGCATTTACTGGAGGAAGACCACAAAGATGAAGTGCCATTTGTTATCACATCCCTGTCTTCCCTCTGCTGATGTTTACCTTGGTTACCTGTAGGGTTTCTCCACTATAAAGTTTCCTTTTGTAAAGAACTTACTTCCTTTGGCCCCCAATTAGATTTGAAAGTTTTGGTCGATCCATCCAATCATCCATCCGTCTGCGTGTGTGTGTGTGTGTGTGTGTGTGTGTGTGTGTGTGTGTGTGTGTGTG
>CAJQZJ010027415.1:3673813-3700368 GCA_907164525.1 Lophiomys imhausi | reverse complement strand
GTGTGTGTGTGTGTGTGTGTGTGTGTGTGTGTGTGTGTGTGTGTGTGCGCGCGTGCGCGCTCGCCCATGTGCTCACGTGACTGTGGTCCATGTGTGGAGGTCAGAAGCCAATTTTCAGTCACTTCTTTCCTTTCTCTTTTCTGTTAGTTCCAGAAATTGAACTTAGGCCATCAGTCTTCCAAGCAAGAGCTCTTACCCTCTAAGTCATCTTTTCTGCCCTGGCTCACTTCTTTGAGAGAGTAATATTTACAAAAATTACTTGCTTGCTTGCTTGATTGATCGAGGTTCTCGCTCAGTGCCAGTTTCACCTTGAACTCTGTCTTCCTACGTCAGCCTCCCAAGTGCTGCGATTATAGTTATGTGTCACCATGCTCTGCTGCCTTTTATTTAGTTCTTCTGTCAGTATGGACTGAGGTTTCTATTGTACCCTTGTGTCGTAACCTGGCATCACCTTGTTTTCTTGTTCACATTGTTTCCTGGAAGCTTTCAGTTGGCTTCTGTGTGTCTTTGACACACTTCATCATTTTTTGTGTGTGTGTGCATTTGTTTAAGAGTTCCTTATTTCTGGCCCTGAAGGTTATCACAGGCTCATCTTTTTTTTTTTTCTTTCTGTCCCAGTCCCAGAATCCATTTTTTTTGAATCAGAAATGAAGATCTGAAGGTTTTTGGTTTTTTTTGTTTGGTTTTGTTTTTGTTGTGGTTTTGAGATAGGCTTTCACGATATAGCCCCAGCTGGCCTGGAACTGGGGTAGACCAGGCTGGCCTTGAACTCATAGAGAGCTGGGAGTGCAGATCTATGCTCTGTGCTTGGCTTCTATGAGAGTGCTGGGGATCTGAACTCAGATCATTGTTTGCATGACAAGCAGTTTACTGATTGAGTGCTCTCCCAAGCCTGATAAAATGTTTGTGGTGTTAAGTTTCATATCATTTTGAAGATGGAAGACATTGGATAAAGAAAAAGTAAATATAATTTTTTTCTTAATTTGTTTAAGTTGTGGTCCTCCTCTGTGGTGGTGCACACCTTTAATCCCAGCACTCAGGAGGCAGAGGCAGGAGGATCTCTTTAAGTTCAAGGCCAGCCTGGTCTACAAAGGGAGTCCAGGACAGCCAGGGCTGATACACAGAGAAACTCTGTCTTGAAAAAAAATTTTTTTGTGTGTATGTGAGGAGATGTGAGGAAAACCTGCAGGAAGCAGTTCTTTCTTTCTGCTGACTGGGCATGGGAGACCTAAACTCAGGTTATCAAACTTGGCAGCAAACATTTTCCTTCCCTGAGCAATCTTGCTGGTCCATACTTGGCTTTTTTATGTTATTTTAAATGTCTCTATTGAGCTATGTGTCCACCTATAATCACAGTGCTTGGGGACGCTGAAGAAGGAGGGTTATGACTTCAAAGGTAGCTGATCTTTGCATAACAAGATTGTCATGTGGGGGATTATTAGAAAAGACTTTATTGAGGTATCCTTTATTGGAGTACACACATCTTAAGCTAAGGCTTGATGGCCTTTTACATACACACACCCCTCTGCATCACCTGAACCAAGCCTGAGATGATATTGGACCCCTAAGAAGACTGCTTGTCCCCTCACTAAATTGCATAGCTCCTCCCTCCCCAGAAGGAAGCCCTGCATTTCAAGTGAGTCTTGGCAGCATCAGCAGCTTATTAAGAGTTTTTCTGGCTGTGTTCAGAATCCTGATTGCAGGAGTGGAGGGATATGGAGGTCTGGCATAACCAGGGTCTCAAGGAAGTTATGACAGAGGGAGAGAGGCCAGGAAGTTGAAGGATATTTTTGCTAACCCTTAATTTTATTTGATGTGTGTGAATGCTTTGCCTGCATGTATGTATGTATGTGTACCCCCTGCATGCCTGGTGCCCTCAGAGGTCAGAAGAGGGTGATGGATTCCCTAAAATAGGAGTTATGGTTGGTAGTAAGCCAGTTGAACCTGAGTCTTTTAAAGGGCAACAAATGGCCTTATCTGCTCAGCCATCTCTCCAGCCCTTGAAGATTATTTTTAAGGAAGTGAGACAAAAGGATGGGATGGTTTCCAGGGTATGAGAGTGAGAGCTGGAGAAGGCAGTTTCTCTGTGTAATTGCCCTGGCTGTCCTGGACTTGGTTTGTGGACCAGGTTGGACTTGAACTGGAACACATAGAGATCCACCTGCCTCTGCCTCCCAAGTGCTGGAATTAAAAGCGTGCACCACCACGCCCGGGCCCCCCTGTTCAGTCTCTGTAGTGTTTACTGAGCGGTGCTAGTTCAGGCCTCTGTCTGTTGCTGGTAGGAGGGACTTAGGGGTTGCTGTACTCTATTGAGCATGGCTACTGAGTGGACTGGGACAGAGAGGAAAGATGAATTCAAGATCAAGTACTCTTCATGAATTGAAACTATCAGGTATCAATTAATGGATATGGTAAAGGAGTAAGGAAGGCTGGCACCAAAACCAGTAGAGTTTTCCTGAAGTTTAGTAGCTGACCCTTTCTTTCTGCTAAATATACCTTCCATACCACCCTCTCTCCAGCAAAGGTTGCGATGGTGTGGAGTTGGTCTTGTGCATACAAGCCTCTGGCTTCTGCTGTGTGCTTTGAGCCAGGAATAGAGGCATGCCCTGACTCCTGAAGCACAGTGAGTTGCTACATGTTTGCAAAAAGACTTTATATAAGGAAGAGTCTGGAATAATTAGGTTCCAGCCTAAATACCCAAACCCAGGGCAAAAAATAAAGGCAAATTCTGGGCTAGCCACTAAATAGACTACTAGATACCTATGAGGGGAAGTTCTCTGTGGATGTGTCACTACTGGATAGGTAAAAGACAGACGGTCTGAATTTGTCACTACTAGGACATATGCATGTGAGATCAGATCAAGAGCAGAGGTCTCCAGTGGGTTTGGAGTTACAGGAGTTAGATGCTGAGCTTGGTTGCACCTCTTGTTAATCAGTGAAATTTTGTTTTGTTCTCCCTCAAATATAAAATGGATATAGTAATGGTGATAGCTCCTAAGTGCTCATGGGAGTGTGGTAAACATCATGTGAGATCCCTTATTGCAGGATCCTTTGTAAAGCCTGTAGTAACCCATGCACATGAATTTTTTGGTTTTGTTTTAGACAAGGTCTCACTACATAGCCTTGTCTGGCTTGAGACTTACTCTGTCGACCAGGCTGGCCTTGAACTCTGTCTGTCAAGTGCTGGGACTAAAGGCCTTTATCACTACACCCAGCTGTGTTGTTGTTATATTTAAAAAATTAGTTTGTGTGTTTGTAGAGGGCAACGTGCAGATATCATTTTTTCTTCTTCTACCACGTCCGTTCCAAGGATTGAACTCAGGTGTCATGCTTAGTGGCAAGTACAACCTCTGTCTGCTAATGCTAGTCATCTTGAGGGCCCTTGTTTTTCTTTTTGAGATAGGGTTTCACTTGCTCTATAGTCTAGGCTAGCCTCAAAAACTGGGAAATCTTTTTTTCTCAGCCTCTCTAGTGCTAGAATTATAAGCATGAGCCACCACACTCTCTGGAGTAAAAATTCCTGTTTACTCCAGGAATTATACACTGGTGACTATTGGCCAGTTGGAGTAGGTCCTAATATTTTTGCTTTTTGTCTTGGCAGCACTCAGGTTGGTGCCCAAGGTGTCACACATGCTAACACATGCCCGCTGGGCCACACTCCTGACCCAGGGACTAGGCTTTCAGAAGGGAATTCCTCCTTTTAGGTTCTTTCCTTCACTCTCCACCTGACTGTTTTGTTTGCATTTCTAGTTCATGGGGGGTGAGGAATAGTCCTGCACAGCATTGCTAGTTGCTCTAATGTGAAGGAGGCTTATGGTAGTAGGCAGTTTTATTTCACTCTGAAGGGCAAGCCTGAGCAACCAGCAGTCCTACCTAGGGCTTGGGGGCCCACAGTATGAACAAGGCAACACTGTATCCTTGAATTAGACCTGCCTGCTTCTGCCCATTGGGACCTGCCTATAGAGTCAACCTTTCCCAGTATTTGGCAGGAGTTTTGGGTCCCTCCAGCCCTCTGCCTTTCCTTGATGAGCCTAGGTATGTTGGTTTATTGAGTAGCTTTCAGAAGGGTTTCTCCAACTGGAAAAGCCCAGGTCTGAAGCCTCAAATCTACAGTCTCTATTTTAGAAAACCACAGGATTCCTGTAAATGCTACTTTATTAATTCTTAATTACATTGTAACAAGTTTTCTTAGAGTTTAGTGGTTTGAGGTTGGAAACAAGGGTAGGCATTCATTATCCTCCAAGTTTCTGGGGGTCAGAATTCGGGAGCAGCCTACCTGGGAGGTTCTGGTTCAGGCTTGCAGTTTAAAGTGGCTTTTTCAGAAAGTTGGGACTTTGGTGTGAGTTTCTGAGGGGACACCTTGATTTCCACCATATAGGCCTTCCATAGGAATTAATAATGTTTTCACTATGTAGCACCTGGTTGTTCTCCCCCTTCCTGTGATGGGATCTCAAGAGCATATAGGCAAAAGCCCCAGTATTGTGTATTCTAAAATAGACATAACTTGCTGGGTGTGGTGGTATATGCCTGTGATCTCAGTGCTCAGTGGGCAGAGGCAGGAGGCCAGCCTGATCGGTTCTAGGTCAGCTACAGCCATACAAGATGCCTCCCCTCAATAACACCACCTTCTCCCCCAAAGTGAACAAGTTGATTATTTTCCTTCCAATATTTAGGTTTTAGGGGTTAACTCAGGTTGTCAGACTTGGCAGCAAGTGCCTTTACCAACTGAGCCATCTCACTAGCCCAAGGTTACTATTTTAACCATTTAAAACATGTAGTTATATACTGTTTATTTCTTTTTATGGTGAAAAATGTTTAGATTAGGCAGTGTAAGTCACCTAGCTGGTGAGATAGGAATTATCTCAGCTATAAATCAGCATACAGCAAACTATGCAGGACCTTTTATTTATTTATTTATTTTATATTTATGGGCATTTTGCCTGCATGTATGTTTGTGCACCGTTGTGTGTAGTATGCCTGGGGCTCACAGAGGCCATCAGATTCCTTGGAACTGACATTACAGATGGTTGTGAGCTGTCAAGTGGGTGCTGAGAACTGAACCTGGGTTCCCTGAAAAGCATCAGCCAGTGCTGTTAACTGCTGAGCATCTCTCTGGCACCAACAGGAACTTCCAAATGACCCAGCTTTGGAAGTCTTACACTATTCCTTCTGCCACATTCAAACAGAGGATAATGAGAGTCCACCTTTTGAAGGCAGGAGTGTGCATCTGTTCTCATAGGCCCTGCTCTCTGGTGTGATATCTGAGGCAGTGAAGATGTTGGCATGCTCAGGGGGCTCCTGTACTCTTTGTGTGCATCTGTTTTTGGTCTTGATGATTCATCTATAGTTTGTTCTGAATACTAGCTCGAGATCAGAATTAGAAAAACTAGTGTGGATGAGCTGCTGTCCAGGCTTGAGTGGTGTCCATGGCTGGCTGTCCTGTTCTGTCTGATTTTGAGTTCACTTACCTTCCTGCCTCTGGAGCATCAGGAAATAGGGTCTGCTTTGGGGTGTTCTCATTGAAAGTCCACTGCATATATGTTATTTTCAGAGGGTATGTCTCAAAACCGTGCTTTCTTTGAAGAAAACTTATATTCTCTCTCTCTCTCTCACACACACAGAGGTGTAATAGTTGTATGTGTTGGGAGACAACTTAAGGACCAATGGGAAGGAAAGGGAACTTTGTATGAAGATTTGCGAACTGGGGATCCTATTGGGAATGGTAGTTGAGCTGTTAGATATTTTTCTGCTTTGGTCCTAAGTGGAGGAATTGTAAAGGATTGTGGAATCTTGCTGAGCTTGATTTCTACTAATGAGGATTACATTATCTTAGAAGTGGGGTTAATGCCTGGGGCTGTTTCTGTTTCACCTTTTTAGTGTTAAAATGAGTCTGCTATGCATGTTTGCCAAGTCTTTGGGTTCCATAGAAGGGCACTTCTTCATGCTTTAAAAGTTACAATGAAGCTAAAAAAGTTTTGACCATCTTAAGCTTTCAGACATTTTGAAGTCATTGTGGGGTCTGTTAGAAAGAGATTGCAAATGCAGGTTATTTGCATACAATTGCTTTAGTAGGTTTTTTTTTTTTTTGATTTTTTGAGAAGGGTTTCTTTGTGTAGCTCTGGCTGTTCTTGAACTCACAGAGATCTGCCTGCCTCTGCCTCCCAAGTGCTGGATTAAAGGCGTGCACCACCACACCTGGCTATCTTGACTTTTTATGTCCTTGTTTTTCTGTTCTTCCTTCTCTATTATTTTCTCTCTCTTTTCCCTTCTAAATGTTATAGTCCAGTCTGGGCAGTTTCCTGCTTCAGCTTCCTGAGGGCTGGGATTACAGCCTGTGTCAGGCTTCCAGTCTTTTCTTGTCACCCATTTATGGGACTGAGTTAGGAAGTTCTGATACAGATGGTCCAGATTTCATAAGGCACAGTGAACCCCCCTGGAGACCTTGTAGGCCAGCATTCCCTGGGTCAGGGATTGCTTTTTTAAAAACATTATTTGTGAATGCATTGAGGTCAGGACAGCTTACTGGAGTTCATTCTCTTCTTCAATTCAGTTCAGGTTGTCAGACTTGGTTGTCATCTTGCTGGCTCAGGACTGTTTGGGAAGCACTCATCTAGGGCCTAGCTGCCCATTGGTAAGGTTCAGGCAGAGTTGCTGTTCCTGAATTTCCTTGTTGTCTTCTTCCCTTTGTACTCTCTGATTAACCCCAGAATTCTCTCCCAGAAACATTCCTAGCCCTACTCCTGTCTTTTAAAATCATTTCTTTCTTGAGATAGGTGTCTAGCCTAGGCTAACCTCAAACTCAATATGTAGTTTAACTGCCTCTGCTTCCTGAGGGCTGAGATCACAGACGTGTGCCACAGTGCCCGGTTTCCACAGCCCTCACGACACATGGAGAACTCCTGCCATCTTCAGGGTTGAGGTCAAGCATCCCCTCTTCTACAGAGCTGTCTTGGTCTCTTCTCTTCATCAGCCCTCCCCTTCTTTGCCTTTTGCTTCTCTGCTCTAATTGCAGAGTCTTCTGTTGTTGGAAATGTCACTTTTTTTTTTGGTCCAGGCTGGCCAGAGTTGCATAGTGAGACTCTTGTCTCAAAAAAAAAAAAGGCTGGCAAAGTGGCAAACTGAACTGGATTGAAGGAGAGAATGAACTCTAGTAAGCTGTCCTGACCTCCATGTACTCACAAATAATGTTTTTAAAAAAGCAGTCCGGGGCTGGAGAAATGGCTCAGAGGTTAAGAGCACTGACTGCTCTTCCAGAGGTCCTGAGTTCAAGTCCCAGAAAACACATGGTGGCTCACAACCATCTAAAATGAGATCTGGTGCCCTCTTCTGGCCTGCAGGCATACATGCATAGAGAACACTGTATGCATAATAAATAAATAAAATCTTTAAAAAAAAAGAGTTAACCTTAATTAAAAAAAAAAAAAAAAAAAAAAAGCAGTCCCTGGCCCAGGGGATGCTAGCCTACAAGATCTCCAGGGGGTTCACTGTGCTTTACAAAATCTGGACCATCTGTTAAGAGGACTGATCTGCAGAGGTCCCAGATTTGATTGCTAGCACCCATACCATGGCTCAGAACAATCTGTAACTCCAGTTCTAGGTGATCCAACTCTTTTCTGACGTCTAAGGGCACTGCATGCACTGCATGCATGTGGGATATAGATATGCCTTCAGGCAAAACACCCATACACATGAAATTAAACAAAACAAAAAACGAAGAAATGTGAGTTCTAGCTATGGTATCAATTTACAAAGGAGTCTCTTAGTGTCTGTTACTGAAGCTGGGAATTCCATCTTCATTTCCTGCCTATGAGTGGAACACTCAAAACTCATCTGTTCACCTCTTCTCATTCCCTCTAGCCCGTCTTGTTTAGGCTGAGCCAGATGACATTATTTGGTGAAAGCAGTTACTATTGCTAATCTCCTATATTTCAACCTACTAATCTGAAAGCTTAATTAGTTCATGAGTCTAGTTTGCCTCGATGGCAGGGGTCAGAGCACATGTGTAGACTCTCTTTGGGCCCCTGTAGTTGACTAGCTACATCAAAGGTACTTAATAAAGTCCTGTGACTAATGAAGCTAAGCTGTCCCCAAGGCAGGTAGCAACTATAACCTTGTAAGTTCTACTGGTCAATCTCTAATATTAATTTCTACTAGGTTGATGTCTAAGATGGTCATTACAACTTCTTCGTTTTATAGCACACAGGCCCCCTTATTCAGGAGTTACTTGCATCTAATCACTTATTTTTAATTTTTATTTTAAAAATATTTATTCAAGCCGGACATGGAGGCATAACTCTCTAATCCCAGCACTTGGAAGGCAAAGGCAGTCGGATCTCTTTGAGTTTGAGGCCAGTTTGGTCTACAAAGCAAGTTCCAAACAGCCAGGGGTACACATAGAGAAGAAATTCTGTCTCGGAAAACCAAAAACCAAAAAAAAAAAAAAAAAAAAACTTATTTTATTTGATGTTTTATGGGCATGTGTGTACCTGAGTGTATGTGCTTCAAGCCCATGCAGGAGTCTGCAAGTGCAGAAGAGTGCATTGGATCCCCTGGAACTGGAGTTACATGCAGTTGTGAGCCATCATGTAGTCTTATTCAAGAGCAGTAAGTGCTCTTATTTGCTGAACTATTTCTCTAGCTCCAATTCTATCACTTTAGAAAAATAGAGGACAGATGACTTTCTAGAAACTGTGTCCCTCGGCTACTGGGAAGCCTCCTGGGGAGTTTTCTGTAGGTCTATAGACAGTTGGAATACCCCAACACAGTATATTTTTATAGTTATTCTAACACTTGGGAGGCAGGCTACAAATTCAAGGCCAGCCTGGCAATAGTCTAAAACAACAAAACACCTTCCCTGTGAGTTTGAAGCCAGTGTAATCTGCATAGCACATTCTAGACCAATCAGGTCCCCATAGTGATTTCTGTCTCAAAAAACAAAGCAAAGTTTTAATTGTGGCTGGAGAGATGGCTCAGTACTTAGACTGGCTGCTGCTCTTCCACAGGACTTGGGTTCAATTCCTAGCATCCATATGGCAGCTAAGAACTGTAACTTGAGTTGCAGGGGATCTAGTACCCTTTTCTGGCATCCTGGATACTAAGTAGGCACATGGTATACACAGGCAGACATATATGCAGGCAAAACCATACACATAAAGTAAAAATAAATTAATTTAATTACTTAAAATTTATGTATATATGTATATGGCTCTGTGCACATGTGAATGCATGTAAGTATTCCCAGGGTTCAGCAGGTATGGGATCTCTTGGAGCTGGAGTTCCTGGCAGTTATGAGTCACCCAGTGTTGGTTCCACTGGGAAGCAAAGTTGGGTCTTTCACAAGAGTAGCATGAGCTTTGAACTGCTGAGCAGCTCTCCAGTTCCTGCCAGAGTTTCATAGTCCAGGTTGGTTTCCAACTTGCTATGTGGTTGAGGGAGATTTTGAACATTCTTATCCTCTGTCCTCAGAGTACCAGGTTAAAGACTCACACTGCCACACCTGGCTTTGTTTTGTTCTGAGACAGAATTTTTCTTTAAGACATATTTAAAAAGTATTTATGTTTGTGTGTATATCTATAGAATGGCATGCATGAAGTCAGAGAACAGGTGGCAGGAGCTGGTTCTCCTTCCATCATGTGGGTCTCAGGGATTGAATTTGGAGCATCAGGCTTCTTGGTGGCAGGCACCTTTACCTGCTGAGCCTCCAGACCAGGTCTTGCTTTGCAGCCCATAGTGGCCTTGAACTTGCAATGGTCCTACTGCCCAACTTCTCCAGTGCTGGGCTTATAGGTGTATGCTACAATGCTAGATTTTTTGGGGGTGGGTAGGAGGGCTAGTATTTGACTACATCGTTCCAGGCTGGCCTATAATTCTCAATCTTCCTCCTCATGAGTGCTAGGATTACTGGAGTATGCCACTATGCTCAGTTTCTCTGAGTACTTTAGCCATAAAAAGGTTTAATACAGGGAATCAGACACTTACAAAACAGTAAAGGATTAGAGTTGTGAGACTCAAGCATACTCTCTTTGGAGTACCAGTTTCAGGGGCTGTCAGCAGAGTCTTGGCAGCTAGGATGTCATTGGCATTGCCACCCACACCACTGCTCTTTAACACTGACACAGGAGCTGGTAGCCAGACATTTGCTACTGAAGAACAGCAGCAGCCACATCCAGGAACTCCTCATTGCTCTGAGGTCAAAGGCCAAGCTATTGAGTTAAAGCGGGAGCTGCATTTTAACAAACTCTCTGATGATCAACATGTGCATGTTTGGTCTGGTCACTAAACTATGGGTCTCTGTCATCTTGATTGTTTATTGGAGGGGAATGAGGGAATGTTGTTTGTTTTCCCAGCTCTCAGTCTAGAAAGGATGAAATAGAGACAGAGAACTGAGCTGGCCGTGCTTCTGCATCCTTCCAGTTACTTTATTTATTTATTTGTTTTTTGTTTCTTGAGACAGGGTTTCTCTGTGTAGTAGTCCAGAACTCGCTTTGTAGACCAGGCTGGCCTTGAACTCACAGAGGTATGCTTGCCTCTGCTTCCCAAGGCAAACTATAGTTCTGGGTTTTGTTTTTTTTTTTTTGTTGTTGTTGTTGTTTTTCTGAACTTCCATGTGGGTGTTGGCATTTGAACCCAGGGCTTTGGAAGAGCAGCCAGTGCTCTTAACTGCTGAACCACCTCTCTAGCTCCCTTCTAGTTATTTTATACATATTTATCTTCCTTTGAGAAGAAGTATTAGCTTGGTGTGGTGGTGCATGCCTTGGATCCCAGTGCTCTGGAGGCAGAGGGAGGTAGATCTCTGTGAGTTCAGGTCTACCCAGGGCTACATAGTAATACTCTCTCTCAAAAGAACAAATGAACAAAACCTTCAAATATATAAGTGAAAAAGGGCCTGTGAGATGGCTTAGCAGGTCAGGGCCTTTGCCATTAAGTTTAACAGCCTGAGTTCTGCTCCTGGGACCCACACACCGGATGAGAATTGACTCCCAAGAGTTGTTCTCACCTCACTGTGTGCTGTGGCATACATGTGTACATACAGTTGATAAACACTCCATGTGATAGCTGACCCTGCATAGTGCTGTGCATTGTGTCCCAGCACATCATGAAGCTTTCTACATCAGGGCCCGTGGAATCACCTTGTTTTCACTATCTGCACAGCACCTCATTATATGGTTGAAAAAATGCTCAAGCACTGCTGGGCCTGCTGGCACTCACTGTAATCCCTGCCCTTGGAAAGTAAAGGCAGAAAGATCAGCAGTTTGAGATAATTTTTACCTACATAGTGTTTGAAGCTAACATGGGCCACATGAGACCTTGTTTCAGAAACCCAACCAACCAAGCAGCCAAACACAACCAAACCAAGCAAAAAAACCTCAAACAAAACTAAACAAAAACCTAACCTCAAAATTGAGACTGTGTGTTATAGTTCATGCACACATGCTAATATAACCAGGGAGTTCACATTTGCTTCTTGCCTCCAGTGTGCTCAGGCCTTGTGTATGCCATACGTCATCTCTTGTAACTGGTACTGTAACCAATTTTACATGAATGAACTCAGGCTCTGAAAAGTTACAGTTTATCAACTAAGAAAGTACTCTGTTGAGAGTTTAAAAAAAGTCTTGGGTGTCCGCACACATGTGGTCAGAGGACAGCTTTTGGCGTTTATTCTCTCCTTCCAGTGTAGGCTGTGGGGATGGGACTTGATTGTCAGTCTGTGTGGCAAGTGCTTTTACCCTCAGAACCATCTCATTTGCTTCAGATCAAGAGTTTTATCATTTGTTTGTTTGCTTCTTTGTTTATGTTTGAGACAAGGTCTCTAGTCCAGGTTGGCAGGATTCATGGCACTTCCTCCTGGTTCCGTCTGTTCGGCTCTCTAATTGTAGGTGTGTGTCAACCACGCCCCTGAGACTTGAATCCAAGTCTGTTATCTTCTATAATTTATTTGACCCAGTTACACAGCATCACAAAGTGTTAGGGGTTTTGTTTTGTTTTTTTTCTCATTTTGAGACAGTATTCATGAAGCTCAAGTTGGCCTGGCCTCCAATTTGCAACAATCCTCTGCCTTTACCCCCAAGTGCTGGCATTACAGGCCAGTACCCCTCCCTTATGCCTACCTGCAAAATGGTAGGACTGTGGTGCTAGAGATGGCTCAGCAGTTAAGAGTACTTTTCCAGAGGACCTGTGCTTGACTCCTTAGCACCACATCGTGACTCAGAACCATCTGTAACTCCAGTTTCAGGGGATCCCACTCCCCTGGACTCCATGGACTGCATCAGGCACACAAAGTGGTACACAAACATCCATACAAATCAATAAATCTTTAAAACCAAATAAGAACATTAAAATAACAAAATGGTAGATCTTAAATACTTCAGTATTATGTGGGAAGAGGGTGAGATATTTTGAGTAGACATTACTTTCCTTTTTTCCCTTCTCAGGTATCCAGCTCACATTGAAGACATTGACTACGAAGAAGGGAAAGTTCTCATCCATTTCAAGCGTTGGAACCATCGTTATGATGAGTGGTTTTGCTGGGACAGTCCTTATCTACGCCCTTTAGAGAAAATACAGCTGAGGAAAGAGGGTTTACATGAAGAAGATGGATCTTCTGTGAGTAGCAAGTCAGTGGAATTCTGTAGTGAATGAGGCTGATGAGCTGCAGGCACTTCCTGTCTAGACTTTGATCTTCAGTGGACAAGTCAGTACCCACTGGTGGGCAATCCTTCTGTGGGCCTTGGTGGTTACCCTGAGGTCTCTGTGGACTAGGGCTCCTTAAGAATCCAGTTTTCGGGCTGGAGAGTTGGCTCAGTGGTTAAGTGCACTGGTTGTTCTTCCAAAGGACCCACAGGGCAGTTCACAGCTGTCTGCAATTGCTGGGCGGGGATTGTGCATGCCTTTAATCCCACCACTAGGGAGGCAGAGGCAGATGGATCTCTGTGAGTTCAAGGCCAGTCTGGTCTACAAAGTGAGTCCAGGACAGCCAGGGCTACACAGAGAAATCTTGTCTCAAAAAAAAAAAAAAAGGCTCCCCCCCAAAAAAAGAATCCAGTTTTCACTTGTTTGATGCAGTTGATGTAATAATAGTTCATACATTAACTTTATTGGGGTTCTTTCCATATAAATAGGCTCTTATGTCTTTTTTAGAGACCATTGTTTTCCTAGTGTTCAAAAGACTACTGGGTACATAGTAGGTCTTCAGGAAATATTTGTATAATAAGCTAGGTGTGGTGGCTCATCCTAGTTCTTGGGAGGTCATGGTTTATAGATTGCTTTGAGTTTGATGCCATCCTGGGCTACAAAGTCAGACCTTATCTTACACCCACCACCACTATCTCTCCCATGATGGGAATGATGATACATGCCTCTAATCCCAATCCTGAGGATATGGAGGAAGAGGAGGGTCAAGAGATCAAAAAACGAATAACCAAACCAAAACAGTGGAGCTATTATCTCAGCACTTAAGAGGCAGAGGCAGGATACTGGCTACAGTTCCTGCCCAGTCTGCTTTACACAGCAGGTTCCAGGCCAACCAGAACTACATAATGAGACCTATCTTAAAATAACAATTAATGAAACTATCCCCTTTATCAAATTGTTGAATAATGAATGAATAATTGAAATCTAGACCCACTGTGTCTAGAATATTGTGTTCTAAGGCAGCTTTGAAGATCATTTGCTGTGTGTTAGAATCTTCACTTACTAAGCAGTTATTTTATATATGGATCCTTAGCTTATGTTACAGAGTCTTATGAGCCTCGAGAACTTGGACTTGATTGGACTGTTTTCACTTTTCTAAATGTCATCATTGTGCCTGGAGCTTTAATTGCCTTCAAAATGACACACAAGCCTTTACTTTTGTTTAAAACAGACATTGGGACATGTGTGGTAACCCTTGCTTTGGGATCTGACTCAGCCTGCATTCTAGTTTCCATTTTAACTTCACTGAGGAAGTTGAACTCTGGCTGGCCTTTTTGTTTTGCTTTTTTTCCCTTCCAGTTTAGGGTTGTTCGGTACTCCATTTGATCATTCCATGTTCATTCTATAGAATTTATGAATGCAAAGTGGGTGCTGAGAAAACAGCACGAAATATGAAAGGTGCACGAGTGCCTTCCTTGGTCAGGGACCTGGCAGTAGTGTGGGTGGCATGAAATGCCACGAATGCTGCTGCTCTGAAGATGAAGTAGCCTCATTCCTTCCAGCTCCTGAACTAGGTGTGTTCTCTGGTGGCCCTGACTCTCAGATTCCCTTTCAGTATGGAGAGCAGCAGATTGTCTGTGCTGTCCTGTGCCTGCCCAGGCCTCCTTTAGGGACTCATGTGTCTTAGCCTCTTACTTGCTTGTTCGCTTGTCCGTGTAGCCTGACTGCCCTGGGGCTCATGTAGTGCAGGCTGGCTTTGAACTCGCACACATCTGCCCACCAATAGTTTCCAAGTGCTGGGAGGAAAGCAGTGTGTAATTATGCCCAGCTAATTTTTTAAAAGATTTATTTATTTTATTTTATGTATATGGGTGTTTTGCCTGTGTGTATATATTTGGTACTTTTGGAGGTCAGAAGGGGCATCAGATTTCCTGGAACTGAAGTTGTAGATGGTCATGAGCCACCATGTAGGTGCTGGGAACCAAACTCGGGTACTCTCCAAGAGAAGCAAATGCTCTTAACCCTGAGCCTCCTCACCATCCCCAGCCTGCTTATATTTTTGGCACCCTGTGCTGCACATCAGAATCATCTTGTATCTCCATAGCCCATTTCAATCTATTTTTGTTGGTCTGTTTTTATTTATTTTATGTGTGTGTGTGTGTGTGTGTGTGTGTGTGTGTATACATATATGTGGGCAGGCACAGAACAGCATGAGACAATCTCCTCTGCTGGTATTCATACTGAAAGGGAATCTGAGAGTCCAGGGCCACCAGAGAACACACCTAGTTTAGGAGCTGGAAGGAATGAGGCTACTTCATCTGCAGAGCAGCAGCATTCGTGGCATTTCATGCCACCCACACTACTGCCAGGTCCCTGACCAAGGAAGGCACTCATATACATATATGTATACATATATATACACACACACACATATATATATGGGGTTTTGTGTGTGTGTGTGTGTGTGTCTGTTTGCCTGCATGTATGTATATGTACTATGTGCTTTGTGCCTGAAGAGGCCAAGAGATTATTGGGTCCCCTGGAAATAAATTAAGAGAGTTTTGAGCCCCCATATGGGTGCTGGACCCCAAATCCAGTCCTCAGCAAGAACATCAGTTACCCATAATTGCTGAGCCATACATTCAGCCCTGAGTTTTATTATTTTTTAATTAAAAATTGTGTGTGTGTATGTGTATGATACACGTGCAGAGAAACTTTGAGGAGTTGGTTCTGTTCACCATATGGGTTCTGGGGATTGAATTTAGGTTGTTGGGGGTAAATGCCTTAACCTGTTGAGTCGTCTTGTCTGACCCATTTTTTTTGTTTTTTCTTTTTTTGGGACAGGGTTTCTCTGTGTGTCTCTGGCTATCCTGTACTGACTTTGTAAACCAGGCTAGCCTTGAACTCAACAGAGATCCACCTGCCTCTGCCTCCCGAGCCTGGGATTAAAGGTGTGGGCCACCACGCCCGGCAATTACAGACAGCTGTGAACTGCCATATGGATGCTGGGATTTGAACCTGGGTCCTTTGGAAGAATAGCCAGTGCTCTTAACCACTGAGACATCTCGCCCACCCTCCCACCAACCCCCCTCTTTTTCTTTCTTTCTTCCTTCCTTCCTTTCTTCCTTCCTTTCTTCCTTCCTTCCTTTCTTCCTTCCTTTCTTCCTTCCTTTCTTCCTTCCTTCCTTCTTTTCTTTCTTTCTTTCTTTTCTTTCTTTTCTTTCTTTCTTTCTTTCTTTCTTTCTTTCTTTCTTTCTTCTTTCCTTCCTTCCTTCCTTCCTTCCTTCCTTCCTTCCTTCCTTTTTCTTTCCTTCCTTTCTTTTTTTCCCTTAGTTTGTTATTACTTTATTTATTTGTGTGTACTCGAATACACACATTTATACCATAGCATGGGTTTTAGGTGTCCTTGAAAACTTGCAGGAGTCTTCTCTTGTTATATATAGATGTATGTATGTCCCAGAGATAGAACCCAGGTTGTCAGGCCTAGGAGCACTTACCATCATCCTCTGAGCCATCTTTCCTGCGTGTTCATTTTTGAGACAGAATCTGTGTAGCTAAGGCTGACTCAGACTCCTGATCTTTCTGCTTTAGTGTCCCAAGAGCTAGGATTACTGATTCTCAGCACCGTACCAGCCCTCCCTTACTCCGACATGCATCCCAGCTGCTTTTATGAACTGTGCTATAATGTATGCCTTATGGAATTGAGCTGGTAACTGGACTTTAATTTTTTTTATAGGAATTTCAAATAAATGAGCAAGTGCTTGCTTGCTGGTCTGATTGTCGATTTTATCCAGCCAGAGTCACTGCTGTGAACAAGGATGGTAAGGTGTTGTAGTTTTTTCACTTTGTCTGTAGGGCCATTTAAATATGAGTTCTTGAGAGTGTAACAGTATTTATTGCCTAGTAATATTTTTTCCAGCTAATATGTCTGGCACTAGGAAGAGGTTATAAGTGGAAAGAAAGCTGTATACAAAGGAGGGATTTGCTGTAGGTTCAATTCCCAGAAGAAAAAGAGAGGGAGGAGATTGATTCTTCGCTATTAAATTTCAGTGTTATTTCCTTAGCCAGTCACAGTAGATTCCACTGACAAGTCTGTGGTTCTTTCTGTCCTAGTATTTTGGTGAAGTAAATACCATTGTTTATTTGATTTATTCGTGAGTGCTTACAAGCTAAATAAATGCCAGCAAACATCTGAGATGTTCTTCTCTGTGGATACCAGATGATTCAGGGGGGACTGAGGTGCTGAATGCAGAACCTGAGTATGTTCTGCATCCTTGATCCTGCATCTCAGCGAACCTCAGGAAACCTCAGGGAAGGGAATTTGATTCAAAAAGATGCATTCTGCCAGTGCAAGGGAGTAAGTAGTCCAAATGATCAGAAGGGACTCTGGGTCCACATGATGTCCTTCCTCAGCATGGTCTAGCAGGAAGTCTGGGTTTGGCTGTGATCTCTGGAGGGTGTTTTGGGCAGCAGGCTCCTGTTGTGTCAGGTCAAGGGGCTGAGGATATAGCTCAGTGATAGAGCACTGGCCTAGCATGCATGTGGCCCTGGACTAATCCAAAGCACTGCAAAGAAAAGGAAGAACAAATCAAAACAAAATAGAAAACCTACAACAACCAACATTAGTCTTTGTTATTGTTTTGAGACAGTTTCACTATGAAACCTTTGTTGGCCTAGAACTCATAGAGATCCCATTTACTTCAGTCTCCTGTGCTGGGATTAAAGTCAGGAATACCAAGCCTGGCCCACTTTGGGTTTTCATTCTGTGAAGTTATTTAGCTGTTTATTCAGTATTCTACCAAGTGTTGGGATGATTAAATTTTGTCTGGGAATGGTTAACATTATCTAAAGAAACCTCCATAGTGAGGTTCATCTTTTGAGCTATCTAAGCAATTATTGATTTTCCAGTTCATACAAAATCCATTTGGATAGTTTCATCTTTCCCTAAATTATGTTATATATAAGCCTATGTTCAAAATATCATCTCTGATTAGTGCTTTTCACATATATTTTATTAACAAACAACTTGTTTGTGGGAAAAGCTCACAAACCACTGCAAGTCCTTTTAGAAACAGACACAGTTGGGCTGGAGAGATGGCTCAGCGGTTAAGAGCACTGGCTGCTCTTCCAGAGGTCATGAGTTCAATTCCCAGCAACCACATGGTGGCTCACAACCATCCATAATGAAATCTGGTGCCCTCTTCTGGCCTGCAGATATACCTGCAGAAAGAACACTGTATACATAATAAATAAATCTTTAAAAAAAAAAAAGAAACAGACACAGTTAATCAAGATGGATTCTGCCTGTCCAGAGTCTGTCTTCGTTTACTGGCTTTTTCCACAGTTCTTTAGGTTCTATACATGGCCAGAAAAGCTCTAAGGTATTAGTGCTGATCAAGCCATGTTCTTCCCTCCAATAAGTTTCTCTTAGTTGCCAGGCCGGGTCGTGTATGCCTTTAATCCCAGCACTCGGGAGGCAGAGGCAGGCGGATCTCTGTGAGTTCAAGGCCAGCCTGGTCTACAAAGTGAGTCCAGGACAACTAAGGCTACACAGAGAAACCTTATCTTGAAAAAAACCAAAAAAAAAAAAAAGAGTCTAGAACAGCCAGGGCCACACAGAGAGACCTTGCCGTGAAAAACAAAAAACACAGACAGACAAACAAACAAACAAAAATCTCTGGAATTCTCCTTTGGGGAACATCCATCCTTCAGCTGGATGAAAATTTGAAGGCATTCTGTGAGTCACTCCATAAATAACAGCAGCAGTTAGCAGGGAGCATCTTTTGTTCCAGTGCTGGGTGAGTCCATGGGGGACCAGGATCAGATGCATGAGGTCAGGGGGAAGGCAGATGGAGTAAGAGGATTTGAGGAGCTTTGTTGAGAGGCAAGTGATCCCTTAGAAAAGTAGAGGGATGACTTCCTAGAGCTCACAGTAGTCTTAGGAACTGACAGTTTACATCTAATATTTGCAGAGCCCTGAACGTGGCATCATGACAACAAACAAAAGACCTCAGCAGAATGAAGCCAGAGTACAGTGGGGCTGGAGGACATAGTGCAAGAGCAAGACAGTACACACAGATCCTAGACCTCATCAGGCAGAACAAAGCCAGTATACAGTGGGACCGGAGGCATAGTTAGTGCTAGAGCAGGACAGTGCACACAGATCCTAGTAAGGGGGTGGGTGTGAAATTTTTTTCAAGTAATTATTTAAGGAATAAACATCATTGTATTATTGTCTGTAGTTAATTAACAGTTTTAAACAGCTTTTAAGCTGGGGCAGCTACAGTTGGGCATGATGGCAGAAGCCTTTAATTCAACATTTGGGAGGCTACACTAGTACAGGTTTGCAGTCAGGTTTGGGCTACATACTGAGTTAGAGGCCAGCCTGGGCCTCTGAGAGACTCTGTATCAGGAAAAAACACAATACAACAAATGAAATCTAACAGTAATAACAAAATAACTGGGGTAACTAAAGCATTGCGATTTTTTTGTTTGTTTTTGTTTTTCGAGACAGGGCTTCTCTGTGTAGACCTGGCTGTCCTAGAACTCACTCTATAGACCAGGCTGGCTTCTAACTCACAGAGATCCTCCTGCCTCTGCCTCCCAAGTGCTGGAATTAAGCACGCCAACACACCCAGTTTAAAGCATTGCAAACCAAATTCTTTCAGTTGTTTTCTCATGAGCTATATCATAGGAAGGAGAGTCTTGAGGCCTTGGGCCCCTGAAGTGTTCATTGGCCACCCTTGTGTATTTACCCCATGGCTCTGACTTACACCCCTACTTAACTGAAGGACATGGAGACTTAGGGGGATTTCTGCCGAGGCCTGTTTACATTATGCTGCCAGCCTTGCTGGTTCTTGAGACTGATTGATTGGAAGAAGGTGAGAGGATAAAAAGTGGGCTAAATCCTGAAGTGGGAGGTTAGTGAGGCATGCTGGGAAAGTGGCTCTGTGCCTAGCTTGGAAGTGAAGATAGTGATTTCTTTTCCTCTTGAGCTATGTCACTCCATCCTTAGGTGCTGTCTTTGGGGTTAGCTTTTATACTTGGGGCTGGCACAGTAAGGAGAGCTTCCTACTTCATGCTGCTTCATTCTAGGACTTGTAGGGCTTGATTGCTACGGTGCTCAATTTGTTTTGTTTTATTTTGAGACTAGATCTGCCTCTGGAACCTGTATTACTCCTGCTTTAGCCTTCAAATGCTGGGATTACAGCCATATGCCTTCTTGTCCCCACCCCCTCTCCTCTCCCTTTGTTCCTCTTTCTGTTTTGGTTTTTCGGTGCTGGGGATTAAATAAAGGCTTGGGCATGCCAGGACAGTGCTCTATCACTGAGCTATATTCCAAGCCTTTGACTTTGTTTTCCTTCCTACCCTGGATTTCTCCACTTGCCTTGTTGGTTTTCTCATTTGTCACATGGGCACTTGGCTGGCATGGTGCCCTTTGATTTCCTCTGAGATGTTCTGTGTGGTCCTGCTACTAAAAGGAAGCGGAACCCAGTGAATGACAGCTTGACCATTCATCTTTGGTTTAACTTTCTTGTTGCTCTTAACTTCCTTGGAGGTTTTTTCTTATGCTGAGCATTGGCTGAGCAAGCTGTAGAGACTGTGGTCACAGTGAGGGAGCAGCAGCTACTGTCATGGGGAGCCTGGCATGATTAATCAACCCCAAATAACAACTCAAATTTCTTAGGGAAATTAACTCTTGAAAGAGGGAGGCAGTGCTTGTCATTAATAATGGGTCTTTGGGTTTTGTTTGCTTGTTTGTTTGAGGTAGACTCCTATAGCCCAGGCTGCCTTTGAACTTACTGTGTGGTTGAGGATGCCCTTGATCTGATGCCATACCTCCAGAGTGTTGGGATTATAAAATCCTTTCACCCACCTGGTTTTTGTTTTGCTTTTGAATTAGGATCTCATTCCATACTCCTGGCTAGCCTGCTTTTACTGTGCAGCCAAGGCTGACCCTGAGCTCATAGCAATCCTCCTGCATCATTTTCCCATTACTGAGATTACAGATGCAGGCCATCATGCCTAGCTTTTTATTGTTTTTGGGTTTTGTTTTTTTTGGCAGTGGTAAAAGAACCTCATCTAGCCGGGCAGTGGTGGCGCACGCCTTTAATCCCAGCACTTGGGAGGCAGAGGCAGGCGGATCTTTGCGAGTTCGAGGCCAGCCTGGTCTACAAATTGAGTCCAGGACAGCCAGGGCTACACAGAGAAACCCTGTCTCGAAAAACAAAAACAAAAAAAAAAAAAAAAAAAGAACCTCATCTAGTGTGAAGCAGCTGTAGTTGGCAGCCATGTCAGACCCCCAACCCTAGTTTATAGAAGTAAATGACAGGATTCTATGTTTAGGAAGTCTTTTTATGTGAGTGTGAACTCATCTTTGGTGAGTTGACCTTGGCTCTTGTCTGGGGCTCATTGACTCATCTTTGAAACATTTTTTTCCACTTGAGATAGATTCTGGCTAGGTTGCTGAGGTTGGTCTTGAATTTTTGGTCTTAAGTGCTCCTTCTGCCTCAGACTTCCTAAGAGGAGTTGGATTACCAGCATGTACTGCCATGCCCACCAACTCCATTTTTATTCTGAGAATCACAGCCACATGACTGACAGGGCTCTGTGCTCCAGTGGAGCCCCATCACTCCCCAGGCTTTGTCACTGAGCAAACTGCAAGTGGTTGGCATTTGTAACAGGACGGGTTCCTTCTGGTGATCTTGTGTTACCCAGACTGGCCTGGGACTTGCTATGTAGACCAGACCGGCCTCGAATTTGCAGCAGTCCTTGTGTTGCTGCTTCCTAAGTGCTAGGGTTAAGGGTTAGTGCACTAAGCAAGTCTTCTTCCTAATTAAATTTATATTTCTAGGTCATGTGCTCCCCTTTCCCCCAGTTCAGTCTATTTTGGGCCAGTGCCTAGAGCTTCTGTTTGTAACAGGGAATGCTGTGGTTTTCTCGGGTCTCTGCAGAAACAATTCTTTTTTTGTGTTTTCTTTATGCTGTAACTGAACCTCCATTTAGAGTATAGGGAGGTTGGTACCTTGTGAGCAGCTTTGCCCAGAGGGAAATAGGAGGAAGACTTAGGTCCACTGTTCAGGATCTGACTTTCTTCTCCTTAGATTGTCTGTGGAGGGTTTAATGGTACTCTTCTTTCACAGTGACTTGCTGGGTGGTGAAAATTAGATCCACTTCCTGATCTGTTTCTTTGTGACAGGCTCTGTGCTAAGTAATTTCCACACTTTGTTGCTTTTAAAACTGAGTCAGGATACATAGCCTGGGTTGACCTAGAACTCATGCTTTTGTTGCTTCTGCCTCTTAAGTGCTGGTCTGTGCCACTGTCCCTGGTGGAATTTGCACATCTCATCTCATCTTGTCTTCCCACAGATGTAGAAGGGTTATTACCATCAAACTCACCCTCATTTTATAGGTGAGAAATTAAGCTCACAGGAGATAATGAACATGAATGAATGCAAAGAACATAGACCTGAGGTTTGAGGTCTGCGTGCTCTGGAGTTCCAGAACTGCATCTCCTGTACTTTAAGCCTGCCTCTCCAGAGCATCCCAGCAGAGTTTTCTCGTTAGGTCACAGTTGTCCTGTGTGCCTACGTGTTTGCTGATCTCATGCCAGGGAGGATGTCAAATGTTTGTTTGTTTGGTCTTTTTAAAGATATAGTGTCATTGTGTAGCTCTAGCTGGCCTGGAACTTCCTATGTAGATTAGGTGGGCCTTGAACTCACAGAGATCCATCTTCCTCCCAAATGGTGGGATTAAAGGTGTGTACTACTATGCTTGGCTTTGCCCAATCTTTTGACTTGACTACATGACTTGGTCATCTGCATAGCTCACCCTAGAGTTTAAAAAATAATAATCTCATGATGTCTTAAGTAAGTTTATATTTTATTGTTGCTATCCTTGGTTACATGTTATTTGTATGCTGTGGGTTTGGCCTTTTAGTACCTAGTAGTGTCTTGGGAACCCTGATTGAGGGACAGGCCCTGGTTGTTGGTCCTGTGAAGTGGTTATGGGCCATTTGCTGTTCTTGATCAGGATTCATTTGAACAGTTAGAGTCTGAGAGGGAAGCTAGGCTTGGTGGTTCAGGCCTACAATCCCAGCTACTTAAGAAACTGAGGCAGTAGGATCATAGTTTAAACCCTGCCTGGGGTACAGAATGAGTTCAAGACCAGCCTGGAAATAAGATAATAAATTCACAAGGCTAGTGAAAATAAAACAATTTTAAACATACAATTGCACAGAAAGGGACACCGGATAGAGAAAAGGCAAAAATGACTGGCATGCTGATTTCATGCAAGACAGTGGTTTTCAAAGTCCTTGAATATCAGATATTTTGATCTCTCCTAGTCCAGGACTTGTCCCCTTCCCTAATTACCCATCTCATTGGTTTAGATCTCATGGACTTGGGGCTTGAGACTTCCCCATTTTCTGATCATTGTTGTTTTTAAAAAAATAAAATATCCCAGTCGCTTTTACCAATGAAGACTCAGGAGTCAGATGCTGGCGTGAGAACTTGATATAGCTCGGAGAGGCAGAGAAAGCACCCAGCCGAGAAGCCAAAAGCCCTCAAAGCTCAAAGCCAAAAGCCCAAAGCTAAAAAGCTCTTTGTTCTCCACACTCTCATAAATACCCCTCAGCTCAATGTCCCTCCTTTCTGTTTAATCCCTGTCAGCAGGTTTCTTGCTCCACCTCTTGACGGAGGCTCCTAGGGTCAACTTTATTTAATCTTGTGTACAGAAAGCTCTTGGATTAAAGGTGTGTGCTAGGGCAGATCCACATCACAAGTACTTGTTTATACTAAACAGAAAGCTCTAGGATTAAAGGCTGAGCCATCCCACAATTAGAAACAAGTTTTTACAGTTTATAATCTTGGGGTTCACAATGTGATCAAATATTCTGCAACAGACCCTGAGCTCAATCATGTAGCACCAAACCTGTAACTTTCCAACTCTGAATTCTCAGACAAGGAGGGCCAGGCACCTCCTGCTTGTCTGTAACCAGTGAGCTCTAGGCACGCTTCCTACTGAAAACGAACCTAGCCATTTATTTCTTACATTGAGCAACTTAGTGGGACTGTCTTAAAGAGTAAAGAGAAGTTTGGATATAACAGCTTGGGTTGGGTGGTTTGTTCTAATGGCAGAAAGCAAGGCCAGTATGTAAAGTAGCTCTGAAGAAAGGGCTTTAGGGGGAGCACCCTGCTATCATATGCGTGTCTGTGTCCAGATGCGGAGGCTCTTCTGTGCATGCTTGAGGAATGCTTTGGGGTTAGCTGGCCTGAATCTTCTAGCTGGTCATAATCTTTCACAAACACTCACACACTCTCACACAGACACAAAAAAATTTTGAATAAAAAAGAACATTTTCCCATGGAATTCTTCCATGCATGCCTGATAATAAAGTATTCTGCTGGCTACAAATCACATCTAACAAGTAACATATAAATACATGACAGAAGTAAAAAATAAATGCATCCTTGGCTGAGGGTGTAGCTCAGTGGTACAGCACATACATGCTCAGCATTCAGAAGGCTGAGTTCCACCCCTAATAACAAGGAAAAAGCATAGCCTGCCCTATCTTTTCTAACTTGACAGAGGGCTACCTACCTTGGTTAACTTAAGCAGCCCTTATCAGTGCTAGGGCAAACAAAGAAGGCCTTGCCCTCTGGGGCTAAGAACTCAGCACATCAGATAACCTTGGAACAGTCAGAATGTAGAAGGAGTGTGAGAACCCAACTACAGCTGCTCTGCAAGCTTTTCTTCTCTAAGGCCTAAACAGCCAGAGCTCCAGCCAGTCAGAGCTAGCTACTTGGTGAGATTCAGTCAAAGCAAAAGCAAAAACCATGTTTTTCCCACCAGGTATGGTGGCCCATGAATGCAGGAGCTGGGGAGACTGGAAGATTATGACCAGCTGGAAGATTCAGGCCAGCTACCTCCAAAGCATTCCTCAAGCATGCACAGAAGAGCCTCTGCATCTGGACACAGACACGCATATGATAGCAAGGCGCTCCCCCTAAGGCCCTTTTCTTCAGAGCTACTTTACATACTAGCCTTGCTTTCTGCCATTAGGACATTTCCCAAACCACCCAACCTGAGTTGTATACACAGCCTTCTCTTTACTTAAGATAGTCTCACTAAGTTGCCCAGTTTTCCTGCAGAGGCCAGAAGAAGGTATCAAATTGTGAGCCACCTGATGGGGATGCTGGGAATCTAATAGATCTTCTAGAGGAGCAGTGCCTCCTAGGTTCTTAACACTCTCCAGCCCCAGGAGAAATGTTCTTCTAAGTTATACATAGAATCTTAGAGTAGAGCTGGGCCTTTCTGCAGAAGTAGGGCGAGGCTGTTGTCATGCCTTCTTCTCTTAGATGTATTTGTTAAGCTGTGTTTAGCGTGAGCAACGAATGGAGGATGTTTCAAGATGATGTCTTATAGTCCATAGACTGTCAAAAGGGTCAGGTGTGGGATATTGCTATTTAGCAATGGGGCCTCCAAACCTTTAGCCAGAGTTTGGCTCATATCATAGTGACCTGCTGGTGTTCTGGGTCTGTGGTTTGGACTTAGGCATCAGGGCTTGAGCAATGGGCAATAGGAAAAGAACTGGTCAGAGATCTGCAGGCAGGTATGGGTTCTAATCCTAGCTCTTTGTTTTTTGTTTTTCAGACACATTCTTACATAGTATCCCAGACTGGACTTGACAGTCTACTGAATGCTATGATTGCAAGCATGGGGCATTATTCCTAGCCTTAAGTTCTGTCTTAGATTTAATGTGGAACTTGAGGACTTCTTAACTTCAAAATGAACCCTGAACAGCTGAAAATGGTGGTCTGTTCTTCTACTACTTTTAGAGCTTGAAAATATCTCTAAAAATAGCAATCTCCCTCTTGCTTTCTTTCTTTATTTTTTTTTTTTTTTGGTTTGTTTTTTTCGAGACAGGGTTTCTCTGTGTAGCCCTGGCTGTCCTGGACTCACTTTGTAGACCAGGCTGGCCTTGAACTCAGATCTGCCTGCCTGCCTCAGCCTCCCGAGTACTGGGATTAAAGGCGTGTGTCACCATGCCTGGCCTTACTTTCTTTTTTAATGTGACTGAATTTTCTTTGTAAAATAGTCCTGGGTGCCTTGCTAGCACACTATTTAAGATTGAAGGAGAGAGCTGGAGAGATGGCTCAGCAGTTAAGAGCACTGGCTGCTTTTCCAGGAGACTGGTGTTTGGTTCCTAGTGTCCACATGGTGGCTCACAAGTGTTTGTAGTTTCAGGGTATTCAATGCCTTTTTCTGGTTTCTGTGGACACCAGACACACACGTGGTACACAGATATACATGCAGACAAACAGCATACACATAAAATTAAATTAAATTGAGTTAAAAAATATTGAAGGGGAGCTTGATCTTGATGTTGCCATCCCTCAGCTTTATCCCTAGTAGAGATATATTGTATCATGTTGCTTAAAAAGTCTTCATTTACTTGTTTATTTGGTATATGTGTGTGTGTAAACTACACCCCTTCCCCCACTCTCTAGCTCACCACCTTATCTTTTGAGATAAGGTTTCTTACTGAACCTAAAAATTGCTGATTTGGCTACAGTAGCTGGCTAGCAAGTGCAAAGGAGCTTCCTGTTTCTGCCTTCTATGAGCTGACATTATAGGCTGCCATGGTTGGTCTTTTTTCCCATCAGTATTGGGGTCCTACCTGAGCCATCTACGTAGCCCTTCAAAAGTGGGATATCATGTTTCTGGTTGTCCATAATGCCAACATTGGTAAGGCTGAGGAGAGAATCATGAGTTTAAGGCCAGCTTGGGCTACAGAGTAAGACCCCATCTCAAACAACAACAAACAAGCAAGAAAACCTCACCCACCCCCACAAAAACAAAACAACAACAACAACAACACACACACACACACACACACACACACACACACACACACACACACA
>CAJQZJ010027415.1:3624990-3673803 GCA_907164525.1 Lophiomys imhausi | reverse complement strand
CACACACACACACACACACACACACACACACACACACACACACACACGGCTGGAGAGAAGAGGCGGAGTAGTGGTTAAGGCACTGGCTACTATTCCCAAGGACGTTTGATTTACAGTTCCCGCATGGTTGCTCACAACCATCTGTAACTCCAGTTCCAGGGGATCTAAGGCCTTTTTCTGGCCTCTCAGGCACTGCACACATGTGGTACACAGACATATGCAGGCAAAACACCCATATACATAAAATAGAAATAAAGGAAAACAATTGAAAAAAAATCTTAAAAGCCCAAAGAAACAGAATTATGTGCTTAGCAGTCAGTAGCAGTGGCTGCTGTTGTGTTGGACATCACCCTCATGCATTTGGCAGGGAAGATTGCTGCCACGACCCCTAAAACGTCATTGCTGAGCCACCCGTGGGAATAGTTATGATTCCTATCCTGAATCTAACTGCTGCTCTTTTACTTGGCCAAGCCTGCCTGTGTGTTCTGATGGCTTCCTAGCCAGTTTCCTTTAGCAGCCATGACACCTGTTTTATGATGGCCAGGAGTAAAGGTGCATTGGTAGTGGCCAGTTGCCATCAGTGGTGGGTCTCAGGGTTATGTCATCAACTACCTGGAGAACTTGGTAAAACTCACATGTGTCCGGCCCCCAGCGCTTCTTTCTGTGTCTCCGAGGCTGGCTGGTAAACTGCACGTCTCGGGAGTGCTGATGCTCTGGTGTGCTAAGAGCCATGTGAGGACGAAGCTGAGGCATGTTCTCTGATCTTGAAGAGATCTTCCTCCCAGTAGCTCCACTGTGAATTTCTGCAGGTGTCAAATGAGGATTTCCTGAGGCCAAAGCAGAGGGAGCTGGCCAGTAGCTGGGAAGCCAGGAAGCTTTTACTGAACTGTTATGTGGTCGGTCATGTGAGCTGACTACTTGAGGTTCTAGCATTCTAGGTAGGAAAATATTTCTGTTACAGTGTGGAAATAGGTAAGGTGGTCTATGCTTGTAATCCCAGCACTGGGGAGGTTGAGGTAGGAGGGTAACTATGAATGAGATCAAGCCAACCCTTGTTACACAGTGTGTGCCAGGTTAAATTGAGTTATGTTATGAGACCCTGTCTCAAAACCAAAACAGCTTGTGAGTTGGTAAGAGCCAGCATCAGCATACAACTGCTGTTTTCAACTACATAATCTAAAAAAAAAAATGTTTTTATTTAAAAAAGGACAAGATGGAAATGTTACAGGTGTCTCAATGGGTAAGTAGTGAGTCACTTGGAGCTGGTAGGGATTTGATTGATTGAGAGGTAGGCTTGGAAGATAATTGGGTTCTGATTGCATTGAACTTGCATCACTCAAGAGCCAGGTGTTTGAACTTTACTTAATGAAGAAGACTAGCCATTGACCAGGCCTTGTTTAGACTGGAGGAGAGGTCGGGTGGGAAGAGAATGTGCAATGAAGAGGTCAGAACTGAGCATGGTGGCTTGTAGGAGTCTGAAGCAGAAAGAGCCCAGGAGTATGGGCTTAGCTTGGCAGCGTAGCGGGGTCCAGTTTCTTAGGGGGGAAGTGGAGAGGTACCAGGGAGCCTTAACTTCCTTGGTACTGTCTTTTTCTTCTACCTCTCAGGAGTTTTATCTGTTGGGAAATGGGTGCTGACACCTGAGCTATGTGAACCAGTGATGATCTGTCACGTGACTGTTAGCAGTCCACAGGGCAAGAGTGATTGATTCTTGCTCTAAATCCCCAAGATAAGCAGGAGAGGCAGGACATGGATTAGTTCTAAGATGTAAAAGTTAGAAAACTTTGGTTTTGATGGGACTAATGAGGATTTTTGTGGCTGGATGTTCTTACCCTCTGGGAAGGTAAGATTTGAGGGGTCGGGGTATAGCTCAGTGGTAGAGCATGGCTTTAGCATGTACAAGGTCAATCTTCAGCACAGAAATCCACAAGTAAACACACACGATTATATGGGTTTCTAGTTTTAATTTTTTTCACGATTCCTATTGAACAACTGCCAGGCAGCTTTTAGTGTTTTGGCCAAGATAGATTCACAGATTTTAAGGTTCACACAACCTCTAAAAAAAATGATCATTGCCCTTCAAGACAGAAATCAAGATTAAAGAATAAATTGTAAATGTCACTCATTAAGGAATTAGTAAGTCTGCAGTTTTCTTGATTCTTAATTGTTTTACTGGTCTTTTTTGGCTCAGATTCAGAGCGCATAATTCTTAATGAAACAACATAAAAATTTTAAAGTGAATTTTTTCTAAATAAAAAGCAAACCAATCTTGACCAATAAATGAAGAAAGCTAAATTTGCCTTATGTGTGTGTGCTAGGAACTGAAGTTAGGCTCTTGTGCATGCTAAACCGTTCCTTTACCACTGTACTGAGCCTGCTGTCAGTGTGATTCTCAAACTTAAAAAAAAACCACAACACGTGTATATTTGTTGTGTTTGGAGCTCCTTTGTGTGTATTCTTTAAAAGTTGCTGCTTTCATGAAACAGCAAGTTAAAATCATGATATCTTCTTGAATTTTAGGTACTTACACTGTGAAATTTTATGATGGAGTAGTTCAAACTGTCAAACATATTCATGTCAAAGCTTTTTCCAAAGATCAGGTGAGAAATGTGGTTTTGTGCTTTGTGTTCTGAACTATGCTAACATTGTATTTTTGTTTCTCAAATAAAGACATTCCATGTGTTTCTGATGACAAGTCTTTATTTCCTTCATCTGACAGTTTTGCCAGAAAGTAATAACAGATGTTTTCAGAAGTTGTAAATGTTTGTGTTTTGTTTTTTTCTTTTAGAACAGATTCTCTTCTCTCAGAATACTGAGGCCAGGCCCATTGGTTTCTGTTCTCCTCATCTCTTTCAAGTGTCTTGACTGCTGTCCCCTTCTCCCTCTTCCTGTACCCTTACCCAACACAGGGAGCTTGTTGAATACTTGAGACTCGAGCACACTTTCCCCTCTTTTGGCTGTATTCTTTTTTTTTTTTTTTTTCGAGACAGGGTTTCTCTGTGTATCCTTGGCTGTCCTGGTCTCACTTTGTAGACCAGGCTGGCCTCGAACTCACAAAGATCCGCCTGCCTCTGCCTCCCAAGTGCTGGGATTAAAGGCGTGCGCCACCACCGCCCGGCTGGCTGTATTCTTGACATGACTTAAGACTGTGGCTTGGTGTTTACAGCTTGTCCTTACCATGCACTTGGCAGTCACTTCAACTAGATGTGCCATATTTGAAGCTGAGCTTCGTGATGACTCACTCTCCTCACCTGAGCATAGAGTTCTGCTCCTAGAAGTATGGCCCCAGAGCTCTGAGCCTTCTAGAAGGACTTTCTTCATTTCTCCCTCTTTAGTTTCTTTCCTCCTCATGCTTTAATCACAGCAAAATTTGTGTATTCGTGGTTTTTGGGGGCTGTTTTAAATTCTGATAGTTACTGATGATACAGCTAAAGCAGGTTAGCCAAAGGTTTTAGTCCTGAGACATCATTTCTGGTCCCTCCCCTTTGGGCGGAAGTGGGTGGGAGGGCCGGGGATGTTGTGACCAGTTGGGTCTTTTCCTATGAATAACAAGTGCTTCTACTTGATGCAGATTTCACAAGATTTTGTATAAGCACCGAGGGCAGGAGAACTGTCAAGGAGCCTCAGGGACATTCTTGCTTTTGTTGGTTTTCCTTTAGAAAACACTTGAGAAAATGCTGAAGCTTCACTAAGATGACTTATGCTTGTCTTTTTGCCTGTCTCTTGGTCATCTAAGAAGCCACACCTGTACTCGATTGTGTTACTTTGGCTGTATATTTGGAATTTGTGTTTTGTGGAATGAGTTGATACGGGTGAAAATTGGAATGTGAGCTTTCATGGAATTGGTAGATAAGATAGGTCCTGAGACTCCAGCCTCCTGGTAACAAAAGTTCAGTTTTTTTTTGTTTGTTTGTTTGTTTTTGAACTGTGTTTTGGTACAGCATCTCACTCTGGCTGAAGCTGTTCTCTAACTCAGGGTGATCTCCTCTGCCTCCTTAAGTGCTGGGAGTATAGGTGTGAGCTATGAGCCCCATAGACTAACTGCTTCCTCAGTAAATTGAATATGGCCTGGAGGTGTGCCTTACTGAGGAACGATTTACGGGCAATTCCCTTCTCAGTTCCCAACTGCTCCTGAGTGTCTGACCTTACCTCAGTCCCAGCAGGCCACCAAGACACACTGGTAGCTCCAACACTCACACAAGTGCACACACACACACCCATACCTTCTAAGAGGCTATAATCTTTTGACTCAAGATGACTAAGTTTTTCATACAATATTGAAATAAGTCAGATTTTTAAGTGCACACACACCCATACCTGCCAAGAGGCAGTAATCTTGACTCAAGATGATTGTCTAAAAGTTTTTCCATACAATTAATGGAATAGGTCATTTTTTTAGTATAGATCCATGTTACTCTAAATGTTTTGATAATTTACACTTGAACTACTTGTAGGTTTCTGAGTTTATAAAAGCATGCTTTCTTGTTTTAGAAAATCTGGAAAGTACTCAGAAACAGAAGGAAAACAACACTGGCCCATTCAGACCAAGGGCTTCTGCTTGTTTGTGTGTGACACTTTGTGTCTGTCCTGCTGGCCTTTTGTTATGAACAGGTGTAATTTTCTGAAATTGGAGTCAAGTGCATGTTACTGTCTATAGGGTGTTCTTTTCTCTTAACAATGTAACATTCCCCAGAGTTCCTTTGTCCTCTAAAGTTGCAACTTGTTGGTAGTGCTGCGGTGTTCTGTAGTGTGCACGTAGTCATTGCTTATGTGGTTTGTTTCCAAGCGCACACCAGGGTATTTGTATCCGGTAGCTCCAACACTCGCACAAGTGCACACACACACCCATACCTGCCAAGAGGCTATAGTCTTTTGACTCAAGATGACTGAGTTTTTCATACATTATTGGAATAGTCATATTTTTAAGTGCACAGATTTTGGTGGCCTGCTGGGACTGAGGTAATCAGCTATGAAGTCTGATTATTCTATTAGCAAACTCCATTTCTGTGACTTCAGTTCAGAAGTAGGAACTTTCAAGTCTTTTGACCTGAACTGACATCACCCCCTTCCAGAAGTGGGTACAACTGCATACTTTTGCTAATTGTTCTTCTCAGCGTTTGGCTCTTTTCAGAATAATATTGGGACTTTAAAAAGATCTCACTATAATTTTCCCCTATGGGACAATTTTTTCTTTGGCTGAGCATTTGAGCATTCCTTTCCTGCTTCTGGAAAAATCAGTGTGTCTAAAATGTGTGAACTAGGGAACCCATGTGAACATATCGTGGAGATAGATCGCTGCTCTTCTTTTGATTTTAGAAGAGTGATTCATACATAAACTTAATTGTAGTCTTAGAAATTCTAATTTTCAGAATTGGCTTTAGTAGGACACAGTCACACTAGGATACAAGATTTTAGGATGAGTTTTAGAGCTATTTAGTAACAAATTAGAAGCAGTGCTGCTTTTCAGTGGAGAAAACACCTAATGGTAGGTGGTTTGCTGGAGTGAGCACAACTGTTATCAGGAGAAGAAGCTGAGAACGTTAGTCTGACTTGGGCATTCTGTATAGAGTTCTTGTTAAACCTCTAGTTACCAGTTTGGTTTTCTTTTACATCACTGCCTCTGAAAAGCCCTGGATAAGAAGGTTAGAACACTTGTGTTAGAAACACTGCTTCCAGTCAGGGTCCTGCTACTTGGTATCCCTTTAACTAGTTTCATGTGGCTGCTCCTCAGAGGGAGATTGTAGAGTCTCCAGAAGATTGAGGCTGGCAGCCGTGTTTAAACACAGGGTTGCTTCTCAGAGTTCACATACTCTTCCTGGTGCTGTGCATCGTGTGGCCTGGCCTGTCTTAGTGTCTTCATTGTCTTCCTAAGTGTGCAAGCAACCTCCTGATTTTGTATTTGCAAGTAATCACAAAGTGTTTCATCGCTATTTTGCTCATTTTAGAATATTGTGGGTAATGCTAGGCCTAAAGAGACAGATCACAAAAGTCTTTCATCATCTCCTGAGAAACGAGAGAAGTTTAAAGAACAGAGAAAAGTCACGGTCAGCGTGAAGAAAGACAAAGCGGAAAAAGCCTTAAAGACAGAAAAGCGGTCCAAACAGCCCGACAAAGAAGGAAAGCTGATCTGCTCGGAGAAGGGCAAAGTGTCAGAGAAGAGCCTTCCCAAGAACGAGAAGGAAGATAAGGAGAACATTTCAGAGAATGACAGGGAGTATTCCGGGGATGTCCAGGTGGAAAAGAAGCCTGGAAATGACCTTGTGAAGAGTCCACAAGAGAACCTGAAGGAGCCAAAAAGAAAACGAGGCAGACCCCCTTCCATAGCTCCTACTGGTGAGTTTCCCAAGCGGGCTCTGCAATGGGTGATGCCAGTGTTCTTCTGTGGCCTTTGTGGTTCTTTATGCCTTCTGTACTTCAGTCCTTCGTGTTTGTGACTTACTTGTGACCTGAAAAAAAAATCGTGGCTGTGGAACTAAATTTCAGTGAGGTGTGTGGCCATGACTGAACTTGGGGTGGAAACTACATCTTTCGTGAAAGAGCCAAGGGAGCTAAGGCCTTCTTGTGCCTGCTCATGGGCCTTCAGTCTGAGGAAATAACATCCTAATGGGCAGACACCAGAGAGGAGAGGAGAGAAGTCAGGACGCTGAGGGGATTTTAGATTTAGAAACACTAAATACAGGTGCAGTTAGCGGTAGGACACACTCTGAGCCTGTGTGAGGCCCTGGGTTCAGGCTTTAGAACCAAAACCAAACACACACAAACATGAGCCTCTGAGGGAGGCAGACTAGGGAGTCAAGGGCACATTTGAAATTGAGCTCTTTGCAGACATTGTGGCTCACACCTGTGACACTAACACTTGAGAAGCAAGTGGATCATTAGTTCAAGACTAGCCTTGGCTTTGTAATGAGACATTGAGCTTTTAAAAGATGTTTATTGAGGGGAAATTTCAGTCTAAGTAATAAGATAATTTGGTTAATTAAACTGGTAAGAGTTAAGGGTCCAGTATGGATTTAGGGAATAATACCTAGTTATTTAAAGGAGTTGTAAACTCTGAGGTAGGGGATCGCAGTGAGTTCAAGGCTAGCCTGGGCAACATAGCGTGTTCCAGGTCAGCCTGTATTAGAATGAAATACTGCCTCAAAAGTCCTTCCCTTCCCCCCCCCCCAAAAAAAAAGAAAAGAAAGGAATTATAAGTTTGGAATTCTAGAATGACCAAGAATGAAACAAGTTTTGATTTATTTATTTATTTTTTATTTTTTTGTTAAGCCAAACACTCATTGTTCAGATGATTCAGTAGCATGAAGAGCACACACCCACACACCCATACACCCACACACCCACACACTCCAATCCTCTCTACCCCTATCTAGACCTACCCATGACTGATGATTTCATGGTCTTTAGACTTTCTTTTAGATATTCTCTGAGTGAACAAAACTGTGAACCTCTTCCTGTTTTCAAGCAACATCTATAATTTGTTTTTTGTTTGCTTTGTTGTTTTTAATTGGGGTGGGAGCTGAGCCAATAGCCTTGCACATGGTAAGTACGTGTTTTACTACTGAGCTACATCCCTAGCCTACAATATCTTTTTTTTTTTTAAATACAAGTTTAAACAGTTTCAGTAGCTAATTTAAAATGTAAAATTTGACATAAAATATGTTTTGTCAAAGCTAGAATAACAACATTCATTGATTCCCTAGTGGGAAAAGTCTATGTTAAATTACTTCATTTAGACAAGGATATATAATAGTCCTCATGGATATCCTTCTCAAATTTGAGTTCTAATTTTATAGAAAACCAGATAATAGCCTGATTTGTTTTCAGATGAAATATATGCCTCCCCTCTTAAAACAATAAACAACAACAAGAAAAAAGGCTGGGTAAAGCACTTATTGCACATGCCTGATAACCTTGAGTTTGGTTCTCTAGAACCCACATAAGGGCCAGACACTATAGTGTGTGTCTGAAATCCTAGATTACCCATCCCAAGAGGTGGGAATCGGAGACAGGAGATATCATTGGAAACTTCTGGACCAGCCACCTTGTCATATACAGCAAGGGATGGCAAGAAAGGGTCTCTTTCTGAAGGTGTAAGGCAAGGACCAACTCCCTGGATTGTGATCTGTCCTCTACACTTGCTCTGTGATATGCAGGGACTTGCATTCACTCATTCACTTACACATACTTCTCATGAAAACACCTGCATGCACGTGGACACACAACATACACACATGCACACAAACACATGAGTACAAGTAAAAGTGTCCACCCCCCCCCCCCCCCCCCCTTGGTTTTTGAGACAGGGTTTCTCTGTGTAGCCCCGTCTGTTCTGGAACTTGCTCTGTGAACCAGGCTGGCCTTGAACTCAGGGATCCCTCCTCCTACCTTGAGTGTTGGGATTGAGGTCTGTACTACCACACTCAGTTCTCTTTTCTTCTTGGCAGTGCTGGAGATCAAACCCAGGGCCTTCTGCATGAAAAGCAAATGCTGTGCCTGCCCTTGAACTACACCACAGCCCTCTCCCAATACATATTTTTTATATTGACTACATGTTGAAATATTTTTAGATGGATTGGTTTAAATAAAATATATTATTTTTTAAAAATATTTTTAAAAGATTTATTTATTATGTATGCAGTGTTTTGTCTGCATGTGTGCCTGCAGGCCAGAAGAGGGCACCAGATCTCATTATAGATGGTTATGAGCCACCATGTGGTTGCTGGGAATTGAACTCAGGACCTTTGGAAGAGCAGTCAGTGCTCTTAACCTCTGAGCCATCTCTCCAGCCCATAAAATATATTCTTAAACTTATTTTTTTTAATTTGTTAATGTGATTGCTTAAAAATTTAGTTACATACGGCTTATGTTTGTTGCTGTCATTGTATTTCTACTGGTCAGCATTGTCCTTTAAATTTAGTTGCTGCCTTGACTGCCTTGTGAGAAAGCACTAGTGTCCAAGGCCTGCGTGACCTCTGTTGGACTGACCCCTGCACTGAGAGTAGTGCTAGCTGTGTACTATTCTGAGAGAAATTGAGAAAATACCCATGTCTTGTGTCCAGGTAAAGAATGAAGAATGAGTTGGGACAATCTAGAGGTTTTAAACATCTAGGGTGGTGCACCATGTTCAGACAGGGATTGAGTGAGAAGTAGGCTTTACCCCTGTGCTTAGGGTTTGCTTACACCAGGCAAATGCTCCACAGCCATGCTCCATTTCTAGACCCCAAAAAGCATCATTCTGTTGAAAGTTGGGAGAATGGCAGTTATGCAGGGAGAAAAAGAGAGATCGAAAATATGAATCGATACAGACCAGACTTGCCCGAAGCTCAGTTTAACTCTTCCTGCTGCATCTTAGAGCCTTTGAAGTGTGTATCGAGGTATCTGTTTACCAGGTGACAGACTCTCTTAGAGCCACCCATGGCTTTACTCCTTCCTGCATTCACTGATTGTTTTTATAAGTGTGTGATTGCATACCAGACACTGAGGCGTCTGTAAGGACAGGCACCTGTGTACCGCTTGGCCAGCACCTGTGTGGAGACATTGGGATTGTGCATTCCAGATGAGGTGTGTGGGGAAACGCTCAGGTTCTGTTTAGGTCCTTGTTTACATTTGGTATCAAAAGGAAAAGAAGGCTTGTTTGATGCTGCATACACACTCCAGACACCCTTAAGAAATCTAGGGTTCATTGACCTGGTGGAGCCCTGAGCTCCCTAGATTGCACAATCTGAGCTATGGAGAACAGACTGTTTGTGTTGATGTTTAGCATAGAACATGTGTGATCCAAGTTTCTGCCACTTGGAACAGAATAATGTTGGTGTGTTGGGGAGATTGAATATAGCAAGAGCCAAGAATGGGGTTGCCTACCTCAGAGCTCGGCTCTGTCTCTCCCCCTGCCTCTGACACAGCCACACTGAAGCTGCTGCTCTTTCACTGGTCTCGTCACGTTCTCCTTTCATTTCTTTCCTAACTTCTTTTTCCTGTTCCTGCTCCTCTCCTTCCTTCTTCCTCAGATCCTTTAGTCTTGCCTTCCTGCCAAGCTCCTTAATCTTTCTTCTGTCTTATTTTGGATTTCCATCTTTCAGATTTGGGGAAAGCTTCTTAGGCTTTAGGCTTAAAAATAGAGAATGAAGCACTCTTCAAGGTCTTAGTGCCTGCTGAGCTAGCATGTCTGGGGTACTGTTGGAAGTAGGCTCCTGACGTTGGCTTTCATTTAGAGCTTTGAACAAAACCAAAACACCTAGAACTAGTCTGACAGCTGACTTAGCAGGTAGACATCGAAAACAGTAATCAAGCCCTAATCCATGACACACACTTGAAGAATGAGCCTGGATGGTGGATTTTCTAAGAACTGGGTTGGTTAGGGTTTGTTTAGTTTTAGTTCTTTTCCTTTTCTGGACTGTCAGCAGGTTTTGAAAAGATTTGATGCTCAAAATGCCTGAAGGAGTCAGACCTGGTGGTACAAGGCTGTAATCCCAGCACTTGAGAGGTGGGGCTCATTTTTGGCAACATAGAGAATTGAAGGGCATCTAGACTATGTGAGATCCTCTTTCTTCCTAGTTCCCTTTTCTAAGGCTGCAGGAATCTTACTTGGTAGTGACTGTCTGTAACCCTAGCACTCAGGAGGTAGAGGCAAGAGGACCAGGAGTTGGAGACTAGCTTGAGCTCATTACACTAATTTTTTCTTCTCCTCCCAAATAAAGCAAGATACAGGAGCATGTGGTAGTGCATGCCTGCAATCTCATCTATTCCAGAGACTGAGACAGGAGAGTTACAGAGTATCTTTCCTGGGCAACTTAGCAAGACACTGTCCCTCCTCTGTCCCCTGGCAAGAGACTTTTATACTGTCCACACACCTTCATGTTTTTAAGAGGTCATATTGGAGTGTGGTGTTTTAAAGAAAAGGTTTAGAAGTGCTAGGTCCTAGGCGAGACCCCAAAAATCTGAAAAGTCAGTCTGCAGAGTGCCACCATCTTCCCAAGGAAGCAATTTCTCACTCGTTTAATTGTCTTGTCTTTTACTTAAATCTGAATGTTCATTTTCAGAGTTTAATAATATATCTTTGTTGTTGTTGCTGTTTTTGTTTTTTTTAATGTTTTAAGACAGGGTCTCAATGTATCTGATATCTATAAGGATGTCTTCTCTCTGTATATAAAGTACATCACATATATATTTTTTATTTGTGTGAAGATGCACAATTAGGCACCAAGAAGTTACATATCTTCATGTGCTTTGTATATTTTACAGCTGTGGATTCAAACTCTCAAACTCTGCAACCAATAACATTGGAATTGAGAAGGCGGAAAATATCAAAAGGAAGTGACATCCCATTAAAGCGTCCCCGACTGGACAGATATTCATGTGAGTCTCCAGTTTATGTGTATGTGGCTAGAATTTGATAAATTCTTGGGGTCAGCCTCTGTCTGTCTGTCCCATTTCTTACAAGCTTTGAGCACTGTCTGATGGTCTTCAAGTACATGAGCTAATGTGAGTGGAATGTGGTTGAGTCAGTAGTTTTTACTAGAAGCAACCAGGACTGTGTTTGTGTTGGGCTTGGTGATAGCATATGTACTTCCATAAGGTATATTTGATTTGTATTCCTTCAGAAATATATGGCCTAGTAAGGATGGATTTCATGTGGTGAGAAAAACTTTGGCCAGGCATGGTCAAACCCCAGCACTAAGGATGATGCAGAGGATGGCTGGTCTCTGTGAGTTTGAGGAAAGTCAGGGCTACAAAGAGGACATTAGAAATACTATCTTTTGACTAGAAAAAAACAAACAAACATGTTGACCTCGAAAAGGATTTGTGATGACTTTAAATAAGATTCTCCAAACCCATGGTTCACTTTGGGAGTCAGCATATAGCCTTTTATGCCAGAAGCTCCAAAATAGAGCTATGTGCAAGATTGACGCATGCTGCGTCTAGACATTTGGTAGTAAGCTCTCTCTACCCAGACTGAATTCATAACAAGGTAAGATTCCTTCCTAGCAGAGGTTTTGCTTTTACAGCAAGCTAGGATCAGTCTGACAATTCGGAAGTCTCTGTAGAAAAGCCACTGTAGAAGTGACCAGCTCAGAAGCCTCATTAGCAGAAGTCTTTCTTGCTGTTGGTCTCTGAGCACAACTCTGTTAATGGTTTACAGCCCAGCAGCAGTCAAAAAATCGCTCCGAAAACAGTGACAAAGACTTATCCAGGAGACGGTCCTCCAGGCTGTCCACTAACGGGACCCATGAGATCCTAGATCCTGACTCGGTTGTACCTGATTTGGTTCATACGGTTGATACGAATCCTCTACAAGACAAGTCGCCCAGTGCCAAGGACTCTGCCGAAGGTAAGTCAGTGTCTGTTTTGGAATTATTTGGCCAGCCTGGTACCTGTCTACTAAGAACCAGTCTAGATTCTTCTGTATTGGCTTCTGTGTTAAATTGTTTTGAAGATATATAGATACATTATATATGTTCTTATATATTATATATATTTTTATGTATAGGGCTGGAGAGATGGTACAGTGGGACTTGCTGCTCTTTCAGAAGAACCAGGTTCAATTCCTAGCACCCAAGTTAGGTGGCCTATAATTGCCTATACCTGCTGGTCTGAGGGGATTGACATGACAGCCTCTGCCGACACGGCATATCATGCATATGGTGTACAGATGAACTTGCAGGCCAAACATACATACACAGCTGGGCATGGTTGCACACACCTTTAATCTCAGCACTGTGGAGGCAGAGGCTAGCATATCTTTATGAGTTCCAGGCCAGCCAAGACTACAAACAAACAACCTCCCCCAAACCAGTACAAATGAGATAAAACTGAATATAATGATGATGATGATAAAGTGTGTAGGTGTGTGTGCATACATGTCCTCCTAGGGTCCAGAGAAGTTGTCAGATCCCCTGGAGCAGAAGTTACAGGTGGCTGTGAGCTGCCTGGTGTGAATGCTGGGAACAGAACTCAGGTCCTCTGCAGCAGCAGTATGAGCTCTAACAACAGAACCAGCTCTCTAGTCCCACCTTAGAGTGTTCTGAAATCCAGGATGCTGCTGTGCTTGGTGACATGTTGTTCTTTCCAGATGGTCTGCACGCATTTATGGTTGTCTTTGCTTACTGTCCCATGCTGTGCTTGACTGGAGGCACATGGCTGGGCCCTGCTTCTCTGCCTTTTTGATGCTGCCTTGTTCCGTGTGCAGTTTTGCCGGCCTTTCTTTAATCAGATTCTTTGAGTTCTTACAGTCCTGGCTGTATGGGTGGGAAGGCCTTTTCTTTCTTTAATTTTGTGGGTTTTTTGAGACAAGGTTTCTCTTTGTAATAGCCCTAGCTGTCCTGGACTCACTTTGTAGACTAGGCTGGCTTTGAACTCACAGAGATCTTCCTGCCTTTGCCTCCTGAGTGCTGAGATTAAAGGCTGGCTTTGAACTCACAGAGATACTCCTGCCTCTGCCTCCTGAGTGCTGAGATTAAAGGCATGCGCCACCATACCCGCCTCTTTTTTTTTTTTTTTTTTTTGGTTTTTCAAGACAGGGTTTCTCTGTGTATCTCTGGCTGTCCTGGACTCGCTTTGTAGACCAGGCTGGCCTCAAACTCACAGAGATCCACCTGCCTCTGCCTCCCGAGTGCTGGAATTAAAGGCGTGCGCCACCACGCCCGGCTGCTTTTTCTTTAATTAAAAAAAAAATTACATTTTCTTTCTTTCTTTTTTTTTTTTTTTTTGCATGTATGTATACACATGTGCCATGGTATGTGTAACGAGAAGATAATTTGTGAGATTCTGTTCTCTGCCAAATGAGTACTGGGGATTGAGTACAGGTTGAGTGGCTTGGAAGCATCTTTGCCAGCCCTCTTTTTTTTTTAGATGGGCACTCACTAAGTAGCTCTAGCTGACCTGGAATTCACTGTGTAGATCAAGTGAGTTTTGAACTTACAAAGATCGCTGGGATTAAAGACATGTGCTACCAATCTTGGTCCTCTTTTTCTTTTGGTTTCCTTCCTTCCTCCCTCCCTCCGTCCCTCCCTCCCTCCCTCCCTCCCTCCCTCCATTCCTTCCTGTCTGTCTTTCTTTTGTTCATTTGCTCTTTTTAATGTATCTGTTCCAATACCTGCAAAAGGGCATTGGATGCTCTGGATTTGGAGTTATAGGTAAATTTAAACAGTCTCACTTGGGTGCTGGGAAGTGCAAAGGAGTGGCGCACAGTCTGACAGCTAAGCCATCCTTCCATCCCACTGAAATGTGTTCTATGTTGTTCTTTAAGATGTCTCTGATATTTTAGTCTGTTCTGGAACTCTTGATTTCCTGATTGTATACACACGTTTCTCAAGCATTTTTTATGTATTTCTTCCTCTAGGTCAGTTAACATCTCCATTGGAAACTGGCCAGGTCTCATCTGCATTAACTTCCCACCCCTTTGGGGATGGGCTTGGGGCTGCAGGCTTGGAGTTGAACTGCAAGTCAATGGGAGACAACACTATGAAAACAGAACCTGTGTCTCCGCTTGTTGAGGCACAGGGGCTTCCAACTGTTGAAGGTGTGTGTTTAGAATTAATTTAATTCATTGTGTTTTACGTTATGCTTGTGTTTTGACTTCGTAAGTGTTTTTAAAAATTTTTATTTTTGAACTTTATGTACATTGGTGTTTTGCTTACATGTATGTCTGTGTGAGTGTCCCCTGAAACTGGACAATTATGAGCCACCATGTGGTTGCTGGGAATTGAACTCAGGACCTTTGGAAGAGCACTAGGCAGTGCTCTTAACCGCTGAGCCATCTCTCCAGCCCCAAAGGAAAGCACTTTTTAAAAAACTTACAAAGGACGGCTGGAGAAATGGCTCAGCAGTTAAGAGTATTTATTGGCTGCTCTTCCAGAGGACCTGGGTTCAATTCCCAGCACCCACATGGTGGCTCACAACCATCCACAATGTGATCTGGTGCCCTCTTCTGGAACGCAGGTGTACATGCAGATAGAGCACTCATATGCATAAAATAAATAAAATAAATCTTTAAAAAAAAAAAAAAGTGCTTTCCCAATAATGTTGTTTTTCTGTCTTTTATATTTTATACTTATAAATTAATAACATTTAAAGGCCTCCACACCTGTAATCTCCACATTGGAAAGGCAGAAGTAGAAGCATTGTCATAAGTTCAAGGCCAGCCTCATTTCCATAGAAGGTTCTGGGCTAGCCAGGATATCACAGTGAGGCTCTGTCAAGAGAAAAAGAAATAAAGCAGGAAATCCCCTAGGCCTGAACTCATGAAGATCCACCTGCCTCTGCTTTCCCAGTGCTGAGATTAGAGGCATGTGCCACCATTCCTGGCCCAATTATTTTTTTAATGTTATACTCTGTTCATTTCAGATTTGTTACCATATTCCCTTTTGGTAAATTTGGCTAGGGACTTATCAATTTTATTTATCACTTCAAAGAAGTAACCTGTTTAGTTTCTGTATTGTTTTGCCTCTAAAAGATTCCTCCTAACTTTCTAGAATCTTACAGTTTTAACTGTCATGGTGTGTGTGTGTATGTGTCTGTCTCTGTGTGTGTCTGTCTCTGTGTGTGTGTCTGTGTGTTGCCCATCTATTAATTTAATTAGTACATGTTACATGCAAGTTCCAGACCTTATTCTATACTGTTTTGTTCATGAATGTTCTGCATGTAACATGGGGCAAAGAACAGACTTATGTGAGTTCTAGATGGTAGCTCTAACCCACATAGTCTTGGTGGCTAGTTGTCATAAGTTCAAGGCCAGCCTCATTTCCAAGGAAGGTTCTGGGCTAGCCAGGGTATTATAGTGAGGCTCTGTCAAGAGAAAAAGAAATAAAACTGGAAAATAAAGTGAACAGAAAGGTATTTGTCACTGAAATGTTTGAAACTATGGAGTGTTGCACTGTTAACTAGGTCTGCTTAGCATAATGCCTAGAAGAGTTCTAGCTTTGCCGGGCGGTGGTGGCGCACGCCTTTAATCCCAGCACTTGGGAGGCAGAGGCAGGCGGATCTCTGTGAGTTCAAGGCCAGCCTGGTCTACAAAGAGTCCAGGACAGCCAAGGATATACAGAGAAATCCTGTCTCGAAAAAAACAAAACAAAAAAAAAAGAGTTCTAGCTTTCACAAACTTAGATTTTTTTTTAATGCTTTTTCTTTGAGACGCCCTAATCTAGACTATCCCTAAACTCAAGGCCATTTTCTATCTCAGTCTGTGTGTGCTGGGATTGCAGGCTTAAGCCTCAATACCTAGTTCTGTTTTCTTGAGCAGAGAGTCTTAGATATATAATCATTTTACTTTGGGAAATTGTATCTATAGCCCACTATTTATCTATTTTTCTGTCCAACAGAATGGATAATCAAAATGTGGACTCCAGAAACCCTTCTGAGCGCAGCCATGTGTGCCTGCTGTAGAGGAACTGAACTCAGGGCTTGCTCTTGAGCACTTCTGTGTGCTAGAGAGTCTGGCTGTTCAGTTTACAGAGCTCCATGGGCATGCTTGCTGTTAGTGTTCTTAACTGCCTCTAGGAGAAGTGGTGTTTAGGTAGAGTTAGAAGAAGGGCCTTGGAAGGTGGGTGGCAGGCATTTGGAGGTGGGGCAAAGCACCATGTAGCCCATGAGAGTATCATTGTGTTGTTTCTAACTTAATTGCAGGCTTCCTAAAGTAGGCTAAGACTGTACAGGGAAGTTCCTGTCAGTCTGAGGCCATTTGCTTTGAGGAATTTGTGGAGTTCTTGACTTTCAAGTTAAGTCTAACTTCACAGTAGTCAAGGGAACCTGGTAAGTTGCAAAAAGAAGCAACTTAGCCAAAATCCTAAATCCTGTCCTCCAGCTGTGTCCTCCTCCCATCTGATGAACTGCTGGCTGTTGAGGACAAAAGGAGAAGAGAGCAGGGTTGCTGCTTTGAGGAACTTGGTACAATGAGGTGCAGGCACACCTGCTTCCCAGGCACTTCCAACCGTAGTGTGTCCACTCTAAGAAGGGGCAGCATACTGTAGGTGATCAGGATGTGGGGTAAGGGAGACACCCTTGTAGCTAAAGGGGAGAAATGTGTTGTCATCAAAATAGAATAGTGTTCCTGGGGTTTGTTTTGGAACAAGGGCTTTGTGGGAAATACAGGTGATACAGAAAGATTGCTGGGAAGAAGGCTACTAAAGGATCATGAGCCAGGATGTGTTATATAAGTGAGCAGGAAATAGGCTGGGTTGTCAACAAAACAGCCTCGGGGAGCAGGGGCGGCTCAGTGACTGTTCTCTAGGCTGCTGCCACAGCTTTGGCGGGTTTTTTTTTTTTTTTTTTTTTGGTTTTTCGAGACAGGGTTTCTCTGAATATCTCTGGCTGTCCTGGACTTGCTTTGTAGACCAGGACTGGCCTTGAACTCACAAAGATCCGCCTGCCTCTGCCTCCCAAGTGCTGGGATAGCTTTGGCGTTTTTAACCCTAGATGGAGTCACACCGGAGAAATCTATGTGAGACACTCCTAGGCAGCACTGGAGCTGGCATACACGATATTCATGTTGAGGGAAGGCTGGCAGCTGGGTCTTCTGAAGCCCAGACTTGGAGCAGTGCTACCATCTTGTGGAATAGGTGTTCAGTGCTTCTCTTGGTTTGTATGTACGTAGAAATTTATTCTGGGGGAGAGCCAGGAAATGTTCACTGGTACCAGACTCATGGAGGTCAGGGGACAACTTTGTGGGTCATGTCTCTTCTTCTAGCTTTCATGTTTGTTTTGAGAATCAAAATCACATTATCAGGCAAATGCAGCAAGTACCCTATGAGCCATATCATTGCACCTCAGCACACACACACACCCACACATAAATATGTATGTATGTATGTATGTATGTATGTATGTATGTATGTATGTATTTTTTCTAGTGCTAAGGACTGAACCATAGATCACTTTTACTGAGTGCACACTCTGCTACCTAGCCACATACCTAATTATACCTTTTTTCTTCTATGGTGCTAGATTGAGTAGGGCTTTGTACAAGTCAAGCAAAAGTTATAGCACTGAGTTAACACTCTCAGCCCTGCATATATCTTTAAGTAAGTCTCATTTGAAATTATCTCAGGCCCATGAAAGTGTTGCAAATACAGTACAAAGAGGAGGAGCATTGTAGGAGTTAGATAAATTAGATTTAGGAAATATATAGGAGTTTCTGATACTGTCTCTTAATTCGGGGCCTGAAGAGCTGATTTATCAGCATGAAGTCAGCAAAAACAGGAAAGACTCAATAGACTGAAAAACAAGTTTGAAGTCAGGAAAAACAGGAAAGATTCAAGACTTGAAGAAACAAAGTATCTGGCCTGACATTGTTTTCAGCTGCTAAGTGGGCGGAGCCCAAATTAAGCTGAAACAGAGTTCCTCCTATTTGAGGACAGTGCATGGAGCCCAGAAAGAGAAGAGGCCCCTGATGCTAGAGAGCTCCAAGAGTCCTGCTGAAAAAAGGGCTGGCCATTGATGGCCAGCTCTCTCCCTGAAGCAGAAAGAAAGCCTGAGCAAGACACCAAAAGGCCCAGGACTGGACCTTGTGGCTCAGCTTTTGCCTAGAGGGGTTTGATCTGTCCAAACAGTGGCCTAGGGGAAACTGTGCCTGGCTTTAAGGACTGAGGCAGAGCAGCTGAGTTCCTGATTCAAAAGAAGTTGGCCTGCAGACGGCTGGGGTCTCCCACAGAAAAGAAAGCATGAAGCCTTATTTAAGGTGAGACTGAAATAACCAACTTACCCTGACGAACCTGCATCTGAGAGATCCAGAAAAAGGACTGCTAAGTGTGTTAAAGAATCTACAACAAAGACTGTGTTCCTGACGACTGAGGACCTGCCCCAGAGACTGTATCATTCTAAAAGGTTATGAAAGTAGTTGTTATAATTATCAATAGGTTTAGTGGATAGGTTAAAGGGGTTGTAGGATTTTATAGGATTAATAGTTAAGAAATTAGCCGGGTGGTGGTGGCGCACGCCTTTAATCCCAGCACTTGGGAGGCAGAGGCAGGCGGATCTTTGCTAGTTCGAGGCCAGCCTGGTCTACAAAGCGAGTCCAGGACAGCCAGAGCTGTTAAACAGAGAAACCCTGTCTCGAAAAACCAAAAAAAAAAAATAGTTAAGAAATTGTTGGTGTTTGTTATAAGTGAATTTAGTAATAAATAAATAAGTGTTAAATAATAATTTAAAAGTCGGTTACAGAGCATGGTGACTCACACGTAATGCCAGCACTTGGGAGACTAAGGCTACTGTGGGGGTACCCAGTAAGTTCAAGGTCAGCCAAGGCTACACAGTTTATTCAAGGAGAATTGGGGCACAGAATGAAATCCTGTCTCAACATCAACAAAAGTTAGAAGATAGAATTTCTATAAGTGTTCCCTTTGTGGGTGAATGTCATGAAGCAACATCTGATAGGACAAGAGGTGGAACAGATACCACAGAACTGCACTTTAGAGCTCCTGAGCACAGTGGGCCACTCTTCCCTGGCTTGCTCTGTGTTTTTTGTATAGTTAGAATGTGTGAGTGTGTTTAAGCTTCCCTGTATAGTCCCCAACCAGCCACAAACTCACCATTTCCCTGCTTCCGGCCCCAGTACAAGCAGGTGCTGCTACACCCAAGTCACTGTTGTATAAGCTTTTAACTTTTCCTAGTGTACGTGATTCTAAAGTTGATAGGAAAGAAGCACAGTGCCCCTTTAATTTTGACACAGGGTATCTTGTGCCCCAGATTGACCTGGAACTTGCTGTGTAGGTGAAGATATTTTCAACTCCTGCTCCCCTTGTCTCCTTCTAGTGTGTGGGAATGTCAGCCAGCAAGCTCAGTGTGTTCAGTGCTGGGGCCATCTGTCAACTGAGCTGGGTCCCCTGCCACTCTTAACAGTTTAGTTATGTTAGGGTCTCAATCTGCAGAAATAGGTGGCCCTTAAACTCACAACAAAACTGCTGCCTCAGTCTCCAAGTGCTGGGGTTACAGATGTGAGTCATTATACCTGGCTCTTCATTGTATTATTTTTTGTTTTGTTCTGTTTTCAGTTGTAAGCATAAGTGGGGTCATTCAACATGTAGTGACAGTTTGCCATCTTCACCTAGCAGTGTGTCATGAGATTAAACAGATTAGTAAATGCAGACCTGCGTCATTCTTTTCCCTTTTCTTTTTCTTTTTGCTTATTTCTGGATGGGATCTTGTGTGGCCCAGCCTACCAGGCTGGGCTTGAGCTCACTGTGTACATGAGCATGGACCCCTGACCCTACTCCCTCCAACTCTAAGGTGCTGTCATTACAGGCCTGTGCCACTTTGCCTAGACCCCACCCCACCCCCATTACTGTACTGCTGGGGCTGGAATCATAGCTTCATACATGCTATGTACATGCTCTACCTATACCCTGTTTATTCTGTTTAATGGTTAGGATTACATGTTATAGGCCTCAGATATAGCTTACTTGGTAAAGTTCTTGCTTAGCTTGGAAGCCTGGGTTCAGACCTCAGCACCACATAAACCAGATGCGATAGTACACACCTATCACCCAAACATTCGAGAGGATCAGAAGTTCATGGCCAGATTGGCCTACATGAGACTGTTTAACAAAGAAAAAGTTATGTCTCTCATGGTGGTGCATAACTTTAATCTCCAGTGCTTGAGAGGCAGAGGCAAGCAGATCTCTGAGTTTGAGGCCAACCTTTTCTACAGAGCGAGTTCCAGGACAGCCAAGGCTACACAGAGAAACCATATCTCAAAAAAAAATTAATAAAAATAAAAGGTACATAATGCAGACTTGCTATAATTTAACTGATAAGTCCATGAACATTTAATTTATTTTCATTATGACATTTTCGCTTTAACATTTAGCTAGTATTATGCATTGCAATCTGTTTGTGTCTTTCTTGGATTGTTTTTCATTGCTTTAGAGTGGAGAAAGTTCTTCTTTCACAGACCTGTAAAATCATTATTATTGCTATTATCCCACAGAGCATGTCAAAAGGTACTAATGCACAGGGCTGCATGCTTTCGTTGCCTACAGAGATCCCAGCTGTGTTAGGTGTTGGTGCTGAGGCAACAGTCGACAGTGGCTGGCAAGTGGTAGGGTACAGGACCCAGCAGCAGATGCTAATGCCAGAGATGAGGTACAGCACACAGCCATGGTGCCAGCCACACATGGCGTGTGGTCCCTGCTAGAGAGGGCCATTTGGACCCTCCCCACATGCTGAGCAAGCTGGGTCTGGGTGGAAGCAAAGACTTGATTGAGCCAGGGAAGAATGGCAGCAAGGGAAGGCACGGGACGAGCAGAGGTGTGAGCAGTGAGAGCTGGAAGGAGTCACTGGGGTCTGCTGGTGTTGGTGGAGGTAGCAACTGAGGCTTTATTGAGGAGTAATGATTTTGGAAAACAAGATGGAGTTGAGGGCCCACAATTAAGCCAGTCTTAGTATCGTGAATGCTATCTACCGGAGGTTTTGAGATATTGCCAGTGGGCATACAAAAGAGACTCAAGTAGGTTTAGCATTTTCATTATTTTTTATATGTGTGAGTATTTGCCTGTCTCTGTGTGTGCACCACATTCATGCCTGCTGTCCTTGGAGTTCAGAAGAGAGCTTCAGTGCTCCTGGAAATGGGATTTATATACTGTTGTGAGCAACTACTTGGGTACTGAGAATCGAACCCAGAACCCTGGAAGAAGGCACCCAGTGCTCTTAATTGCTGAGCCATTTCTGTAACCCTTAAAATAGACTTTTACTGTGAACAGAGTTGAAAGGTTGGGGTGCAGTTCAATCATACATGAAACTTGGGGTTCAAATCCCTAGCACTGTAGCAGCAAAAGGAAACAAAAATACCAACCTAGTTTAAAGCTTTTTTTTTAGAAGTATGAGATAGTATATATTTATTATAAAAGGGAAAAATATAAAACACTGCCCAGGTGTGTATGATTTATAGCAATACTAGCTTCCAAGGAGCTAAATGATGCCAATAGCCAGGAAGCCCTGGCTCTCTCCCCAGAGGACATAGAGGAAAACATAGACCTAGCCAAACCCTTGATGGTTCTGTATGCAGGAAGGAGTTCACATGGCCCTGGTACTTGATGAATACACATAGACATGCGCCCGCTTATTCTATTACAGGTCTATAGAAAATAAGAAGGCTGTTGTTCCTTCTGCGTTCTCTGTTACATTGTGATAGTATTACTCCAAATGTGGAAGCCTTTTTATTTTTCATAGTCAATGTGAGTGACTCAGCCAGGGCTGTGTTCCCATCTGAAAACTTTCTAGGGAAGACCTCAGTCTAAGCTGCCAGAAAGTGATGATGACTGAAAGTCTCAGTGTTTTCCTGGTACTTCCGGGTCATCCTGCATTGACCTCTGGGAAGTGGCTCAGAATGTGGGCTGTGTTGTTAAACCAGCAGAGGAGACTGTGTAGGACATACAGCCTCACAAGCAGGAGGCTATAACAGAATTTTTATTTATAAACACTTATATTTATTAATACTTAACAATCACCTATAAAATACCTAAATCCTATAATCTAAACCTTAAATCTAAAATCTATAATCTAAGGAAACCTTAATACCTAAAACACTCCAATACCTATACAAAATAAAAACAAAGACTTAACACTATTTTAATTTTCTTAAAAGGATATTAATATTCTCAGTGTAGGTCCATTCAGGATAGCTTGGTTTATGGCAGTCCCGGAAAGCAGTCCCAACAAAGCTTAGTGTTCGTTGGGCCTTACTTTGCAAGTTTGCAATGCCAGTTTATTTCTACCACCAAATTGTGGCCAGTGTATAAAGTCGGTCTATTCTATCAGCCAAACCGAGGCCGGCTTTGTTCATCAGCTGAAACTCGCCTCTAATGGTCTCCTTGGCCCAGCCAAACCTCACAGCCCAAGGCCTCTCCACGTGGCTCCCGGGCCTCTCGCACTTTTCCAGCGCTCTGGACCCCAAGACAGATGCCTTTAAAGAACTAGTCCAGGACAGCCAGAGATATTCAGAGAAACCCTGTCTCGAAAAACCAAAAAAAAAAAAAAAAAAGAACTCTCTCTCAGTAAGTTTTATGCCATGCCTTTGCTTTAGGCTATAACAGTCTAAATTCTGTTAATGGCATTCCTTGCTGTGCACCTCTCCAGCACAACCTCTCAGTCGGTGAGGGCAGCAGAAAGAGAGAGACCGCGTGGAATTTTCATCTTATATATTGCATTATCTCGTGATACTTGGCAGTCTCAAGGGTCCACGAGATTTCTCAAGATGTCCAAAAGTCTCCTTGCTTCTCATGATAATTGACGTCATCTGTGTGGCTTGCGCAGTTTCTTAGCCATGCCCCTTCAACAAGGTATATCATCTGGCCACAACTGGCTTTTTGTCCATATCAGCAAACCAAAGGGACGCCAAGTTCTTCCTTATGTGCTGCCAGATGCTAATCTGAACTACCTAATAATTCACTATAAAGACTTAACTTCTATTGCAGGAGGCACTGCCACCTTTGCCATTTCCTGATAGAGACAACTCATGGATACCGCTTAATAGTGAGGGGTGGGATGGAATTACAAGGGAGTGAAGACCACTGACTTTACTGGAAGCCCAGTTACCTGGACACTAGGAGTTGAAGATTTGTAATGTTCAGATCACTCTGCCTTGTTGACTTGAAAACAAGTTGGTTGCCTTGCTGCCAACCTTGACTTGAAAAGAGCCCTTGGTGTTTGGCTGGCTGGGGGCTTTGTCCTAGTGACACCTAGCAGTTTCTTCTCCCTAGGGAGTTCCTTGTCCATCTGAGCCTGTGTGACCCTGGCACTGCCATCCCAGAGGCACCTAGGTTCCAGGCTCGCCTGTCTTGGCAGTACAGCTGACCCATCTCTGCTCAAATACAAACAGGATCGGGGATTTTGATTTTGGGATAGTATTTTCCTGCTTAACTGACTTTGTTGTTTGTCCTTTTAGAAGCTTGCTGGAGTGGTAGACTGTCAGGTCCTGTGTGTCCTGATTTATTTAGCAGAGAGTCAGATCACATCTTTCTTGGACTCTGTTTATAAATAAGATAAATGATTGGGTTTTGGTAGTCTAGAAAGATGAAACTGACTTGGCTCAGGAAACTATCGAGGGTAGAGTGATTGGTTAATCTTGGCCTGAAGTTTGTTGTGAGGGCTTCCCTTAGCTACTGGACTGCTCTTTCATTGACTTAGATAAAGACCTAAGAATATCTAGCTAGTCAGTGTGGTGGTACATGCCTTTAATCCCAGCATTTGGGAGGCAGAGGCAGGTCCTAAGTTCAAGGCCAGCCTGTTTTACAGATGCCAACACTGCTGCGTGCATTTTCTTAGTGATTAAAGGGGGAGTTCAGCCCACTGTGGGTGGTGCCACCCCTGGGCTGGTAGTCCTGGGTTCTATGAGAAAGCAGGCCGAGCAAGCCATGGGAAGCTAGCTAGTAAACAGCACCCCTCCATGACCTCTGCATCAGCTCCTGCCTCCAGGTTCCTGCCCTGTTTGAGTTCCTGTCCTGATTTCCTTCGATGATGGTAGAACAGTGTGGTAGAAGTGTAAACTGAATAAACCCTTTCCGCCTCAACTTGCTTTTTAGCCATGATGTTTCATTGCAACAATAGAAACCCTAACTAAGACAAGTTTCATAAAACTATCTGGGGAAAGTTGAGATGCGCTTTGACTTGTGGTTTTATGACTTGATCTTAAATATATATACAGGAAGTCAAATATTGTAGGCACTAAGGTCCTCGCACCCTGAGATACTATTACAGGTCACTAGGGAAACCAGGAATGCTAAATGCACACAGGACTCTCTTCAGTGAAGAGAGAAAATACCTGTTTTCCTGCCCGGAAGACTGGGAATTCATATTGTTAAGGACCTGGTGACCTTTTTGCTATCTATGGAGCCAGATCTCACCTAAATCCCCCAGAATATTTATCCCAGACTCTCCCTTCTTAGACCTTGAATTTTAATAGAACCAGCCGTTAAGGGAGATGTCATGTGTACTTTGTACCCTGCTGACCTCTTTACTCTCCATCAGAGACCACCCTAGATTGTAGACCTTTTAGATATAGAGCCCATGTATTGAACATGTATTTTGTGAAGGAGTTTCTAAGTAAGTAGCCACACCTTAAGCTATTGTCCATTGTGGAATGAGAATGATTGTTGCTTGGAAACCTTTTTCTAAATTATACTGTGTTTTAACTGACAGTTATCAGCCTGGTATTAGACTCCCCGAAGTCTGATCCAGGTTGACTAAGTCAATCTGAACTGTGTTTTCATTTTTCTCACTTCTAAGATCACTGCCTGCATGGGCACTTGCAGGGTCCCCCTCAGTCAAATCCAGGGTATCCATGCATGGTAGACAAGCATTCTACCACTGAGGTACATCCCCAGTCATAATCCATTTTAAAAAGAGAAAATGGGGCTGGAGAGATGGCTTAGCAGTTAAGAGCACTCACTGCTTGTGTAAAGGTGGCAGACTCCATTCCCAGCGCTGACATGGTGGTTCATAACCATCTGTAACTGTAACTCCACCCCCCTCTTCTGGCCTCTGTGGGTACCAGGCATGAACATGGTACACATGAATCATGTAGTGAACACACACACACACACACACACACACACACACACACACACACACACTTTAAAGCCAGGTATGGTGACACATGCCTTTAATCCCTGCTCTCAGAAGGCAGAGGTAGGTAAGTTGGAGGTCAGCTTGATCTGTGTAGGATTCAGGAAAGCTTGGGCTACATGGAGTTTCCAAGATTTCTCCCCAAATCTTTCACTGTCCCAATAAAAATGCTCCTAAAGTAGGATTAATCCATTTATTCTGGACTTCACATATTTAGAAGTACAAAGCCAAGAATGAGGACTTTACAGAGGAATCTGTGAATCTCCAGCCAGGACATGCAAGAGATGGCTGAAGAAACAGTTCACATGTGGTTGATAATTACAATAGCTGTCTCTGTCCAAATTTTAAGAAAGCTATGAGCCTGCTTATGGATATGTGTTTTATGTTGGAAAAACATATTCCATTTATTGATCTGCTTTGTACATAGGTTATCTTTGGCTCTTCAACTCTTTGGAATTGATGATATTTGTCACTTTTATAGGCAGGAAACTGAAGAACCAGATTGACTTGTGCAGCTGAGATGTGTCACTAAAGGGCTGACCTGGTGTGACTATCCAGTGAGGATCCAGGGGTGGCGCATGTGTGTGTGTGTGATACTTCTCTGTTTTGCTTATTATTCAAGTTAACTCCAGAAAAGCAGATTAGCACAAAATAATCCTGTAGAGTATACTAGCCCATATTTATTGCACACTTAAATGCTAAGCAGCTTTCTAAAAGGCTCTTGTCATGTAATTTATTCAATTCTTGTAACTCAGTGACATCATTGCCTTTATTATCTCTGCTCTGCATGTGAGCAAACTGAGCAAGGGGAGTAAGTTGAGGCCCCAGGATTTGAATCAGACCATCCAGCTGTGAAGCCCATCTACGACTGCATGGCCACTTCTGCTTGCTTTATATAGTTAGCTCGTGTGTGTACAATGTAGTTTTGTTTGCTTGGTTTTAAATCAGGGCCTTCTGAATCCCAGACTGACCTTGTACTCTATATGTAACTGACACTAACTTTGAATTTCTAATTTTCCTGCATTTATGTCTTAAGTGCTAGGGTTACAGGTGTGACCACCTCAAACTGTGCAGTGCTGGGGGTGAAAGTCAGGGCTGTGTGAGTGCTAGACAAGCACTCTGCCAGCTAAGTTACCACACGAGCCCCTTGTTTTGATGTCTGAGGAAAGGTCTCACTATGTAGTGTAGTCCAGGCTGGCCTGTAACTTAGTGGTTTTTTGCAGGCTGGCCTCACACTCACAGTCTTCCTACCCCAGCCTCTTTATTTGGTGCTAGGATATGCACATTTTTGTCTAGTGTGAATGATGATTCTTTGTGGAATTAATCCACATTTGAATTAGTTATTATTGGTTTCTGTGTGTGTACACACATGCACACAATTGCAGTGCCCACAGAGGCTAGGAGAGGATGTTAGATTCCTGGGAACTAGAATTACAGGTTGTTTGACACTGAAGCCCAGGCCTAACATGGGTGCTGGGATTTGAACCTGGGTCCCCTGCAAGAGCAGTTCATGCTCTTTACCACTGAGACATCTCTCCAACCTTGTAGGTTTTAACTCAGATATGTTACTATTTTGGTATTCAGCTTTCCCATTACAAGCAAGTGGATCACAACCCAGGGCTTCAAAAAAGTTCAAGAATGTTAGAACTCATCATACCTGTTGTAGGAGTTAGATAAATTAGATTTAGGAAATATATAGGAGTTTCTGATACTGTCTCTTAATTCGGGGCCTAAAGAACATTATCAACATGAAGTCAACAAAACCAGGAAAGACTCAATAGACTGAAAAACAAGTTTGAAGTCAGGAAAACAGGAAAGACTCAATAGAATTAAAAAAACAAAGTATCTGGCCTGACATTGTTTTCAGCTGCTAAGTGGGCGGAGCCCAAATTAAGCTGAAACAGAGTTCCTCCTATTTGAGGACAGTGCGTGGAGCCCAGAAGAGAAGAGGCCCCTGATGCTAGAGAGCTCCAAGAGTCCTGCTGAAAAAAGGGCTGGCCATTGATGGCCAGCTCTCTCCCTGAAGCAGAAAGAAGCCAGTGAGCAAAGAAAGCCTGAGCAAGACACCAAAAGGCCAAGGACTGGACCCTGTGGCTCAGCTTTTGCCTAGAGGGGTTTGATCTGTCCGAACAGTGGCCTAAAGGAAACTGTGCCTGGCTTTAAGGACTGAGGCAGAGCAGCTGAGTTCCTGATTCAAAAGAAGTAAGTTGGCCTGCAGACGGCTGGGGTCTCCCACAGAGAAGAAAACATGAAGCCTTATTTAAGGTGAGACTGCAATAACCAACTACCCTGATGAACCTGCATCTGAGAGATCCAAAAGAAGGACTGCTAAGTGTGTTAAAAAATCTACAACAAAGACTATGTTCCTGACGACTGAGGACCTGCCCCAGAGACTGTATCATTCTAAAAGGTTATGAAAGTAGTTGTTATAATTATCAATAGGTTTAGTGGATAGGTTAAAGGGGTTGTAAGAATTTATAGGATTAATAGTTAAGAAATTGTTGATGTTTGTTATAAGTAAATTTAGTAATAAATAAATAAATGTTAAATAATAATTTAAAAGTTCGGTTACAACCTGTACTTGACTTCTTGTCACCCACAGGTAGTTGCTGGCTGTCTTTGGTGCACTGTGACCTTAAGTTTGTTCATGCAGTAGCAGTTGGAGTTATCTGTGGTGATGTTGAAAGATTATAGAAGGGGATTATTAAGTTGAGCCATTTGAACTAGATGATATTTAATCTTTAGAAATCTATAGAAATGGGAGCTGCCTTAACATTTAAGAATACTAGCTACTCTTCTAGAGGACCTGGGTTTAATTCCCTGAAGTTAAGTGGTGGCTTACAACTATCTGTATCTCCAGTTCCAGGGCACCTAACACAGGCCCCAGGCTTGCATGTGGTATATGAACATACATGCAAGCAAAACAGCCATACACATGAAATAAAATTAAGTAATAGAAAAGCTGTATAAATGAGAGGTTTCTGTGGTTCAACCTGATAGATCCAAGAGAAGGAAATTTCAGAGAACCTGGGGGGTGTGCATATTTATGCACTAGTGCACACTTATGAGGGAAGAAGTAATTTTGATTTGTCTTATTTTTTGTTTTGAGTGAAGACTGGGTCTTATTATGTAGATCATGCTCACAGAGATCCACCTGTCACTCTTCCCAAGGCTGGTGCTGCTGCTTTAGGTTTTTTAAATATAGAATTTTAGTGCTGGGTGTGGTAGCTCATGTCTGTAATCAAAGCATTCTGGAGGCTGAGCAGGATGAGGTCAAGGCCAGGCTGGGTTACATAATGAGAGTAGAGGTTTGGATTTTGTATCCCTGATGTTCTTTTCTGGAGTTCTATTTCTGAAAAGCATGTATCCCATCTCACTTCAGATTACCTTCCTTTTTACCTGTTGCTAATTTGGATCTTCTTTGTCTCTCAGCATGGGCAGAGAATGTTTTGCATGCCTTCTGATTTGGCATGTGTCCATGATGTAGTTTTTTTGTTTGTTTTTGTTGAAGTTTGTTGTTTTGTGTCTTCTTGGAAGTTGGGTCCCAAGTTGGAAGTGCATGCTTCTCCACAGAAAGTCTCAGATTAGTCAGTTTCGGGGCAGAAGAGGATGAGACACAGAGATCCTTGTAACAGGATATCCAGTCTGGCTGGAGCATTAGGAGAAAGGACTTTTCCACTGCAAAGTGTTACAGCCCTCAGATACACATGCAGAGGAGAGAGAGAGAGAGGGAGACCCTCTCTGCCATGCAGAGTAAGGTCACATCTCTTTTAGCTAAGTTGCTAGCACCAACCCAGGTGGCAGCGGAAGCCTGACCTGGCTCAGATGGATAGTGTATTTGGGAATGGCTGGCAGCCCGCTGCCACAGAAAAACAGGATAAGCAGTGGAAGCTCAGTCTTGGGGTGCTTTGGTGGCAGCTACTGAGGGTGAGGCAACTGGTAGCGGTGATCGAGCCTGACCAACAGCAGCAGCAGTAGCAAAGCGGAGGTGGGAGCTTGCGCCCCTGGTTCCCAGAAGAGCTCTGGCTCCCAGTGGCAAGAGTCTGGCTGGCAGGTGGATCTAGCAATGAATTCTTCTGAGAGGAAGAGGCTCTTTTTTTTCCCAGGCATTACAGACCAAAATAAGCAGTGAGTCTCAGTCTTCAAAATGGATGGTGGAGTCCTGGAATCATTTATTTTGTGAACAGGGACATTATAAACCTTGGGCTGTGTGTGGGGGGGGGGGGGGGGGGGAGTAAATGTGTTTGATTGGCTGGGGCTAGGAGTGCCAGGGATGCTTCATTTACATGTAGCAGCTTGGTACTGTCATGGAAGGGGAATGCAGTGCCTAATTATCCTATGGGTGGTGGGGTGGGAAAAAATGTCAGCAGTGTACTGGATCAAAGGTCACACTCCAGGAAATTGTGTCAAAGGTTATATCCAGGCATGGTTAGAAGCATGGGCAAAGGTCATTGGCTGAAAACTAAGGTACTAAGATATCTCATTAGCATGGGGGAGACATTTCTAGGATTCCTAGGTGCAGTTGAATGGGGGGGGGGGGGGCATTGGACCTGTAATTTTCCTGAGGGCCATGTGACATCCCTCAGATAGAGGATCTGGGGTTTCCCCAGATCAGGCTGAGAGGAGGGAACCTTGCTGAGAAAGGGAGTCTGCTATTTGGTAACGAACTCAGGGGCTTTCCAGTAATGTTAGACTTTGATCTTAATAGCAGGGTATCCCAACAGAAGTTTATTACATAACAGCATTTACCAGATCTCCAATCCAATTTTGAAATGTACTGTTTAACTTAGATTGACTTTAAAATTTAAACATTTTTCTGGACGTGGTGGCACATGCCTTTAATCCCAGCACTTGGGAGGCAGAGGCAGGTGGATCTCTGTGAGTTCGAAGCCAGTCTGGTCTACAGAGTGAGGTCCAGGATAGCCAGTTCTACACAGAGAAACCCTGTCTCAAAAATAAAAAAAGGAAACATTTTTTCCTTTTGATGCTACTTGCAAAAATAGTCATGATCTTTGCCAGAGATTTACATTTGACCTGTTTCTTTTCTTTTCTTTTTTTTTTTTTTTTTTTTTTTTTTGAGACAGAATTTCTCTGTGTAGCCTTGACTGTCCTGGACTGGCTTTGTAGACCAGGCTCACCTTGAACCCACAGAGGTCTACCTGCTTCTGCCTCCCGAGTGCTGGGATTAAAGGCTTATGCCACCATGCCCAGTTATGGTGACCTGTTTCTAATGGAAAGTGTGTCATTGCATTAAGGGAAACTTTACATTCTCCAAGAAAGGTCCCTTGAGGATATTCTGGAAAGTTGGAGGGTAAAAGATAATCACTCTCAGCTGGGCGGTGGTGGCGCACGCCTTTAATCCCAGCACTTGGGAGGCAGAGGCAGGTGGATCTCTGTGAGTTCGAGGCCAGCCTGATCTACAAAGTGAGTCCAGGACAGCCAGAGCTGTTACACAGAGAAACCCTGTCTCGAAAAACCAAAAAAAAAAAAAAAAAAAAGATAATTACTCTCACTGGGTTGAGAGAATCGTGAAGGGAGACCTTTAGTAAACAGTATCTTTTCCTTCCTTTTTTTCTTTGAGGAAAGTATTTGTCTATGTATTTTTATGTGTTTGGGTGTTCTGCTTGCATGTTTACCTGTATATCTCATGCATGCAGTGTCCAAGGAGTTCAGAAGAGGGTGTCAAATCCCCTGAGACTGGGATTAGAGATGATTGTGAGCCACCATGTGGGTGCTAGGAATTGTACCAAATCTGCATGTGTAGCTCAGACAGGTCTTGAACTTGAGACTCTTGTTTCTGCTTCCTGAGTACTTGAAAAACAGGTGTCCACTCCTAACATCCAGCTATTAAGCTGAGTTTGTGAGGCAGCTTTACTCCATCATGCTGCATTACAGACTATTACCCTCTGCTTGTTTGATGTGGGAATCTCAGACCTTGAACTTGCTTGTTGAGTCTTCTGGATTCACCAGTTGTGTCCACCTGCTTGGTCCTATGTGTATGTGTTTGTAGTCTTTAGTTTTTTTTTTTTTTTTAATTAGTACATGTGATATTTCAAAGCTTAGTAAACTCAAAGCTCTGTATTGTAAAGCCCCTTCAGTTTCATAGGGAAATCTTTGGCTCTGGTCACACAGACTGATAAAGAATGGTGGTGAATCTGAATCTGGTCCAGCTCATGAGCCAAAGTGCCGGCTTGCCATTTTGTTTTCTTTAATGTTTCCCTAGTTCTACCCCAAGTTCTGTGAAATCCTAAGAACACAAGGCTGTTCCAGAAACACATGCCACTCTCCTCTTTCTTACACTGAATCACGGTTGCTTCCTGGAAGTTGGGTTTCTTCTTTCCAAACAATGCTTTGAGAAGTTGCATCATGTCTTGATCTCTTGGGCAGTATGTATCTGCCCCTCTGTTACTTTCCCTGGTTGTATGCTGCCGCATGTTCCATAATGGCCAGCACATACCCAGAGCTCCTCACTTTTGCTCTTTTTTTTCTTTCTTTTTTATACAGCTCCAAGTACTTTGAAGAAAACGGATGACTTTGTGACATTGAATGTCCCAGCTGTGGACCTAGACCACAAGTTTCGATGCAAGGTTGTGGACTGTTTGAAATTTTTCCGAAAGGCTAAACTGCTGCATTATCATATGAAGTATTTCCATGGGATGGAGAAGTCACCAGAACCAGAGGAGAGCCAAGGGAAGAGGCATGTGCAAACTCGGGGCTCTGCGGTGCCCAACAAGGCCAGCCAGGAGAGCCTGACCAGGAAGCGGGTCTCTGCCAGCTCCCCAAGTGAGTGTCTTGGTCTGGCCGTGTCCTGGGAGGGCTCTGACATTTCTTAGGTAGAAAGCTGCAGTAGGTTGATCAGTCCATTGAGGAAGTGGTTCTTGGGAGTAGCATCATGGAACTGAAACCCTCTTGGAAGAAGCAGAAAGCTCTACCTTTCTCTACTCATATGACATCGACATTGAGGGAGTTACTGTGGGAAGGCTGTGGTGTTCTCAGGATGAGTAGGGACCAGCAAGCAAAGGAGCTCTGAGATCAGAAGTTGGCATCAAACACAGGTCCCATTCTTGTCAATAGGACAAAAGCTCACTAAAAAGTACACTTGAGACTGGGTGTCATAGTGCACACCTTTAATCCCAGCACTCAGGAGGCAGAGGCAGGTGGATCTCTGTGAGTTCAAGGTTGGCCTGGTCTTGGTCTACAAAGCGAGTCTAGGATGGCCAGGGCTACACAGAGAAACCCTATCTCAAAAACAAAATCAAAAAGGTACACGTGAGTGTGTCTGTTGCTGGATGCAGACATGAATCCTCTCACCCTTGACTGCAGCTCAAGATGCTTTCTAAAAGCTGTTTAATCCTACAGAAAGCACAGTGTTCTGGCATAGCCACCACCAAGTCTTCCTTCCTATCTTAGCAGAGAAACCGCACACACACCCTTTTTTCTTTTCTTTTTTTTTTTTTTTTTTTTTTGAGGTTGCTTCTAAAACTTAAATTGAAAATTAGATTTCCAAGGGTATTTCAGAACAATTGAGTTTGCAATACTTTGTTTTTGAGACAGAGTCTCATTTAACCCAAGCTGATCTAAGTATTGAGAATGATCCTGAACTCCACATCCTTCTGTCTCTACCTCCAAAGTGCTGGGATTACAGGAGTGCATTGGTATACTCAACAAATATCCAATAAACTCTACAATCTTCTAAGGTCATTTGCATCTTAAATTATAATATCACTACATAGGTTTTATTTATTTGTTTTGGTTAGATCTTTTTTACTGAAAGGTATACTTATTGAGCTAGGAGGATGGCTTAGTGGGTAAAACACTTAGTGTGCACACAAACTAGAGTTCGGGTCCCCAGCACCCATGTAAAAGCCAGATGCAGTGGTGTGGGGCTGTAATCACATAGCTGGGGATGTGGGGAGGAGGAGACATGGATCTCTGAGACTCATTGGCCAACTAGCCTAGCCAAAATGATGAGTTCATGTTCAGTGAGACACTTTGTCTCCAAAAGTAAGGAAGAGAGTGAATGAAGGTACTCACCGTCAGCATCTGGTTTCCATGCACACATGCAAGGGTGAGTGTACCACCATAGTCTTATACATATACCATGTCTCACACACACACACACACACACAATTTCCAATGTTAAATGAAATGTGGAATTTCAAGGACACCTGCTAGTGTCTTCAGCGGAGTATAAGATGAAGTTTTGGGGACAATGGGACAGGGCCATGACATCTAAGATCTTGAGTGCAGTGAGAAGGCAGTTCTAGTTATTCTAGGAAAACACATACATCAGGACTAAGGTTGGTCATGTGTGCTGTGGTACTTGCCAGGAATCTGAACCACAATTGCAATTCTCTATTTTCGAGTAGCCACATTTTTTTAAAACATGAAGAGAAATAGTGTTTTGTTTCTTTGAGACAAGGTTTTTCTGTGTAGCCCTGGCTGTCCTAGACTCACTTTGTACACCGGGCTGGCCTTGAACTCATAGAGATCCACCTGCCTCTGCCTCCCGAGTGCTTGGATTAAAGGTGTGTGCCAGCCTGGCCGGCCTGGTCTACAGAGCTAGTTTCAGGATAGCAGGGTTACACAGAGAATACTCTGTCTCGAAAAAGAGAGTGAGGGGAGGAAATGTTCTTGCCAGGAAACTATCTAGTACCACAGTGAACAAAGCGGATGGTAGCAGAACATACCACTCTGGTGCCCAAAGGTTCACTTTAGTTTAAAGCCAGACTTTCCTAGGGTGACAATGACAGTAAGTAGTAAGCACAGGGAGCCATAGCTTTCTCTTCCCTTCCATGATACTCTTTCTAGGCTAAACCTCTGTACAGAAAGCTGGAGACATAGCTCAGTGGGCAAAAGCCTGATAACAGGAGTTCAGTCCTGGGGACTCACACAGTGGGAGAGAATGGGATCCTTCCAATTGTGTGCTGACATTTCTCTCACATAGTTCTGGGAGTTCCTGGGTGAAGTTGTCGCTAGTGTGGTTCTGGTGGAGGCTCTTTTTCCCTGCATCTCCACACACATCTCTGCTCCTTCTTAGAAGGACACTGACCCTGTCAGGAAGGCCTAACCCTCATGGTTTCAGGTGCCTCTCAGAGGTCCTTTCCATATACCATCACACTACAGGTGGAACAGAGAAATAGAAATTTTAGCCCGGTGATGGTGGTGCACACCTTTAACCCCAGCACTCAGGAAGCAGAGGCAGGTGGATCTCTGAGTTTGAGGCCAGCCTGGTCTATAGAGCAAGTTCTAGGACAGGGCTACCCGGAGAAACCCTGTCTCAAGGGGAAAAGAAGGATTGGGGATGTAACTCAGTTGCAGAGTGCTTGCTGAGAATGCACAAAGCCCTCTGATCAATCCTCAGCACTGCCAGAAAAATACCAGTTTTAGGGCTAAGGGATTGAGAGTCAGCACATACATAGTTCAGGTCTGTCAGTGTAATGCAGGTGTCGCCTTCTCTACTGCAATGGAAAGGTCATGGCAAACCCCTTTAAATTCAAGGGCATCCAACTTTGTGACACTGTAACATGTTGCTTTATATATATATCATTCACACACACACACATAATCAATTTTTTTCCAGACAAAGTTTCACAATGTTGCCTAGGTGGCCTTGTACTTTAGTTATTTTAAAATTTTTATCTGTCTGTCTGTCTATTTATTTATCTAAGAGACAGAGTCTCACTATGAAGCTCTAATTTGGCCTGGAATTTGCTATGTAGACCAGGCTGGCTTTGAACTCGCCTAGATCTGCTTGCCTCTGTTTCCTGAGCATCAGCAAACTTTCCTATAAAGGACTAGATAATACTATCAGTTCTGAGGACTCTAAGTCACTGTTCACACTAACTCAGCTTGTCAGCTGAATTGGGAAAGCAGCTATAGACATACAGTGAATAAGCCCACACATTCACCCAGACTTATTCACAGTCCCAGGCAGCAGCCTAGACCCCAAGACAGGATGATGTGGGAATGAACCTGCCAGCAACCCATCCCCCAGGCAGGACCAGGTCAAGGACTTTGTGTTAGTTTTTTGCCTGTTTAGACTAAGAGTACTAAGAAAAGAACAAGATCCCAGAACTGAAAAGAAATATTAAACAACTCTTGAACTTGTGTTTAATTCTAGCTGTAAAAGAGAAGGAAAAGAATAAAGAGAAGAAATTCAAAGAACTTGTGAGAGTGAAGCCAAAGAAGAAAAAGAAAAAGAAAAAGAAAACCAAGCCTGGTAATTTTCCATGGAGAGATTCCCTACTTAGGAAAGAGCAGTGAGCATTTCCTAGGGCTTGTGGTCTCAGTTTAGCATGGCCCCAGAAGAGGGTGTGGGTTGAGGCAGAACATTCAACCAACTCTTAAGGAGATTTAGTTTGTTATTATCGCAAGTGCATTTATGATGTGTGTAAGTGAAGGGGTCCACATACCACGGGCATGTGGACAGATCGGAGGACAACTTTCAGGAGCTAATTTTCTCCTCCCACTGTGGGTTCCAGAGATTGAACTTAGGTCATCAGACTTGTGTGGCAAGTTTATTTTCCCACTGAGATGTCTTGCTGGCCCTGCTACCAAGTCCAGAAGGTTTGACTGGCCTTTATAAGTGCCTCCCGACTTGTTGTGTTGGCCAGTGTGTCCTGTCAAAGGAAAGCATATGAAAGTGCACAGGAATAGCTTTTTACATAAGTAACTTTTTTTTCCTTGATTTTTTTTTTTTTTTTTTGAGACATGGTCATACTCTTTAGCTCAGACAGGCCTAGAACTTAGTATGTAGCTCAGGCTGCTCTCAAGAGTCTCCATCCTTTAGCTTCAGCATCGCAAGCACTGAGGTTACAGGTGTGCATAAGCTTTGTGGTTCACTTGCATAACTGTTAAACACTCAGCTCTCAAGAGAACTCCTAGGCTTCCATTCCTAAAAAGTGTGTTTCCACCCCAACAACTGTGTTTAAGAAAATCATTGCTGTAACCTTGGGAACTAAAGAGATGCCATGTCTTATTCTTGGTGTCCCTTCTGGTTTACAAAAGCCATTTCAGCAGAAAAGAAGGGGCGGGGGTTAAGAGGAAGTGTTCTCAGAGGCGACTCTGTTCAGCCCTCTGTGGTGTGCTGCATCCGGGCCTTGAGCTCTTTGAATTCAAGGGCTGTTATTGGATGGGGTTGTTTCTAGGATGCCTGATGGTCCTGGGGTTGCTCATTTGTGCCTGATGCTGTTCTTATAGAATGTCCCTGCAGTGAGGACATCAGTGACACCTCCCAAGAGCCTTCTCCACCCAAAGCATTTGCTGTCACCAGGTGTGGGTCCTCACACAAGCCTGGGGTCCATATGAGCCCACAGCTCCATGGTTCAGATAATGGAACCCACAAAGGGAAATTGAAAGCCTGTGGTAAGAGAGCTCACTCTCACCTGATCACCAGTTACAAAGTATGTGGTTCATGACCAGTGGGTATGGTATAGAATAAGTGCCCAGTGATTGTAAGTAGTCAGGCACCAAGGTAGTTGGCCCTGCCTCTTTTCCTGCTGTGTGCAGAACTCCAAAGTTGGCTGTGGACAGAGATGGCTATAAGCCAGGTTCTGGTGGGTTGGGGACAGCTAGGGAGCATATTAGAGTCCTTAGGGTGATGTAGTGTGTGGTTGATGAGAAGCCCCTCTTCTAACAGTGAGCTCCGTGATGCTGGGGGCCTTTCATGTTCCTCAGTAAAATGAGGATGTGTATTCAGTCAGCCCTGGTCAGGCAGCATGCATCATTTGAGCTGTTCTAATGACATGCCCTGAGAGCAGTGTTCTGTTTCCAGGCCTCTGGAAGTCCCTGGGGGGGGTGGGGCTGAGACAGGTGGTGTACACAAATGTTATCTGTGGGTTCAGAGCAATGACTGTTGGCTTCCCTTTCCTTCCAGAAGAGGATAATTTGAGCGAGTCCTCTTCCGAGAGCTTTCTTTGGAGTGATGAGGAATATGGTCAAGATGTTGATGTGACCACCAACCCAGATGAGGAGCTTGAAGGTGATGACCGCTATGATTTTGAGGTGGTTCGTTGCATTTGTGAAGTTCAGGAGGAAAATGACTTCATGATTCAGGCAAGTAGAGCTTCCAGAACACAGAGTAGGGGAAGATAGAGATTTGGAGAGAATGTGAGACCAGCAGCAGTAGTGAGTCGTGTGAACAGCCCCCTGTGTGCACTTCTTTATAGGCTCATCTTCTCTTTGAGATAAATTTTTCTGGTAGCCTGAAGAAATGGAGTCTGGTTTTATAATTTATCTGCCTCGGTTACGTATGCTTGTGTGTGCGCGCACATGTGCGTGCGTGCGTGTGCTTTGTGTGTGTGTGTGTGTGTGTGTGTGTGTGTGTGTGTGTGTGTGTGTGTGTGTCTGCATGTTGGCAATGTTCCCAATACCCACCATTCATCTCTACATAGGCTATATCTATTAGGAAGGACAGGCCCAGCCCCCTTTGTTTGCTTTCTTTATTTTATATACATGGCATCAAATTTTGAAGTTGATTTGATTTAATGTACATAATTTAATTTATGTCTTTTATCCTTTTATTTGATGGGTTTTTTTAGGGTAAAGTCTCTGTCTTAGTTACTTTTCTGTTGCTGTAAGATATACTGACACAAGAAAGTGAGAAATTATTTTGGCCCACAGTTCTAGAGGAGCACATAGGATACAGTATGTCATGGTGGCAAGAACATGAAGCCAGCTCATCATATTACATCAGCAGTCAGGAAGAAGAGTGAAACTAATTAGTACCTGCATACTGTGCTTGCCTTACTTTCTCTACTCTTACAAACTTTAGCATCCCCTGCCTAGGGAATGATGCCACCTACAGTAGGAGGGTCTGCCACTCAACCTACCCAAGATAATCCTGAATAAACAGACCCACAAACTAACCTGACTTAGACAATCCCCTAGTGAGAGACTAGGTGGTTCCAGATTCAAGTTAGTGAAGCTAACCGCAGTCTCGATCTGTGACCCAGTTTGTTCTCAAACTTGTTGTATTCTCTGTTTCTGCTTCCTAAATGCTGAGATTATAGTCACATGCTACCATGCTGAGCTGTCTTTGCTTCCTAAGTGTAGACCTTTGTGGTTTCTTCTAGAACTTCGAAGGTTTCATTTTTTAAAGAACCTTATGTATCTGGCCATGGTGGCACATGCTCTTAATCCCAGCACTCAGGAGGCAGAGGCAGGTGGATCTCTGTGAGTTCAAGGCCAGCCTGGTTTACAAAGCAAGTCCAGAACAGCCAGGGCTACTACACAGAGAAACCCTGTCTCAAAAAACCAAAAAAAAAAAAAAAACAAAAAAAAACAAAACAAAACAAAGAACCTCATGTATGTTTTATCTTCCTGCAGTTTATTTTGGTGTGGAGTGAAGGCTGCGGCTTCACGGTTCACTCACGGTGTGCTCTCTTTTTGAAATGTTGCTTAATTTACTGCTTTTCTGTGTCCATTTGGGTCTCTTTCTGGATTCTCTTTTTTTGGTGAAGCAGAGACAGAAGAACACAGTGATTCTATATGGTTATGCCTTTATAATATTTTGACATTTCTGGCAGGGCTAGCCCCCTCTTATCTTTCTTCTTTTGATATATTTTCTGACTGCTAATTGTAGAATTCTGCTTAGTTTCAGAGCTATCAACTTCCTCATTTGTTGGGGCCACAATATTTTATCAGCCCAATAAAATTGGTGTCTTCATAGTAGTGACTGTGTCCAAGAATCAAGTTCAGTCACTTTGGTCTCTGTATTCTTCAGATGGTATTTTAGGATTTTCTCAGAGTTCTTGCACATTTGTGATGCTTATCCTTAGCTGTCCTTTGGGTTGTTCTCATTCATTCTATGGGCACGGCACACTTTACTTTGCCACCTTGTTTGTGTGCATGTATTTCTAAGGTTAAACACAGGAACAGAGCTGTCCCTGTGAAGTTTGGAGCTTAGCTTTATTTCTTTCATTTTTGGTGAATCCTAGTTCTCACAGCACAGCCATTGGTGAAAGCGACTTTAATTCCTTTGTTTTGTGTTTTGACACAGGGTTTCCTTCTGTAACCCTAGGTGGCCTGGAACTTGAGATCCTCCTGCCTCTGCCTCTGCCTCTTGCATGCTGGGATTATAGGTGGATGCCACCATGTCTGGCTGACGTACTTAATACGATTCTATTACCTGCTTCTCATTCATTGCCTTCGTTTTTTGCATATTATGATGGCTAATGTTATTTGTGACCCTGACATAATGGGGATCACTTGGGCCTCAGGCTTCTGGAGGACTGTCTGGATTAGGTTAACTGAGGAAGCACTTATGCTCCCGTGGGTGGCAGTAGTCTCTGCTTGGGATTCTGGTGTATAAATGGAGAGAGACCTGAACAGAAGACTGCATTCATCACTCTGCCTCCTATTGTAGGCACAGTGTGACAACTGCTTCAAACTCCCACCGCCTTGACTTACTTGCTATGGGCCCTTAAACCTCGAACCAGAATGAACCCCTTGTCCCCCACGTTGCTGAGCTGGTTTTTGTCAGTTTGACACAGCTAGGGTCATCTTAGGAGAAGGGACCTGAAAAAAAATACTTCCATTAAGATTGGCCTATGCCAGGTGTGGTGGCACACACTTTTAATCCCAGCACTTGGGAGGCAGAGGCAAGCGGATCTCTGTGAGTTCAAGGCCAAGCTTGTCTACAGAGTGAGTTCCAGGACAGCCAGGGCTACACAGAGAAACCGTGTCTCGAACAACCAATAAATGAATGAATAAAGGCAGCCTGAGCAAGTCAGTAAGTAGCATTTATCCATGGACTCTGTTTCAGTCTCTGCCTTGAATTCCTGTTCTGCTCTCTCTTCATGATGAACTATGTAACCTGTAAGTCAAACAAAACCTTTCCTTCCCATGTTGCTTGGTCAGTGTTTTTCACGGCAGTAGAGAGCAGCTAGGACAGTGGCTTTGGTTGGAGTATTTATTATAGTAACAGGAAAGAAACGAAAACACACATTTCTTTTTTCTGAGACTCCATTTGGGAGCTCCTGATCAGACCTTAGCTGCTCAGCCATTCCAGCTCTGTCCCTGTTGATACTGATGACACTAGTTTTCAAGGGGGCCTTTTCTGCCCAGGGAAGCCCTTTGATGTATGGACCTGTCTCCATGGAGCTGATGAACTGTGGGGCATTAGCCACCATGCTCGTGGCCCACTATTGAGGTCATGTCTGGAAGGTCACTTCCAGGGCGATCTGTTGTTTGGGTAGTTATGATTTAAGGTTCTGGGTTGGAACTGCCTCAGGTGTTCTGGTATCCCTCTAGGAGTCTGCCTTTAGACTTGGAACTCTTAGAATCACTATTTCCAGCTGTTCAAATGTCCCCAGTGCCACCCTCCTGACCAACCCCTCTCTGCTTCTCTCCCTCCTGGCCATCTGGCAGCACTCCCAATACCAGGGGAGGCCGTGGAGTGTTGGCTTTGCAGGGATCTTTGCATTGGCTAGGCTTGTGCTATATGCTGTTGATCTCCTGTGCGGCCTTTGGCAAGTCTTAAGACACTTGTGTAGCAAAGAGCTAACACTTGATTATCTAGGAGGCCAAAGGGACTTGGCCTGTCTATTAAATAATGCGAGCTTCGTATGAAGCTCTGTGCTGAGTCTGTAGTGGGAGGTTTGTGCATGTGACCCATGGATTCCTAGCAGAAAAGCCCATGATGTGTGTGGGCAGGGACACAGTGATGTACGTCTGAGACACAATTGAAACTTCCTTTTTTTGTTTACCATGTTATGGTGTCCTTTCTCTAAGAGTATAAATACGTTTTGTTAACCCCCACAAAGTGGCCAGGAAGTAGAAGCTGTGGTGGCAGTGACAAGCAGGTGGTCTGGAAACAGCAGTGATCAGTTGATCTAAATTTTGTGTTTTGTTTTTGAGTTACAGATGCTGAAGTATTCCAGGCTGGCTTCACTCTTACTATGTAACTGAGTCTGGCCTTGAACTTATCTTCATGTCTCTACCTCCCAAGTGCTGGGATTACAGGCATGCTCTACCAAACCTTACAATCTAAATTTTCCTCGTGTTGTGGCCTGTAGCAGAGCGCTGATAGCTTCATATGGGCACTTCAGATAATGCTCTTGGGACTGAAGAACTAAAGACTTTTTAATTTAATTTGTTCACTTATGTGTAAACCTCCATGTGGTCAGTGGTGACCTCACTGGGTCACTGTGTGGCTACAGCTCCATTGGGTAGGAGTGGGTAGGTAGTGCTCACTCCTGGTAGTGGGCCCTGCTTCTAGGTGCTTCCTGCATTCTAAGTTTTGTTGCTTCTTTAATTCTCACAGTGTGAAGAGTGCCAGTGCTGGCAGCACGGGGTCTGCATGGGATTACTGGAAGAAAATGTGCCCGAAAAATACACCTGTTATGTCTGCCAAGACCCTCCAGGTAGAGGCTGAAGCTGGGATGTGAGCAGTATGTAGCCTTAGCACAGACAGCTAGCACACCATGTCTGTGCTCTTGGTGAATTTCTTTGCTAATGACTAGGTGATTCTTCTCACCTTTGTTGTAAGCCTTCCTGCAAACCTACCTGGTGGCCAGTTCTCCTAAACCTAGCAGTAAGAGACCGTGTATAAAGATGCTTACCTAGCAGAAGACCTGACCTTGAGGTAGAACATTTCTTGAAATGCAGTGAAAAAACACACAAAATTATTAATGAGAAGCACAAAGTGGCACAGCAGTCTGAAACTTCCATAGGTCTGACTGGAAATACAGTGTTGAATACTCCATGAATTAGCCTGTTGTTCTTGCTCAGGGCCTTGCTGAACTCTTATTCCACTTTCAGCAGTGAGGCACTTCCTTCCTTGAGAGCTCTGAGGATGGGCATGTGGTTCTGTTTGTGGCATTTCAGGGATGTTGGAGGGTGCACCTGCCCTCCCTTGCATCACTGCCCCTGGGAAGAGAGACTTGCTCTGGAGGGGAAGAGCCAAGGCGCGGCTATGTGCAGCTTGCTACCACTGTAAGCAGTGTCTTGTTCAGGTCCTTAGCAGGATCAGTTGGTTTCATGGTTAACAGGGGTTCTCTGTGCTCTTGGCTTTCCCTTCCACCCGTTTCAGGATTTTTATAGTGACTGAAGAGAAAATGAGTCCTGCTGAAGGTGCTATCTCCTGAACTTATGGAGCAGGAAGTGCTGCCGAATCCCTGAGTGTGTTCTCTTTCTAAGAATAATGAGCAGGGCCTGCAGCCATGCAGGCCATCTTTTCTGTCCCAGATGGGAAGTGAGGGTCAGAGAAAGGAGGCCATCATCTGTGTGGTTGGGGTAGGTGGTACTGTTAGGAAGGAGCTTGGAGCCTCCTATTCACTGGGTAAGTCATTTGAGACCCTTTGCCAGGCTCTGGGACTGCAGCCATCAATAGGATGGTTCCTTCTGGCTCTTAACACCAATGGGGACAGAAAACAGAAGTTGAAACATGTTAAATAAACACAAGACTATTTGTATAGGGGAAGCTTGGAAGGGGAAAGCAATGAGTAAGTAACCAGGGACATTGAAAAGGTGTTTGTGATGCTGGCTGGTGGCAAAAAGGCCTGCCTGACTAGATAAGGAGGCAGCCAGCAGTCCTGGAGAAGCCTAGGGAAATGGCACTTCAGGAGCACTAGAGAAAAGATGTCAGTCTGAGAACGAGATTTTGTGTGTGTGTTCCTAAAGCTCAGAAAAAACATGATAAGGATGGAGTGAGGAGAGCAGGAAGGGACTGGTCCTGTGGGCCTTAGTAGTTAGAGTAGTAGGGATTTGAGTTTTCCTACTGTGGGAGATTTGGGTTAGAGGAGGGACGCATACGACTTGAATGTGCAGAGATAATCCAGCTGGCCATGGTGGTGTGCATCTGTATCCTCAAACTCCCCAAGCAGAAACAGGAGGAGCAGGAGTTCAAAGCCAGTCTAAGCTACATAGTCAGTTTGAGGACAGTCTGAGCCACATAAGACCCTGTCTAGAAAAAGGGGAAGGAGGCAAAGAAAGGGGGGAAGATAAGACAGTTGGAAGGAGGGAGAAAATGAATCAAAATCAGAATCCGTGCTCTAGTTCCCCTGTGGCTGGTGGAAGGAACTTTGCCTTGTTTCCTGCTTTGTCTCCAGTACCTAGTAGGGGCCAAGTTTAAAGCAGGTACCAAGTAAATGTGAACAAAAGGAACACAGTAATCAGTCCTTCTGGAGACTTACAGTAGAGACTCATGGACCAGTGATGGGACAGCCTGGATTCCCTTAGGCCACATTTGATCTTCTTTTACTGTCCCCACTTTAGGTCAGAGGCCTGGCTTCAAGTACTGGTATGACAAGGAATGGTTGAGTCGGGGACATATGCATGGCCTGGCATTTTTAGAAGAGAACTACTCCCATCAGAATGCCAAGAAGATTGTGGCTACCCATCAGCTTCTTGGTGATGTACAGAGAGTGATTGAGGTTCTTCACGGCTTACAGCTCAAGATGAGCATCTTGCAGTAAGTGTGGTGCCTGCAGCTTTGGGCAGGCATTTACTTTGGCTATCAGTTCACTCAGGTCTTGGGAGAAAGTAGAAAGTTGCAAAGACTAATAAGTTTGAGACCTGTACCAAAAATTTTGTTGCTGTGCTGGGCATACGACTCAGGGGTAGAGTGTTTATTTACCTGGCATGTGCAGAACTCTGAATTTGATTATCAGTGTCCTCACCCTACCCCATGCCTACAAAGTCATAATGTAATAAGCATTTCTTTGTAAAAGAATTTATTGAGGACTATTTTACATGTAATCAGATTCACTTATTTTAAGACCTCATTGAATTTGATAAGTGCACACACATACCCATGGAAGCAACACTGTCACCAGGACATAATATGTGCGTTTAGTTTGTTTTCCGTCTATTGCTAGTGTGTATATGCATGTGCACACAAATGGCACATGTTAGAGGGCAGCGGACAGCTTGCAGGAGTTGTTCTGTCCTTCCACTATGTCTCAGCCTTTTGAGAAATAGACTTACAGCTGTTGACCACTATGGCATAATGTACACATTTACAGTTTGCTTTGTGCTGTCTTCGGGTGTGGTTTTGAGGGTTAAAATTGTGGTAAAACAAACATAATGCCAAATACCAAATTTACCATCCGAACCTTTCTTTTTATTTCATTTTATTTTTGTGACAGAGTCTCTGTATTTAGTTCTGGTTGTCCTGGAACTAGATTCGTAGACCAGGGTGGCCTTGAATTCACAGAGATCCTCCTGCCTCTGTTGTGATTAAAGGCATATGCCACTCAGCTCTTTTAATGTCTTTTTGCCCATTCTGATTTGAATTCCTGAGCTCAAGTAATGCTCTTGCTTCGGCCTCCATAGTAGTTGGGGGTCACAGGAGGAGCCTGAGTGAGCTCACTGCTGTGCCTGCCCGGGGGCCTAAGGAGTGGCCGCCTAAGAGGCTGAGGGCTTACACCTGGTGTGGTATGTGGATAGATACCCTAGGTAGAGGTTGCTCTCCCTCAGGGGAGAGTGTTTATAAGGCAAGGAGCTTTGCAATGGTGCCAGCTACTCTCAAAAATGTCTCTGTCTGCCATGCGCACAGAAGCCGGGAGCATCCTGACCTGCAGCTGTGGTGCCAGCCCTGGAAGCAGCACTCAGGGGAGGGGAGAGCGCACTCCAGACACATCCACATCACAGACACCAGGAGCAAGGAGGAGTCCCCGAGCTATAGAACTTTGAATGGGGTGGTGGAGAAGCCGTTGTCCCTGCCCCGGTCAGTGGAGGAGTCTTATATCACCAGTGAGCACTGCTACCAGAAGCCCCGCGCCTATTACCCTGCTATGGAGCAGAAGCTGGTGGTGGAGACGAGAGGCTCTGCGCTGGATGATGCAGTCAGCCCCCTCTGTGAGAATGGTGATGATCCCCTCACCCCTCGCCTAGGCTGGCCCCTCGACCAAGACAGGAGCAGAGGGGACAGCATTCCCAAACCCAGCTCTCCAAAGGTAGGTGACTTGCCTGTATTTACTCTACTTAGTTGCTGAGTGCTCGTAAGTCCTCCTGGGCTAACCATTCTGTGGAAGACATTTCTTCCCCCTCCAACCCCAGAGAAACAAGGTTTCTCTGTATAGTCCTGACTGCCCTGCACTCGATTTGTGGACCAGGCTGGCCTTGAACTCAGAGATCCACCTGTCTCTGCCCCCATGAGTGCTGGGATTAAAGGCGTGCACCACCATGCCCAGCCATTACAGATAACTGTGAACTGCCATGTGGTGCTGGGATTTGAACCTGGGCCTTTTGGAAGAACAGCTGAGCCATCTCTCCAGCCCCTAGACACATTTCTAAAGGAAACACAATGTCATATTCTCACCAAGGCAACCTCCTGGTGAGCTAAGTGTACTGGCACCATAATTTCATCTTCATGAAACTCCAGAAAACTACATGAATGTTAGCCGGTAGGGGGAAATAACTCACCACATGTTCACCAAAGGACAGCAGGGCTCACTAAACATGACAGTAACATCCTCACCCTCAGCACTAGCCCTGCTTTCGGCACCCTGGGGGTTCTGAAAGACCCGCTTCAGGCTGAGCCAGCCAGGGCTTGCTGAGCCTGTGACCTTGGTGGTAGCGGGAAGATGGGAGCAACAGTTGCTCTTTCTCAGGGCTCTGAGTGCTGGCTAGCTGGAGAAAGAGCTGACTATCTCTGCTCAGCGATTTAAACATCATTGCACATCCAGGTGAGGGAGTACATTTCCAAGAAGGCCCTGCCAGAAGAAGGCCCTGTTCGGAAGCTGCTGGACAGAGATGGAGAAGGGCTGCTGAGCTCACAGCACCAGTGGCAGTTTAACCTGCTGACGCACGTGGAGTCTCTTCAGGACGAAGTCACGCATCGGATGGACTCCATTGAGAAGGAGCTGGATGGTAGGCGCTTTCTTGGCATCATTCTTGCGCTTTCCCTCCCATCTCCTACCTTCTAAAGCCCACAGCCTGCTGTCCAGGGACAGCTGTCTTCTTGCCTCTTCAGCCTCATCTCGCCTAGTTCTCCCCTCAGTGAGGACAAGTCTAACTTTTAGTATTTATTAGGCACTTAGAAAGTCTGGTCCTAGGCCAGGCATAGTGGCACACGCCTTTAATCCCAGCACTCGGGAGGCAGAGGCAGGCGAATCTCTGTGAGTTCGAGGCCAGCCTGGTCTATAAAGCGAGTCCAGGACACCCAAGGCTACACAGAGAAACCCTGTCTAGAAAAACAAAAAAGGGAAAAAAAAAGTCTGGTTCTATCAGGGTCTTGTTTCGCTTGTCCAGTTCCTTCTCCAGTTGTGACTATTGCAGAGCTGAGACTAGCTCAGGGCAGAGTGTATGCTTAGCTTGAGGAAGCTCAGTTTCGGCACCACAAAAGTAAAGTAAGACATCTTCACAGAAGAGTAGCTGGAGTCAGCTTGTTGGAGATAATCTGAGCACATTTTTATTAAGTTCTGAGGGAATTATATTTTTTTGGAGGGGTATTGAAGTGATGGCTCAGCAGTTAAGAATACTGAGGTCTAGAGGACCTGGTTCAATTCCCAGCACCCACTTGGCAGCTCACAACTGTCTGTAATTCCAGTTCCAGAGGATCTGAAACCCTCACACAGAAATGCATGCAGGCAAAACCAGTGCACAGAAAATAAATAAGTCTTTTTTTTTTTTTTTTCAAGACAGGGTTTCTCTGTGTAACAGCCCTGGCTCTCCTGTAACTCACTCTGTAGATCAGGCTCTAACTCACAGAGATCCACCTACCTCTGACTCCCAAATGCTGGGATTAAAGGCGTGCGCCCCCATGCCCAGCAATAAATCTTTAAAAAAGGTATTTTTCAATGTGTGTGTGTGTATGCTGTTGGCATGTGAGCACAGCTTTTCCCACAACCTGGGTGTAGAGGTCAGAGTGGCAGTCCTTGCATCTCAATCCTCATTCTCTGCTCTGTGGGAGGGTCTCTGCTTCACCACGACATAAGCCAGGCTAGATGGCCTGCATGCTTCTTGGTGTCCCCTGTCTTTCCTGTTTCTGCCTTTCATTTCTTTGTAGGTTCTTTTGGATTACCAGTTTGTGGTACCACATCTGGCTTTATGTAGATTCTGGTTATCCAGACTATGGTCTTAAGCATGTGTGACAAGTGTGTTATCCACTGAGCCATCTCCCCAGCCTAGGGAATTAACTTGTGCTTTAAAAAAAAAAAAGTGTGTGTGTGTGTACACTTTTTTTTTTAAGCTAAGATTTCAATATGTAGTCCTAGCTGGTCTGTAACTCACTATGTAGACCAAGCTTCCTTCAGAGGGCTGGGATTAAAGGTGTGTACCACCATGCCCAGCCTTTTTTATTTTATTTTATTTTATTTTATTTTGTTTGTGAATTCTGGGGATCAAATTCAGATCCTCACAAGGCAAGCATTTCACTGGCTGAGTTATCACTTCTAGCTTTGGGTTTTGAATAAAAAAAACTTTCATGATTCCTTGCTTATTATTATTGAGTGTTTATTTTACTTGTAAAGACCTAGAAAGATGCTCAGCAAATAAGAGTGTCTACCCTCCAAGCCCAACAGCCCCATTCCTGAAATCCACCTGGTGGAAGAAAAGAACAGAGTCCCACAAGTGTTCTCTGATCTCCATATAGGCACACAAAATAAATAAAAATGTAATTTTAAAAACTTTTTTTGTTGTTTATTTGAGACAGGGTTTCTTAGTATAATAAGCCTTGGCTGTCCTGGATTCACTTGGTAGATCAGGTTGGCCTTAAACTCAGAGACACACCTGCCTCTGCCCTCCAGAGTGTTGGGATTAAATTCGAGCACCACCACGCCTGGCTTAAAATTTTTTTTTTTTTTTTTTTTTTTTGGTTTTTCGAGACAGGGTTTCTCTGTGTAGCCCTGGCTGTCCTGGACTCAATTTGTAGACCAGGCTGGCCTCGAACTCGCAAAGATCCGCCTGCCTCTGCCTCCCAAGTGCTGGGATTAAAGGCGTGCGCCACCACTGCCTGGCAAAATTTTTTTTTTAATGGACCCAATTTGTAAATACTATATTTGAGGATTCTGTGCTCACACAGAAAATTACTCCAAGAAAAATTCCTTGTTACACAAGCTTCAGTCATGAGGCATGACCAACACACCTGTGTAGTTAGGGCCATACTGAGTAAGAGAGTTGTGATACAAAACACAGCCAAGCTTGTGTTTCTCTTGTCAATCCTAGCACTCAAGAGGCTGAGACAGGACTGAGTTCAAGGATCCTGTTTAAAAAAGAAAAAGCCATGCTGTTTCTGTTGGGGAAGGGATAATGAAAGTAATGAAACAATAGGAAATGGGGTTGCACTGTTGGAAGATGAAGCGGGACAGGAAATGG
>CAJQZJ010027415.1:3576450-3624073 GCA_907164525.1 Lophiomys imhausi | reverse complement strand
CCTGCCTCTGCCTCCCAAGTGCTGGGATTAAAGGCGTGCGCCACCACGCCCGGCTTTTACAGTAACTTCTTAAAGGGAGAAAATAAGTATATTTTGTGCTGCTGATAATTATTTGTCAGGAATTAATATGAAGCAAATCAGAATTGATAGTGATTTTTAAAAAACAAAACAAAATAAAAACCCCAAAACAACAGCAAAAATAAAAACAAAAACCACCCCAACAAAACAAAACCCCCCAGACCATCTTAGATTCCCTGTAGATGCTTCATTCTTTTCTAACAGCCGGACGTCCCCTATTCTCAACATGGGAAAGCTTTGTCTTCAGAGCCTCTCGACTTTGCTCTGGTACAATAGCAGCTAGCATTGTGTGGCTAGTTAGCACATTTAAAAGTGAACACAGTGCAGACGAGCTCCTAGTTGCACTCACCCCTTAGAGCTCGACAGCTGACAGCACTGTGCTGGAAAAGACAGACAGATCATTCTGTCACGAACTAGGTAGGACTTCTTTGGGACTGCACTGTCGTTGAAGTATTTATATTGTCCTCAAGGTAACCAAATACTGAGAAAAACAACTTGTGGGGAAATTTCCTTAAGTAGTTGATAATTGCGGGTCTGTGGTTGCTTTATCTTGTCATGGTGGTGGGAACACATGGTGGAGGCGGCTTTCCATATCATGGCACACAGGGATCAGAGAAGAGGGGATCTAGGCATAATTGTCAAAGGCACACCCCTGTTGACCTACTTCTTCCCCAGACAGCGTCACCAGCTGGGAGCCAAGCATTCGACATCAGCCAATAGGGGATTGGGGATAGTTTACATGCAGAACCTAAAGTTAGAGTTCTGAGGCATGGAGCAATGCTTTGTGGGGTTGAGGTTGTTGAGAGTCAAGTTCTGAGCACTCACTGCATCTCTTTTCTTGTACCTGCAGTGCTGGAGAGCTGGCTGGACTACACAGGGGAACTGGAGCCCCCAGAGCCACTGGCCAGGCTTCCACAGCTCAAGCATTGCATCAAGCAGCTGCTGACCGACCTGGGCAAGGTGCAGCAGATCGCCCTCTGCTGCTCAACATGAATTTGGGCACCTGAGACATTTGGAGCACAATCCTGGCACATCTGCCAGGGGAGCTTCGCATATTTAAGTAAATAAATTTAGCATGCTGTATGCACGTGACACTGACTGACTTCAGGGATTCCGCCAGGAGTGTGATAGACATTGGGACAAAGAGACCATTTTGGCTGCTGGAGGACAGGGCACACTTGATCTGGAAGCCAACCACGAAGGCAGCTCATAGTCTCAGAATCCCCTTCTGTGCACATCGTTGAACAAAGCAAGTCTTTGCACATCTTCACTTGGAATCGTGCCACTGATGATGAGCGAAATGAAAGCCCAAATCTAGTTGGAAACAGTTGTGAATTCAATTTGCAGGTTATTCCATGGACTTTGGGGTCAGGTGGAGGCACGTGCCAACCCCTCTGGTTTCTTTGCCGGGAGTGGCGTGTGGACAGCAGGCACCATTTTCATCTCTCAGCTTCACTGGAATGTTGGGACTTGACTGTACAGAGCAGTTCGGGAAGGACCAGGGCCCCTGGCTATCCTGCCTCCTCAAGACTTCATTTCTTGCATGTTTTCATGGTACCAGGGACAAGGTTTTATGTTTTTATCCCAGAGTCGGCTGGGCTGTGGCTTTGGCAGGCAAGCCGAAACTGCCGAAGGAGGAACTAGAAAATCCTGATGGGATGAGGATCTACAGGGAATCCCAGAAGGAAGCAGGCAGGGTCTGCAGCCGGAAGGACAGCATTTCCTACCCACATACTAATTTCAACAATTTCCCAGTTCTTTTTAAAGTTAAGAAAAAAAAGTTTCCTAAAATTTTTTGAACTCTTTTACTGTAAAGATTTGTTACAAAGAACATGGGAATTACCGTATTTTATGTCATCATCGCAAATGAGGTTCTGTGCCGCTTTCCTCTTCCCTGGAGGCTAGTGTAGTAGTTGCTGGTACACTTTAACACTTTAGATTCCTGTCTGTGTTCCTTTGTGAGATGAAGGTGATTATGCTACTTAAGTTCCAGGTACAACCTGTTTGTACCTTTGGAGAGATATTTGATTATTTTGCAGGTTCTGGTTCCACGTGTCATTGCTGTAGTGTTTGGCTTTTACCTTTCTAGGCAAAGGTTGAAAGGTTCTGTGCTCTGAGGACTTCACTTTTACCAGTTTTTGCATCACTGAAGGCAAACATCTAAGTGCATTTACCCATCAACACCCAGGGGTCATTATCTGTGCTGAAATCTGTAATGTAGGCTGCAAATATTTACTACGTAAATATCAAGGAGCCAGTGTCTGCTACCATCAGCAGCATCTCTAGCTGGTTGGGAATGTTAAGCTTCAGGCTCAGTGGGTCACTGTGGCCATAAATTCGGGCTTGTGTACAGAGAAGTTTCAGGGAACGAATGCCCTTTCTAGTGATTTGTTCTCTGTCTGATATAAAATGAGCTGCAGAGCAAGCATGAGTTGCTCTGTCAGAGCTTAGGGAGTGTGTGGCCCATAATCAAGCCAACACATTCCCTTACAAAAGGCTGCTTCCCACTGCTCACATTGATGTTTCTGTCATGGGAAGATATGCTCCAGGGGTCTACATGACATCGATGTTCTGGATAATTTATCATATAGCTGCATTTGGAGATTTGTATGATTGTCTGAAAGGGGAAGGAACAAGATAATTATAGCTCCAACAGTGTAAGGTATGATAATTGTTATATTAGATAATGATTTGGGGGCCATCGAGGTGGCTCAGTTGGTAGAGATGCTTGCCACCAAGCCTGCTGACCTGAGTTCAATCCCCAGGACCCACATAATAGAATTGACACCTTCAAGTTGTCCTCTGACACACATACACACAAACACGTAATAAAGGCTTTTAGATTCATGTTTTTCTGTTATGTAACTACTCGAGTATGATATCTGAGGCAGCTGTAACTCTGAAGGCAGTCAATTTTGTCTTGTTCAGAGATGGAAGGAGAAACTGAATGATCCTAATTTTGCCACATGGTCATTACTGGTTAGATGATTTAGGTTTCATGAAGGAAGCAATCTGGTTTCATTGTGACTTATTTTTAGAGAAGCAAAGCAGGCTCCCCGTGTTCTGACAACCTTAGTTCTTCCCTAACTTAAAGCCATGTGGAGGGGTTCCACTCCAAGTTCCTGGGTCAAAGTGAATTCACTCCTAAGTTGGAGCACTGGAATCTGTTATTTGCAAACAATGCTGATACCATTTAGAAAGATGTACACTACCTAAGTTCTGTCTGTTAAAGAACCTATCCACCTATAGGAAATCATCTTGACAAAACAGTTCTGGTTTGATCACTCATTCTTAAGTATGAGTGATGGTGGATCCTGGCTGAGCCAACATTGCACTGTGGATATGTATCTGTGTTTACGCACTATTAGAAGGCCTGTACATAGGACTGTTGATCTGAAGCAATATTTGCAAAACATGCAAACTTCTGTATCTGGAAAAAATAAAACAGGTTCTTGTTATGTGTCAGTCACATATTACTGAAGTATATAAAAGGTGATTTTTGTTTAGTTTGGAGGCAAGTTTTAGCCCTGACTGGACTAAAACTCCCAGAAATCCCCTGCCTCTGACTGAAGTGATAGTATTAAGGTCCTGTGCTTCTACACCTGGTTGTTTTCAGACAAAGATTGCAGTGTTGTCCTTGAGCTTGTCCTGTAGCCCAAAGTTGGGCTTCAAACTTGCAGTCATCCTGTCTTGGTCTCCTGAGTGCACCACCATAACCCAGCAAGAACCAAATGCTTTACACAGCTTCTAAAATATGTATTATAGTCAGGTACACCTTTAATTCCAGCACTCAGGAGGCAGAGGCAGGTGTGGATCTCTGAGTTTGAGGCCAGCTTGGTCTACAGAGCTAGTTCCAGGACAGCCAGTATTACACAGAGAAACCCTGTCTCAAAAAACCAAAAATAATTATATACGTGTGTATATAAAATATATAAAATCACCTTTTAAAGCATGCCTGCTTTTCTATGAAAATCTCCTACAGAGGCAAACTGTAACATGAAAACACACAAAATGCTTTCAGTTCATCAAAAGCAAAATGCCCATACCAGCTTCTACCGAAGTCTGGCTCATGCATTGTTGTGGAAGTACATTTTTGGTTACTGGAAGCAATGCAAAGAAGACAGGCTCATCCCTACATTCATCCACTGCTCTCAACAAACCTAAGCTTCCTAGAGACCCAAACTAGTTCCCAACACACCCACACTGCAGCAGGAAAAACTGGTTATCTTCATTCCTTGCAAAATTCCTTCCCTTGGTGGAGTCTAGGAGTAGCAGAAGGTGGTAAAACAGGAGCCCCCTGGACACAGATGAGCACTCCCAGTTAATATATTAAGTCCTTAATTCATTGCTACTAAATGCATTCCAGTCTCATTTCATGGAAACCATTGTGCAAGTGGAGTGCTAGAAATTGAGGATTTATTCGTTGGTTCAAAAAAGAGGTTTGCTCACAAGTGTGTTTCACTCCAGGGAGTTGAGATTTACAGAGTAAGGTAATGGGGAGAGGCTAATAAGGAGGGGAATAGGCAGGGGATGGTGTCAGCTCTTTTCAAGGTCATTCTGGTCGTGGCCACCGGTATGTTTTTAACCTTCCAGGTCATGAACCCTGTATTGCAGTTTTAAGCAAAACATTTCTCAGATGATCAACATGTGTCCATGGAAAGCCAGTAGACCCTGACCCAAAGTTGAGGCATAGAGACATGCCAAGCCTTTTCATCCCTTTTAGTCACTGGACACTTTATACTCAGTGTTTTTTTTTTTTTTGTTTTTCGAGACAGGGTTTCTCTGTTTAACAGCTCTAGCTGTCCTGGACTCGCTTTGTAGACCAGGCTTGCCTCGAACTCGCAAAGATCCACCTGCCTCTGCCTCCCAAGTGCTGGGATTAAAGGCGTGCGCCACCACCGCCCGGCTTTTACTCAGTGTTTTTTATACATATGTAACAATAAATGTAAAAGAAGTCATGAATATGAGTGAAATGATGTAAATACAGTGCACATATGCACTCTTCAAAAGAAAGTTAAACTGGAAAAAAAAAACAAAACCCTGTTCTAGAACCTAGGTGCCTGGTGTGGTGGTGCACGCCTTTAATCCCAGCAGGTAGAGGCAGGCAGATCACTGTGAGTTCAAGACAGCCTAGTCTACAGAGTGAGTTCCTGGACAGCCAGGGTTACACAGAGAAACCGTGTCTCGAAAAACCTAAAAAAAAAAAAAAAGCAACCTAGGTAGCGTTAAAAGCCACACAAGAGATTATTTCCTATAAAATTACTAGGAAAACAATATATTGTCCAGCTGTGTTGATTCCAATTACTGATTTCTAAGCCACTGAACAGAAAAGTGAAGCGAGAGTGTTCATTTAGAATTTTCCTGGGTAACACTGTTCTGTTGCTTGATTTTGTCTTTGAGAGTTTCTCTCCACAGCCCTGGCTGGAACTCAGTGTAGACCAGGCTGGCCTTAAACTCACAGAGATTCTCCTGCCTCTGCCTTCAAAGTGCTGAGATTTAAAGTATGACTACCACACTCAGCTAAATGAGCATTTAATGGGGCTAGCTATTTCACTCAGTTTGCTCGGATACTAGGTAGATGAGGCGAGAGTAGAATGGAATACTAGACTGCAACCGTCGTTAACATGGCCTTTTGTGAAAAACTCAGGTAGGTCTAAAAAAAAACAAAACAACAAAAAACTGCCTAGGTGGCCTAGTCTAGGAGGTGAGAAGGGAAAAATTTCCCGCCTAAGGGCACAGCCCCGCGCATCCTCAGTGGTCCAGGAATAGACTTACTCTTAAGGGCTCCCAGAAAACTCTGGCTATCAACTGGAACGGGGGAAACAAGCTCGGAACATAAGCCCAATAGAGGACACACCAGACACAGGAGCTGTCAAAATTCAACTTTTAATTAACTCGGGGTTGGGTATCAGTACAGGCCCTGGGCTCCGTCGCTCAGCCGGTGATGCGCACGTCCGCGCGGCGCCGCAGCCGCCGAGCCCGGGCCGCCTCCGGCAGGATGGCCTGCAGCTGCTCCTGCACCAGCATCTCCACGATCTGCTCCTTGGTGCGGATGTCGGGCCGCAGCCACTGGCGGGACAGCTCCCGCAGCTGCCGGAAGGCTTCTCGGGGACCCGCCGCGTCCTGGTAGCGGAACTGCCGGAAGCGTTGGCGAAAGGTCTCGGGGCCTGGCCGAGAGGTGCCGGGTCGGGGGGTGGCATCAGCCTGCGGCGCCGCGTCCAAAGCTGCGGGCCCGCCGGGGAGCTCCGGGACCGAGGAGCGCTGAGACTCGGGCTCGGGCTCCGCACGGTCGCCCGCTCTTTCCTGAGGCTCGGGCGACGCCGCGGGGCTCCAGGAGGCTAGGCTGGGCTCCGGAGCCGCCATTGACCACGGCTCTCGCTCGGCGTCACTCTTTGTTCCGTTAACAGGAGGCTGGCTCTGCGTCTGCGCAAGACCGGGGGAAGAGAGACCGGTTGAAGGGCAGGGCCGGCGCAGTCCGGCCCGGACGCGGGCTAAGGACAGGGCGCGGGCAAGCCGAGCTTACCTCCGCCTGCAAAGCTCCTCGGCGGCCGGAAATGGGCGATTACGCCCATCGGGGCGTACGGCAACGCGAGAGCCAGGTAGCCGCGCCCCCTAGGAGTCACGTGAAGTATGGCCGGTGGCGGGCCCTGTGGTTGGAGGAGACCAGCTCTTCTTCGGATAATTCGGAAAGCAGCAGTGGAACCGAGGAACTGGAGAAGCGCGAGGCAGATGAGATCTACTTGGACAAGTCGCAAACGGAGGCCAAATCGGATTCCAAATTGGAGGGGAAAGACTTGGAGGAGGAGGCGGGGAAGGATGAGATACCGGCGGCCGCGGCCCCAACGACGGAGCGTGTCATCTTGCAGGTGACCTGCGCCTGCTAGGGCAGACGCTGCCCTCCCAGACTCGACCTGGATCAGTGGGTTAGCGCTGACAGCCTCGGGTAAATGAGGGTGATGACTGGCCAGGGACTTGTCGGATGACCCGGTTGGCACAGCAGGACAAGGTCTCCGACTACTTTTAAGAAAGACCTCTGAAGCCTGTATGTAATCCTAGATCCAGAGGTCACCTCTGGGCCACAAAGTGAGCTGAGACTCTAAATATACACATACACACCCTGTCGCCTGCTATGTGCGATAGAACTCTTATTTTGAGGATGACAAAATATTTGGGCAAGATTGTTAAGACGTTTCCTGGCACCAAACAGATGCCCAAGGGTTCTTTGTCATTAGTTTTGCTTGTCCTTGAAAACCAAGAGGAAGTGGTTCGGTGGGTACTGCTTTTTAGCTTTAATAAGTGAACTGTAATTAACGGTGTCCCATATGGTGGCCCTCACGTATTTATTGAACCTTTGAAATGTAAATACCCTAAAGTTGAGATGTGTTATAATGTAAAATACACATGCGTCAGTATAGGAAAAGAAAAAGGTTTTATATTTGTATTACACGTTGTTTTGTATATATGGGGTCGAATAAACTATATTATTAATTTTTTTCTGTTTTATTTTAAAATACAGCTACTGTGAAAATTTAAATTACACATACAGTTTATAGTGTGTTTTTTGTTGAACTGCTGTTGTCTAGAGTGTTGGAGTCAGGCTATCTGGTAACCTCTTCTTTACGTGGTTCCTTGGTTTTAGCACCCCCAGCAGTAAATAATACCTACCTCACAGTTGTCAGATTTAAATAAAGCTCCGAGAAAGACAAGGCTTTAAAAAAATGCTTTCAGGGGCTGGAGAGATGGCTCAGCGGTTAAGAGCAGTGGCTGCTCTTCCAGAGGTCCTGAGTTCAATTCCCAGCAACCACATGGTGGCTCACAATCATCCACAATGTGATCTGATGCTCTCTTCTGGCTGCAGGTGTGCATGCAGACAGAGCACTCGTATATAAATAAATAAATCTAAAAAAAATAAAAATAAATGCTTTCAGGGCTCATTTGGTAACGGTGTCTGCTGTGCAAGCATGGGGCCCTGCATCTCCCTGCACTCCCGTAAAAAAAACAGGCATGGCTGAGCTTGCCTATCTATAATCTTAGTGTTGGGGGCCAGAGGCAGGTAGATCTCAAGAGCTGTTTGGTTAGCCTAGCCAATATGCACTTATGAGACCCTATCTCCAGGCAGTAAGGACAACAGTAGAGTAAGACACCCTCCTCTGGCCTCCCCACACTCCTGTATTCTTATATGAATGCATCACACACAGACACATTTTCATTAGGCACATTGCCTACAGCCTCTGAGCTATACTTTTCTTACCTATAAAATAAAAAAATCTGGATGTAAGAACTTGAATGAAAGAAAGAGGAAAGGACATGTCTGTCGATCAAAGGTATGGTGGAGGAGAAAGTGTATTGTAGATAAAAGGGAGAACATAGCAAGAGGCAGAGACATCTGGGAGAGTCTAGAGAGGATGTGACCCTGAGCCATGTGAGGACAGGAAGGGAGAAGGGGGAGAGAAGAACCAGGTGCAACAGCCAGTAAGCCCAAAGGTACAAAGGGGCAGGTAACCAAAAAGGCTGGGTCATATAGGGAAGAGCCCCTAGGGGAAGGGAAGCCCAGCCACTGGGCAGGAGAGTTCAGGGTAGGGAGCAGGGTATGCAAGCAAGGATGACCCTGTAACAGACGGGGCTGAGATGCTGGGAGAACCTGGTGGCCAGTTCACTGTGATATGTTACATAAGCACCTCAATCGTTTGTCCCAGGGTTTGAGACTTGATAAAAGTAACCTCATGGATGTTTCTATGAAAATTTAGAGAGTACTCTAAAGGCCTCTGGGAGAGGGTATATTCTGTTTGACAGCTTACTCACAATTTTCTTTTTCCATCTTCTAGAAAGGAAACTGAACCCCAGAAAGGGACAGAGGGCCCTGTCTTAGTCAGGGTTTCCGTTGCTGCTACAAAACACCATGACCAAAAAGTAAGCTAGGGAAGAAAGGGTCTGTTTAGTGTACACTTCCTTATTGCTGTTCAGAACCCAGGATGGGACTCAAGCAGGGCAGGAACCTGGAAACAGAAGCTGATTCAGAGGCCATGGAGGAGTGCTGCTTACTGGCTGCTTTCCCTAGCATGCTCAGCCTGCATTCTTGTGGAACCCAGGACCACCAGCGCAGGGACGGCACCACCCACAATGGGCTGGCCCCTCCCCCATTGATCACTAATTGAGAAAATGTCTTACAGCTGGATGTCATTGGAGGCATTTCCTCAACTGAAGTTCCTTTCTCTCTGAAGACTGTAGTGTCAAATTGTCACAAAACCAGCCAGTTAAAGCCCCATGTTTCCAGTCATCCTTGCTGTCCCTTTGAATTCGATGTAGAGTTTGTGTTAACAGCCATGTACCATGAGAACGAATTCCTGATGATAATCTTCCCCAGCCACGGAGGATGGTGCCTTAGAGGCATGAAAAAATGACCTTAAAGTTACCACACGGACTGTCCAATGGATTTTAGTTGCTGGGATGTAAACATGGGAAACTTTCATGAGGCAATCTGAACTTGAAACTTTTTCTTGTTAGCCGCACTTAAGTCAGCCTCCTTCCTTGTCCATCAGAAGTTGATTAGATATTTTGCTTCCTTACACAAGATTCTCTGTTCCAGTGGGCCTCAGTCACCACCACTCCCTGTTCTCACAAATAGAATGGTGTTTGGATTTACTACTGCCTAAGTTGTTTTCCATTTTTCTTTTCAGAAGTGGAAAAATAAGGGCCTCGTGTTTGGGAGACCTAGTGGCTTCAATTTTTCTTCTGCCTAGTTCACTGAATGTACTACTCTGTCTAAATAACAGTCTCATTCCTTGTAGTAACAGGCAGTGTTCAGTACTAAATCAGCCCAACAAACTGCCACAAGGAGGAGGAGTCATGAATGGGTTTGCTAGGGAGGAAAAACCAAGTTTCCTGGGGCTAGAGAGATGGCTGGTTACTGAGTGGGGGTAGGCCAACACCTTTAGTCCCAGCATCTGAGGGCAGAGGAAGGCAGTGTGAGGCCAGCCTGGTCTACAGAGCAAGTTCTAGGACAGCCAGGGCTACACAGAGAAACCCTGTCTCAAAAAACCAAAAAGAAAAAAGAAAAACAAAAAAAAAAGAGTATATCCTGTGGCTGGTATAGTGGCACACTCCTTTAATCCCAGGGCTTGACAGAGGCATGTGAATCTCTTGAGTTTGAGACCAGCCCGGTCTGCATAGTGAGTTCTAGCCCAGCCAAAGCTACATGGTAAAACCCTGTCTCCACCCCACTCTCCAAATAGAATGCATACTGCTTTCAGATTTTAGCACCCATGTAGGATAGCTCACAACCTCCTGAAACTTCAGTTCTAGTGGATCTAATGTCTCTGGCCTCTGCCAGCACCTGCACTCAATGTTCTTGTACAAATGAACATTCTCTCTCTCTCTCTCTCTCTCTCTCTCTCTCTCTCTCTCTCTCTGTCACACACACACACACACACACACACACACACACACACACACTTAAAATTAATTCTTAAAAAGAACCAAAGTTGGAGGTGGATCTGGAAGAAGCTACTGGCAGGAATCAAGTGGATATGATCAAAATATATTGTATATGTGTATGAAATTATCAAAGACTGGAAATATAACAAAACATTAAAATACATTTTTTTGGTTTTTTGAGACAGGGTCTCTTTGTGTAACAGCTCTGGCTGTCCTGGACTCACTTTGTAGACCAGGCTGGCCTCGAATTTACAATGATCCGCCTGCCTCTGCCTCCCAAGTGCTGGGATTAAAGGCGTATGCCACCATGCCTGGCTTTAAAATACTTTTAAAAAGTTCCCTAAGAAGTTTTCTAGAAAGTGTGGCTTATACAAAGTTGGTGAGTAAAACCAAAACTTACAAATTGTAAGCAAGATGGGGAAGATGATATGATCTGGAGAAAGGCTGAAAAGTGAAGTTGGAAAGTTGTTCCATGTTTAGAATTTACACATTTTTTTTTTTTTGTCTTGGAAAGTGATGTCAAGGAATCATGGGATTTAAATCTCTACTCTGTTGTTTTCATCCATAGAGGACATGGGCTATTAGAAATGAAGGCGGGACCTTAGAGATTCCTTGAATCATGGAATGTTGGGAAAAGGAACTAGAAATTGATTTAAATTATATTAAATTCATTTTAAAGCCTTTATGATTTACTCAGCAGAGAGTCTGGAGATTTATTTCTTCCTAGAAAATATGCATATACTTCATATAATTTCAGGTAATTTAAATATTTCCTTGAATCCATCAAGAGGCTGCAGATTAAACATTTTATATTATATATATATATATATATAAAATACATTATCCTATTTTTCTGAATTTTGCAGTTTGGGATGTCATTGCCCGAAAAGGTGGAAACCTGGAAGACTATGAGACACCTAGTAAGTGGTTCCATGAATTTGAGAAATTTTTAGAATGCTATTCCAATAGTTTATCATATTAGCTCTTTTTATTATAATTAGATTTAGAGAATCTTAGTGATCTTGAATCATTAATTTCTTAGCTTCCAACTCAAGCCCCAAGTCCCAGTAAACTTTTCATAAATATTAATTGATGAAATGAAAAACAAGCATGGATTCCATTCCCATTACAAATATTCTGTTCTCCTGAATTTTGCAGATGAAGGCAGTGAGAAAGAGAAACAACACCTGGGAAAGAGTAAAAAGCCTCGTAAGTGCGTTTGTTTTAATAACTGATTCACATTTGAATGCCATGAACATATTGGTTGTTTCTACCCTTTGACTATTGTGGATAAAATCACTGTGATATTGGGGTTTTAATTTCTGTTTTCAGTTGATTTATGCCATTTCACACAGTGGGTCCATCTCTTGGCATGCTTACCAGCAATGTTCAAGATTTTCAAGAGTTTCAGTTTTTCTGGGTTTGTGTTAATTTGTATTATTAACATAGATTGTTTGTTTGTTGTTTTTTAAGTCCTGGCTAGCTTGGAACTCACTATGTCGACCAGAATGGTCTTGAACTCTGTCTAAATGCTAGGTTTACAGGCACTGTGTTACCATGCCTACACTACTCTGTTGAGACAGGGTCGCTTGTATTTCAGTCTGACTTTGTACTCACTATGTAGCCAAGAATGTCCTTGAGCTCATTCTCCTGCCTCCACCTCCAGAGTAATCAGATGACAAGCATGCACCACTATGATCAGTTTATTTGGTGTTGGGAATTGAATCTGGGGCTTCATGCATGTTCCACCAATTGAACTACATTCCCAACACTGTAGTAATATTATTATTATTATTATTATTATTATTATTATTATTATTATTATTATTGTTATAGTAATAACTGTGCTGGATAGTTTTATGTCAGCTTCACACAAGGTATAGTCATCTGTGAGGAGGTAACCTCAATTAAAAAATGTCTCCAGGGGCTGGAGAGATGGCTCAGCAGTTAACAACCTGGCTGCTCTTCCAAAGGACCCAGGTTCAAATCCCAGCACCCATATGGCAGTTCACAGCTGTCTGTAATGGCTGGGCATGGTGGCGCATGCCTTTAATCCCAGTGCTCTGAAGGCAGAGGCAGGCGGATCTCTGTGAGTTCAAGGCCAGCCTGGTCTACAGAGTGAGTCCAGGACAGCCACAGCTACACAGAGAAACGCTGTCTCGAAAAACCTAAAGAAAAGAAAAGAAAATGCCTCCATAAGTTTGGTTTTAGACAAGCCTGTATATAGAGAATTTTCTTAATTAGTGATTGATGAGTCAGAGCCCAGAGCCCATTGTAGGTGATGCCAACCCTGGGCTGGAGGTCCTGAATTTTATAAGAAAGCAAGCTGAGGAAGCCATGAGGAACAAGTCAGTAAGCAGCATCCTTCCATGGCCTCTACATCAGTCCCTGCCCTGACCATGTTGCTTTTGGGAGGATTGTGGAACCTCAGTGAGAGGTTTTGTAAGAGCTTGGAAAATAAGAATGTTGAGAGCAGTAGAGAGGATGGAGGCCTGACTTGTGAAGTTTCAGAGGGAAGTTTAAAGACTCTAGCAGAACCATTTGTTATTTTGAATAGAGCTTCTGTGTGTTGAGAGAAGGTCTAATAACATTGCTTCTGATAGGTTGAATTCAGTGCTGAGCTCTGGTTACCACTCCTTCTGAGGCATTCTCTTGATTGGTTAATAAAAGTTGCTATGGCCAATTAGCTGGGCAGAAAGAGTATAGGAAGGCAGGACTTCCTGAGATTAGACAGGAACCCTGAGCACACATAGAGATTCCCTTTCTTTCCGCTGAGACACAGAAGGAGACAGATGTCTTGAGAACAGTGCTGGAAGGTAATCGCAGGCACATGGAGGTTTTGGATTAGGTGATCTGGGTTAACTTAGAGTAGCTAATTGAGAGTCTGCCCAGCTAAGGGCTAAGCGTTAAAACATTAAAAGGTCCTGGTGTATTTAATTATTGGGGAAAAGACTGCAGCGGCTTATAAACCCACAGTCCAAGCAGTTCCAGACTCCCAGACTCCCCGACTCCCCTTGAACCCAGGCGAAGCTCCCGCCAAGCTGCTGGTAATTCTACTGGCCTAATATAACAACTTATATTAATTAACAGAGTTTAGGTTACAGGTGGTGTAGGCCACCCTTGGTTCCAGGGCTCTTTACCCAGGATAAGTTAGGCAACCGGTTAAGGCACGCGGGTCACACTGCCTGCTCCCCCGCCAAGCCGCCTGCTCCGCTGGCTTAATCTTACACTTTATACTTACTAATAACTAAAATAATTAATTAAATTGCAGTTTCATCTGTGGTTCTAGTTAGCTGGGCTTTACAATCAGCTGTGACTAATAAGATACCAGAAGTACTGCAGTGAAACCTTTGCTTTGCTGGGATACAAGATGCTGGTGAGCTGGAGCTGAGAATTTAGCAGTGGTTAAGAAGAGACCAACATTGTTGAGGTGAAATCTTGTAGAAAGTGTTTCCTCAGGGTCAGCACACAGAAGTTGTGTTACAGAGGTAGCCAAAGTTGTACCTTACCTAGGTGGTACTGGTTTTGAAGGCCTGAAGGGATAGCAGAGAACAGCTGAGGCTTGGCACTATGAGAGGTCAGGGGACGCCTTCATTAGTGGAGGTGCAGGCTCAGTGAGTTGAAGGCCCAGGACTGAAGGGGTCATGCAGAGAAACTGAGGCTTGGCACCATTAAGAGAGCCTACGAAAGGCTGTTGGTGAAAGTGCAGCTCAATGGCAGCATTTTGGAGATGTCAGGACCATGGCACAGCCACCAAGGACAGCAGCAGCAGCAGTGGAGGGAAGTCAGCCAGAGCTTAAAAGACAAGCTGTGGGCTGGAGAGATGGCTCTTCCAGAGGTTAAGAACACTGGCTGCTTTTCCAGAGGTCCTAAGTTCAATTCCCAGCAACCACATGGTGGCTCATAACCATCTATGATGGGATCTGGTGCCCTCTTCTGGCCAGTAGGCATACACGTAGGCAGAATACTGTATACATAATAAATAAATCTTAAAAAAAAAAAGCCCAAATCAAAAACGAAAAAAGACAAGCTGTGTGTGCTGCAGAGGGCAGAACTGGGGAAGTGACACAAAGTCTTTGGAGGACCCCAGAAGATTGTGAGTGAATCCCAGATATCGGACATTGAATTATTTACACTGTTATTTGTTTTGTTCAGATTGTGACTGTGCCCTGGTCCTCCCTTTAGAAGTAAGAAAGTATTTAATAATTTTGATTTTACAGGATCCCACAGCTGAGAGTCTTTGAACTTTTAAAAAAGAAAATTTGGATTTTAAAAGAGATTGGATATTTTATTTTATTTGGTTTTTGAGACAGGGTTTCTCTATGTAGCCTTGGCTGTCCTGGACTCACTTTGTAGACCAGGCTGGCCTTGAACTCATAGAGTTCCACCTGTCTCTGCCTCCCCAGTGCTGGGATTAAAAGGATGCACAACCACACCTGGCAATTATAGACAGCTGTGAGCTGCTTTATAGGTGCTGGGATTTGAACCCAGGTCCTTTGGAAGAGCAGCCAGTGCTCTTAACCAATGAGGCACCTCTCCAATGGATATTTTAAAGAGACTGAACTTTTTTCTTTTTATTGATTTTTTTTTTTTTTTTGGTTTTTTCGAGACAGGGTTTCTCTGTTTAACAGCTCTGGCTGTCCTGGACTCGCTTTGTAGACCAGGCTGGCCTCGAACTCGCAAAGATCCGCCTGCCTCTGCCTCCCAAGTGCTGGGATTAAAGGCATGCGCCACCACCGCCCGGCTTTTATTGATTTTTTTATTTTGTGAATTTCACATCATGCACCCTGTTTTCTCTCATCTCCTACCTCCCCTCAGACCCACTGCGTCACCCTTGCAACCTTCCCTCACATAAAAAAAAAAAAAAATCTTACTGTGGAAGCTGTAGTGTGTCCCAGTATGTCCCACAATTTTCCTTTTTGTCCACATATTTTTTTCTTGCAAATGTTTATAACAATGACTCAGTGGTCTGGTATGGGGCCTCTGGCTTCTGAAGTTTTGGGTCTCTAAATGCACTCCAGCAGTTCATCCATGGGGTGGGCCAACTCAAAGCCCTGGTTCTGGCCCTGCAACCCCCACTTGCAGGGCCTGCTCTCCTGTGTTGCAGTAGGTAAGGGGTTGGATCAGCTCTCCTGCTTTCATGACCCCATCAGAGCCAATTCTCCTGTCTGCTACCTGTGGCAAGGGCAAGAGAGTAAAGGGGATCTCTCCCTTGCCAACACCTGATAGTGTAACTTTATATAATTGTTAGGTTCAGAGTTTTTGTCTTATTTCTTTAGTTTCACTCTTAACCTGGCTATCATCTAAATAATTGAGACTCTATTGTATTTGTTAAACAGGCTTCACAACACAAAAGCTGGGCAGTTATTACTCTATCCTTAACCCACTAAGCTAATCGCCCCCCCCCACCCAGTGTAAATCTCAGAGATACTTGCATTTTGTGGTTCCTGATTCAGATGAATCTCTTCTAGTCTCCTGCCTCTGCCTCCTTTTCAATTCCCCTCCTTCCTCTGCTTTACTCCTCCTCCCCTGGAGGGCAAGAAGTCCAGCCCTATTCTCTCCCCTGCTCAGCGATTGGCTGTAAGCTGCTTTATTGGCTTATCGGGACAATTTGGGAGCAGTGTTTTTATAACATTGAGATATAAACTCTTCAGAACAAGGAGAGGAACCAGATATGGGGGGGGGTACAAAAATTAGCATTTGAATTATACAGTAATTTTTCGCCTACAAACACCTCCGCATAGCAGAGAGAAGACAGGGTTGGTTCTCCCATACTCACTCCCTCAGGAGTTGTGGCTCACCCACAACCCCCACATCCAGGGCCAGCTGTAGTGTGCTGCCCAGGCAAGGTATAAGGCCTGCTCTCCCAAGTGCTGCAACATGTGAGGGGCAGGGACAGCTCTCCTGTTCTTATGACCCTATCAGGGCCAGAGCTCCTATCCCCCACCAGTGGTGAGGGTAAAAAGGAGGGGAGAGAATCTCTTCATCACCAACACCTCCACAAAGCAGACAAAAGGCAGGGATGACTCTCCCACACTCGCTCCCTCAGGGCTGGTTCATCCACAAGCCCCAGGGCTGGGGAGGGTTTCCCTAGTCTCTGGCTTGCTTCCTGTTCTGGGAGCCCATCTGGTGCTTGCTTGGTGCTGGACTGGTGGTCAACTGAAACTGCAAGTTAGTTATCAATTGTATGTATTAATAAGTATAAAGTGTAAGATTAAACCAGCAGAGCAATTAGGCTGGCAGGAGGCTGGCAGGTTGAGCCTGCCTTAACTGGTGGCCTGACCAGTCCTGACGAAAAAGTTCTGGATCAAGGGTGGCCTTCACTACCTGCAACCTAAACTCTATGAACTAATATCTTCATTAATAACTATAAGTTGTTATATTAGGCCAGTGGAGCAGCTGGCAGGAGATGGGCAGGCCTGACTTGCCTTAGAAGCCTATGGGCCTGGTGGGGCGGCTTGGCAGGGCAGCTGTATGAATTTAATATAACTTTAAGCTGTTATATTATGCCAGTGGAACAGCCAGCAGTGGGGTGGCAGGGTAGCTGCTGGGGCCTGCTGTGAGGCTAGTGTCTGGAAGCCTGTATGCCTTCCAATCTGAAACCCGCAGTGGCCTTTTCCCCAATGATTAATTACACTAAGACCTTTTAATGTTTAAACGCTTAGCCCTTAGCTGGGCAGACTCTCAACTAGCTAATCTAAATTAACCAGGACCACCTAATCCCAAACAGCCATGTGGCCTTTTGTACCTTCCAGAGTTCTCAAACATGTCTGTTTGCTTCTGTGACTCCTGGCAGAAAGAGAGATTCCTCTGTGTAAAATGCAGGGTTCCTGTTTCCATCTCAGGAAGTCCAACCTTCCTATATTCTTGGCCATCTAATTGGCCCAACTAATTGGCCATCAGTGACTTTTATTAACCAATCAAGAGAATGCCTCAGAAGGGGCAGTAACTAGATCTCAGCATTGAAATCAACCCTTCAGAACCAATATATGAGACCTTCCTTCAACAGCCAACACAGACTAACTTGCCTTCCGGGCCCCATGGCACTGAAGTTGTGTTGGTAACTAGCTTGCTCCCGCCCCCGAATGTTAGGCTACTATTCATTCAGGAGATTGTGGGTGGTGCCATCCCTGGGCTGGTGCTCCTGGTTTCTATAAGAAAGCAGGCTGAGCAGGCTATAAGAGCAAGCCAGTAAGCATCATTAGGGGAACTCTTCAGTGGCATCCTTGAAGTGAGATTCCTTGCCATAGTCCTTAACCACCACACAATGGCAACTGTTCCCTTCAGAAGGGTCACTCTCTTTATCAGTTTTGCAGAGGCCTGCCCATTTCCCTAGTTCCTTCCTAGCATCAACTTTAGTTTGATGTGGTATTCAGCATAAAAGACCTCCACCAACTTGACACATACAGGCTCACCACAGCTGAGGGCTTCATGTGTGCTTAAGGCTTTAGCAGCTTTAATATTTCCACATACTAGGCCACTGGGGATGGGGCAGCTTTTCCCTTCCAAGGCAATATGAACATCCATATAGCTTGAGCTGCCCTGTTTTCCTCCGCTATAACTGTGGACTCCTGGCGAGACCCAGTGTTAGGCATACTGGACCTGTCTCAAAGCAGGGGAAAGCTATGGTTGTTTTTGTTTTTTTGTTTGTTTTTTTTTTTTTTTTTTTGGTTTTTCGAGACAGGGTTTCTCTGAATATCTCTGGCTGTCCTGGACTCGCTTTGTAGACCAGGCTGGCCTCGAACTCACAAAGATCCACCTGCCTCTGCCTCCCAAGTGCTGGGATTAAAGGCGTGCGCCACCACCGCCCGGCTTGTTTTTGTTTTTATACAGAAAACCAGATAGTGTTTCTATGGTTAGTCTTGGCTGTCCTGGAACTCACTCTGTAGACCAGACTGACCTTGAACTTGGAGATCCCCTTGCTTCTGCTTCCTGAGTGCTGGGATTAAAGGCATGTGCCACCACCTCCTGGACTGAAAAGCTATGTTTTATTTTTTGATGTTCTGATGAGCTAGAGATAACTGGTCCAGAGTGCTTAATTTAGGTTGGACTGTGTTTGTAATTCTCTCAATCATTAATAAATCTTTTAAAGAAGAGTTGTTTTATTTATTTTTAAATTTTTATTATTTTTTGTGTTATGGATGTTTTACCTGCATGAATGTCTGTGTATAAGAGTGCCTGGTGCCTGTGAAGGTCAGATCACCTGGAACTGTTGTGAACTGCCTTGTGGATGCTGGGAACTGAACCAGGATCCTCTAACAAAAACAGGAGCAAAGCCGGGCAGTGGTGGTGCACGCCTTTAATCCCAGCACTTGGGAGGCAGAGGCAGGTGGATCTTTGCGAGTTCGAGGCCAGCCTGGTCTACAAAGTGAGTCCAGGAAAGCCAGGGCTACACAGAGAAACCCTGTCTCGAAAAAACCAAAAAAAAAAAAAAAACAGGAGCAAAAATAGCAAGTGCTCTTAACCACAGAGCTGATCTTCCAGTCCCATTAATAAATCCTGTACTTGATAAACTAGCATAAACTCAGTGTCCCAGGTGCTTCAAAACTTTTTGCTGGGTAGGAAAGCTCTGTGGTTAAGAGCACGTACTGTTGTTGCAGAGGACCCTCATTCAAATTCTTAGAACCCACTTCACGGATCTAACAATCTCACCTGTAATTCCAGCTCAACAGAATCCAGCACCCTCTTCTAGACTCCACAGAACATGCACTCAAATACTCTTTTTTTTTAATAATTTATTTATTTTTATGTACATTGGTGTTTTGACTACATGTGTTTCATCAGATTTTTTGGAACAGGAGTTACAGACAGTTGTGAGCTGCCATGTGGGTGCTGGGATTTGAACCTGGGTCCTCTGGAAGAGCAGTCAGCGCTCTTAACCGCTGAGCCATCTCTCCAGCCCTTTAACTTAAGTTTCTTTTTTTTTTTTTTTTTTTTTTTGGTTTTTCGAGACAGGGTTTCTCTGTGTAACAGCCCTGGCTGTCCTGGACTCACTTTGTAGACCAGGCTGGCCTCGAACTCACAAAGATCCACCTGCCTCTGCCTCCCAAGTGCTGGGATTAAAGGCGTGCGCCACCACCGCCCGGCTACTCAAGTACTCTTACCCAGCCCTACCACATACTTTTAAAAATGAATCTTTAAAAATTACTTTTTCTTTCCTTTCAGTTATTTCCATTTTAGGCAAGTCCCTTGCTTTTGAGTGTTTTTTAAGATTAACTGACTTATGTGTATGGGTGATTTGCCTGCATGTGTGACTGTATACCACATATTTATTTGATGCACTCAGACCCAGAAAGGTCATTAGAACACCTGGAACTGGAGTTACAAGTGGTTCTGAACTTCCATGAGTGTTGGGTATAGAATCGGATGGTGTAGAAGAGCAGCAGTGGTCTTAACTACTGAGCCATCAGTGTACCCCTCCCCCCAGTGTGTGTGTGTGTGTGTGTGTGTGTGTGTGTGTAGTGCAGATCCCCATGGAACTGGATTTATAGATGGTTGTCAGTCACCATGTGTGGGTGGTGTATGTATGGGAAGTGAGCCCAGGCTCTCTGAAGAGCAGTCAGTGCTCTTAAGTACTGAGCTATCTCCCCAGCCACCCATCTTGTCCCTTGAGACAGAGTCCTTCATTGGTCTAGAGCTCACTGTAAATGCTAGGCTAGGTTCACTGGCCAGCAGACCTCAAGGATCCACCTGTCTCTGCTTGGGACAGCTGGGACTGATGTCTTGTACTACACCTGGCCTTTTCTGTAGGTGGATTATGTTCAATTTCTGTGCTTGCTGGGCAAGCACTTGACTTGACTGAGCTCCCTTGATGAGCACTTGACTTCATCCCAAATACCACAAAAAAGAAAGAAATCAAAGAACACCTATCCTTCTCTCCTCTCTCCACTCCCATACTTGTTGGCTACAGTACTTCTTGACCTCCTTTCATGTTTTTCTTTTGCAGATCTGGGAATGAAAGCCAGAACCTTATACATATCAGGCAGGCTGTCTACAAGCATGCAACATCCCAGGCTCCTGTTAATCTTTCTCAATTATTTCCAGCTCCTTCACTTGTCCTTTGCAATCCTATCCTTTTTTTTTTTTTTTTTTTTTTTTTGAGACAGGGTTTCTTTGTGTAATAGCTCTGGCTGTCCTGGACTTGCTTTGTAGACCAGGCAGGCCTCGAACTTGAACACACAGAGATCCGCCTGCCTCTGCCTCCCAAGTGCTGGGATTAAAGGTGTGTGTGTCACCACACCCGGCCCTGCAGTCCCATCTTTTGTTGTCAGCATGGCTAGCTTTTTGTTTGTTTGGTTTTGTTTATTCTTTTTTTTAACCCATAACTGCTTTTTTTGGTATTTTTGTGTATGTGTGAAACCTGTATGAGTATGTATGAACCACATATGTGCAGAAGCCCACAGAAGCCAGAAGAGGATGTGGAATCCCCAGTGACTGGAGTTATAGGTTGTGAGCTACCACATAGGTGCTGGGAACCAAACCCAGGTTTTCTGCAAGAGCAGTGAATGCTCCTGTCTGCTGAGACATCTCCCAGATCCCACCATAACTCCTGCAGATGAAGTAGTTGTAGACTTATAGAAAGTTGTAAAAGTAGTACAGAGAGGTCTTGTATTCGTCACCAAGTTTTCTCCAATAGTAATACCTTGCATAATATAGTTCAGTATCAAAACTAGGAAGCATATGTAAGTCCACAGACCTTATTCTTATGATTCCTTAGTTCTCTGTGCACGTGTGTGTGTGTGTAGAATAAGGTCTTCTATGGCTACTTTAGATGAGTACCAAGCAGCTGCTCTGCCAGGGGGTGTACCTCCAGCTCTCCAGTCTTTGTTCTGGCTGTCTTCACTACACTCAGTACTCCTTATTTTCTCTAATAGTTGACAATTGCCTGCAGATACACCAGGAAAGAAAGGATGGCATATCATGTGATAATTGCAATCCCAGTTTTCTTTTTTTTTTTTTCGAGACAGGGTTTCTCTGTGTAGCCCTGGCTGTCCTGGACTCACTTTGTAGACCAGGCTGGCCTCGAACTCGCAAAGATCCGCCTGCCTCTGCCTCCCAAGTGCTGGGATTAAAGGCGTGCGCCACCACTGCCCGGCTACAATCCCAGTTTTCATTGAGGAACTTGATGGAAAAAGCAATTGAGGTAACAGTCGAGCCTTTTGCTTTGAGACAGTTCAATAACTGGCAGTCATTTAGCTACTGTGACCCCCAGTGTAAAGACCCTGGTTGGGTTTAAGATCCCTCATGGGGGTTGCATGGATAATGCTTGTGAGAGCCCAATAAATATAAATTAGATTCCAGTACCATACTGTCACCTTCTCTTCCCTCTAGAATTTTTGCTTGTGACATCAAGAGATTCTTAGAATAAGGTTTTCTTGAAACCAGGCTTCCAGTAGCTGTTGGCAAGGTGGGCGGAGTGAGGAGAGCAGCTGTTACTTTGCCATTAAGGGAAGCTGTTTGTTTCTACTTTGATTCATAGGGTGAGATTTGTTGTCCTCCCTGTGAAAGGCGAAGGGCCTAGTTGTGCCATTTGCCAATTTAGGAGCTATGAGGAGAAGGAAAGTGTCTCACAACTGGAAACTCATGAAGGTGGAAGAGGTGAGGTGGGTCTCGGGCTCTGGGAGGGAATTCCTGAGCAGATGGAGTAGGCGTTAAGGAAGGAAGAGAAGTGGTTGTGGGAGAGGCTTTGGAGGAATGGTGGCTCCCCTGGACCACTTGGATTCATAGCTTGGCACAAAGAAGGGAAGCTCCAGAGAGGCTCAGAACTGAATTGGGATCCCTGCTCTAGAGCCTTCTGTCCATGGGTGAGCTCTGAGATCATGTTCTTACCTATTCTTTCTGGAATAGAGAGAAAACGTGAGGCAAGGCAGCAAAGGAGAGTAGAAGGGTGAGCTCTGGAGTCTGGAGCTGAGCTGCTTGGGTTTAGATGCCCAGCACCTACCAGCCATGTGACCTTAGTTCCATCACTGGGTCTGCTGTCCTGTTGTTTTCCTCTGTAACAAGCAATGATGTCAGCATTTACATGAATTTCTTGCTGAGGGTAGGTGATTAAGGAATAATTCCTGATGATAAAAAGTTGTGCTGAGTAATCATTAACACTGCTAATGAAGTACTTTAAAAATTATTTCTTTTATCTTTGAGATTATAGTTATGTTGTTTTTTTTCATTACTTTTCCTCCCTCCGAGCCCTGCCATATAGCCGTCCTTGCCCTCCTTCAAATTCATGGCCTCTTTTTTCATTATTGCTGTCACATGCACCATGTTTATGTATATACATAAATATTTCTGAATATAACCTGTTCAATCTGTATAGTGTTTCGTATGTGTATGTTCTCATGGCTAGCCTTTTGGTGCTTGGATAAACTGTAAGTGTGCTCTTCCCTGGGAAGACTGTTTCTCCTGTTCTTAACACTTCTTAGTTGCCTGTGGAGTTGAAGCCTTGTGGGTTAAAGCCTCTGTCCACTTTACCATGTGTGGTGTTCTTGTTCAGCTCATGTTTAGGCAGCCATGTTGGTCAGACTTTATGGGTACACCTTCTGATAATACTAAGAGAGACATTCTCACAGCAAAGTCCCTGATCGACACTCACATGCCCATATGCGAACCACCCAAATGTCACTATGACAAAACATGACAAATCTAATGAGCAATCATTAGACATAGGGTTTCCTTCTTCCTCCCTCCTTCTCTCTTTTATTTTTATTTATATTTTTGTTTTTTTGAGACAGGGTTTCTTTGTGTATCTCTGGCTGTTCTGGACTCATTTTTTAGATCACCTGCCTTCCAAGTTCTGGGATTAAAGGTGTGCATCACCACACCCAGCAATTACAGACAACTGTGAACTGCCATGTGGGTGCTGAGATTTGAACCCAGGTCCTTTCAAAGAGCAGCCAGTGCTCTTAAACTCTGAGCCATCTCTCCAGCCCAAGATTTTTTTTTTTTTTTTTGGTTTTTCGAGACAGGGTTTCTCTGTATAACAGCCCTGGCTGTCCTGGACTCGCTTTGTAGACCAGGCTGGCCTCGAACTCACAGAGATCCGCCTGCCTCTGCCTCCCAAGTGCTGGGATTAAAGGCGTGCGCCACCACCGCCCGGCCCAAGATTTTTTTTAACCCTTAGAAATCAAACAAAAAATACAAATAATTCCATAACAAAATGAACAAAGGAAATGAACAGGTCATTCAAAGGAAAACTTGAATCACATATGAAATGATTATTTTGTAATGCTGGACATTGAAACCAGGGTGCAGTCTTTAACACTGAAACACCCCCCAAGCTCTTGTTGACTAAATTATTTGAAAGTAAATTGCATATTTAGAAAAAGAAAATTCATTGGCTTTTTAAAAAAGCATTTTTGGCCAGGCATGGTGGCGTACGCCTTTAATCCCAGCACTCGGGAGGCAGAGGCAGGCGGATCTCTTTAAGTTCAAGGCCAGCCTGGTCTACAAAGTGAGTCCAGGACATCCAGGGCTGTTACACAGAGAAACCCTGTCTCAGAAAACCAAAAAAAAAAAAAAAAAGCATTTTTTTCTTTAAATTTTTTTTTCCTTTAATCTCAGCACTCAGCAGGTAGAGCTCTGTGAGTTCAAGACCAGCCTGGTCTACAGAGCTTTTCCAGAGGTCCTGACTTCAATTCCCAGCTTCCACATGGGGGCTTATAACTTCCTATAGCTATAGTCCCATAGGCTCTGATACCCTCTTTTGTGTGCAAATGCACATGCAGACAAAACATCCATGTACATAACATACATAAACAAAATGAATCTTAAAATAATTTGGAAATTTGAAAATTACCATTGTATGTGTGCGTACGTGATGTGGAGGGAGAAGGCTGCATGTCATGGGGTGGGTGTGGTGGTCAGAGGACAATTTTATGGAGTTTTACTTCCTTGCACCTTTATGGGGTTCCCAGAATTGAACTCAGGTCACCAGGCTTTCTGGCAAAGCACTTTTACTTACTGATCCAAGTCACTGACCCACAAGTTGCATATTTTTTTTTAAAGATTTATTTATTTATTATGTATACAGTGTTCTGTCTGCATGTGCACTGCAGCCATAAGAGGGCACCAGATCTCATTATAGATGGTTATGAGCCACCATGTGGTTGCTGGGAATTGAACTCAGGACCTCTGGAAGAGCAGTCAGTGCTCTTAACCTCTAAGCCATCTCTCCAGCCCCAAGTTGCATATTTTTATGAGAGTTAAAAATAAAGATGTTAGCCGGGCGGTGGTGGTGCACGCCTTTAATCCCAGCACTTGGGAGGCAGAGGCAGGCGGATCTTTGTGAGTTCGAGTCCAGCCTGGTCTACAAAGCGAGTCCAGGACAGCCAGGGCTACACAGAGAAACCCTGTCTCGAAAAACCAAAAAAAAAAAAAAAAAGATGTTAACAAGGTGGTGGTGCACACCTTTAATCCCAGCACTTGAGAGGCAGAGGCAGGTGGATCTCTGCCAGTTCAAGGCCAGCCTGGTCTACAGAACAAGTTCTAGGACAGCCAAGGCTACACAGAGAAATTCTGTCTAGAAAAATAAACTAATAAATAAATACATAAGTAAATGAACATTATTCCATACAACCACAGTACCATTATAATAGTAAAAAATGTTAAACTCAGTGAGTACAGTGCTTGTCTAGCATGCATGAGACCCTGAGTTAGACTCAGAACTGCTTTAGCTGGGGTTAGGTTAGCGGCACATACCTGAAATCAAAGCACTCAAGAGATAGGGATAGGAGGGTTAGAAGTTCAAGGTCCAGCCTGGGGTACATGGAACCCTGCTCAGAAAAAAAAATTTAAAGGAATAAAATGCTAAATTTACTGTAATCATGTACAATATATTCTTACTTATTTTCTTTATTTGTCCCTTAAAATGTCTTTCTTACAGTTATTACTATTTATTTTTATTTTTGAGATAGGCTGGCCTGGAACTCCCTGTGTAGTGAGGATGACCTTAAACCTCTGATCTTCTTGTGTCTGCCTTCCACGTGATGGGAATACAGGGGAATGCCATCATGTCCAGTTTTATATGACACTAGGTGCTGGAGATTAAACCCAGGGCTGGGTATATTTTGGGCGAGCCCAACTAAACCGTATCTGCAGCCCTTGAGTGTCTCATTGCTTTAAGAAACTGTATGTGTAGGTGGCAGGTGGTGAGTAGGGGTAGAAAGATGGCTCAGTGGTTCAGAGCACTGGCCACTCTTCTAGAAGTTTCCCAGGACCTACAGGACTCCTCACAATCATCTGTAATTCCAGTCCCTGAGGAATCCAACACCCTCTTCTGGCCTCTGTGGGAAACACACATTCAGGGAAAACACATCCATATACATAAATAAAAATGTTAAAGTATATGTGTAGGCTGGGTGTGATATCATTGTGCCTTTAGTCCTAGCATTTGAGAGGTCGAGGTAGGTGGATCTCTGTAAGTTTGAGGAAAGCCTGATCTACATAGCAAGTTCTAGGACAGTTGGGTCTACACAGCAGTGATATCCATTCTTTAAAAAAAAAAGAATGTGTATTGGAGTGGGTACACTTATGTGTGCACATATGCAGAGGTCAGAGGTCATCCTAAAGTACCGTTCCTGAAGCATTGTCCACTTTGGGTTTTTTGGGACATGATCTCTCACTGGCCTGCAGCATGCCAAGTTGGCTGCCCCAGTAAGGCCCAGGATCTGCCTGTCTGTCCCTCCTCTGTGCTGGTATCCCCAGCATGTGCCACCACCCGGCTTTTTTATATGGGTGTAGAGACTGATCCTCATGCTGTGTGGCACAAGCTTTACCGACTAAATGTTCCTCAGGCCATTTGTAGTTTGCCATCACAGACTCAAAGGCTCAATAAATGTCTCTTGAATTTTTCTTCTAAATTTTAGAGTTTAAAGCATCCTCCATTCCTTGTTTTCCTTGGGAGATGGACTTTTTGAAGACATGAATGACTGTTAGATTGTTCTGCAGTCTAGATTTTTCTCCCTTATCCTACATGTTTGCTTGGCTAGAAGAAGATGTCCACCCTGGCTCCCAAGTTCAGTTTGGGGTGGATGCCCTATCTGTCCTCAGTCCAAGTTCCACATCCCCAGGAAAACAGCAGGTGGCTCATCTCAGAGTAGATGTTGGAGTCCAATCTCAGTAGAACCTCCAGATGGTATAGTTCAAGAATAGCCACGCAAACCACTCAGTCAGAGATTGATGGTTTATTAAATGCTAACCCCAAACTGGAAATGGTCAACATGACCAGAGTCACAGATGTCTTGGAGCCTAACCATGACATTGGTCTGCTTCCACAGCAGGCTTTTTATAAGAAAAACCATATGCAGGTAACCAGGTATAGGAAACAAACTGCATCCAGGTAGCAACCAGGTAACCAGGTGCAGGAAGCAAGGGGATGCCAGCATTACCTCATTTTGACTAGCTAGACAAAGCATTTCTAACTGACCTTTAATTTGATTGGTCCCAAGTGGAACTGTAGTTGGGGACTCTTTAGAGTGTCAAGGTAACAAAGTAACCAAGTATGACTAATTTCATCATATAACTAAAATGGAGACTGAAGACAAAAATGGCTGCAGTTATGCTAAAAGCTAAAGCAAGTCTCAACAGTAGATAGTAGTTTTCTATTGATGTAACACTCTACCACAATTTAATTTCTAAGTTGCATTTACTCATGTGGATGCTCCTGTGTGTGCCTGCTTTGTTGCCCACATGGAGCTTAGAGGACAATTTGGGTGACTCAGTTCTCTCCTTTTACCCTGTAGGTCCCAGGTGTCAAATTCAAGTCTTTGGATTTGTCATCAAGTGCCTTTACTCACTGAGACAGCCATCTTGATGGCCCCAAATCACTGCAATTTAATGGCTTAAAATAATGCAAATGTATTAGACTTCAATGTAGTAGAAGTCTTCTTGGGCTAAAATCATGGTGTCAGTAGTTGGGTATACAGCTCAGTGGTAGAGTCCTTACCTAGCATATGCAAGGCCATAAATTTAATCAGTAAATAAAGAGGCAAATAAGCAGCACATCAATAAACAAATAAACAAAGTAAGAATCACTGTCAGCAGGCCTGCTTTCCTCGGCAAGTCCCTAGAGAATCCGTTGTTTTGTCCACCTCTGTTTCTAGGGCCATTCGCATTTCTTTTCCTGTGACTTTTCCATGTTCAAAACTAGCAATGTTGAATCTTCTTGACCATGTCCCCTTCAGATCCATCTGACTTCAAAGATTTTGTATATCTCACCTCTTCTTCAGAACATACACACAGTTGTGTTTACTTTTCTACAAAAGTAAAAAACAAATAGTGTACTTTCGATTTTTTTTTTTGGTCTCTCTATGTAGCCCTGGACTCACCTTGTAGACCAGGCTGGCCTTGGACTCCTGAGTGCTGGGATTAAAGGCAAGTGCCACCACATCCAACTTTTACACTGGTGAATATTAGCAGTAGGTTCCTGGTGCGGAGAATGCCGAGTTTCGTCTACCCCCACGACCCAGGCCGGTTTAAAGCTACCAACAGAATTTCAACTGTTTTCCATGCTTCCTGAGAGAATGGAGTGGTAGCTGGTCGGTAGAGCTCATATCTAGCAAGCTCAAAGCCCTAGGCTCAATCCCTAGTACCCCAAAACCCAGCACTCCAACCCTCCTCCCAAAGCAAACTTTCTGACTGTAACCCCTGTTCCAGCACATCTCACCGTATTTCATCTCACTTGGTTCCACCCTGTTGAGAGCTGCCCAGCCTGAGGGCAGATGGCTTCCTTGGACCTGATTCACTCTGTTTCCACAGGGGCTATACCTGCTCACTATGGACATCATCATGATGCTTCGGGTGTGTAAGATGTTCCGCCAAGGCCTCAGGGGATTCCGGGAGTACCAGATCACCGAGCCTATTCAAAAGAAGCATCCTATGTTCTCCTTCTGGGATGTAAGTAGCCTCGCTAAGCAGGGCTGCTGGGATTTAATGGGTGCACCACATCTCCCAGCCTTCACTTAAAGCCAGCTGTGGGAGAAGACACAGGAAAACAGATGTGTGAAACCCAACTGTTGCCTCTGTTCTTCCCAGCCTCTTGCACTGGGTAGGAGGTGACATCATCAAGCCAGTGGGTTGCCTAAGGCTGAACCCTAAATTACACACTCTTTCATGGCAGTGCTGGCTAAGGCAGGGCTCTGGTGTAGGACAAGTAGCAGGGCCTGCTACTCTGAGTTTAGGGCAGAACAGAGAGTAGCGGGCACAGATTCTCTTTCCAGGGTTTGCTGCTGCTCCTCCGAGAGGAAGTAGAGGCCAGTAGTGTTTTGTTCACGCAAGTCCCTCCATGTGGGGCGAGGGAGGCATGGTACTTTCTAACTATGATCCCAAGAGCCTGAAGCAATAAGGGAGCCATAACAAAGCCAGGATTTTCTGAGTGTTTTAAGCTGTATACTATTTCCTTTCCTGTCTTTACTGAAAGAAAGGGGACATTTTCAGGGCCCTGCTTGCTGTGATGACCCCATTTTCAAGACAAAGATCCCAGCTTAAAATATCTTACCTCAATAGTAAATCACGAACCCTTTTTGTCTTAGAAATAGTGGCTGGGCAGCCACTGTCTTGCATTTTTATTGCTATGATAAGATACAATGACCAAGGCAACTTAGAGAAGAATTTATCTGAGGCTTAGGTTAGACTACATGGCTGTCATGGGAGGGAGCATTGCAGCAGGCAGGCAGGCACAGTGCTGCAGTAGTAGCTGAGACCTCATATCTGATCCACAAGTAGGGTGCAAAGACAGGGCCCTGGAGATCACAGAAGTCTTTTTGAAATCTCAAAGCCTGCCCAGTGACACACCTCCTCTAATAAGGCCACCCCTTCTAACCCTTCCCAAACAGTTTCACCAATCAGGCCAAGTATTCAAATATATGAGTCTATGGGAGGCACTCTCATTCCAACTACTCCAATTGCCATTCTGTTAGTTTGTTCCATTTCCACAAAAGTATCTTCATTGGTCCTCGGTGTGTCTCCACCCCACCCCAGCTCAGTATGTAGACCAGTCATGCCTAGTTTCTTCTTGGGCCATGAGTGATTACACCCAACCCTCTGCCTTCTGCATCTAACATCTTATTCCAAGAAATTTCCCAGAATCATTTCTGAAGGACAGAGGCTGAAAAGAGGTACAGTGGGGGATAGGAAGGTGGACTTCCACTTTTTTTTTTCCTTGAGACAGTAATCTAATTAGTAAGTTAAACTTCAGCAGCAGGTGGAGCCAATGTGCTGGCAGGACACACCTCTCCAGGAGACATCCCAGTGCTTTTATTCTCTGGCAGCGCTGGACAAACCCAACAGGTCTTCACCGGGGCTACAGGATAAGGGAGAGATAAGATACAACTGTAACCCATGGAACTTGGCTTTGCTTTTAAGAAGGATGTCCTACTTCTCAGGATGGCCACAGGAAACAGTGGGGTTGACACATGGCAATGAGGAACATATGGCTCAGAGTGAGGAGTGGCATCAGGGGAGTGTGAGGTCAAACCTCACCACAGTGCTCAGTCAGAGTGGTCTCCGGTGGAGAAGAAATTTTGCAATGGCAACTATAGGAGCCCATGTGGCTGTTGACTGAAGAGCTAGCTGGGCTGGAACTCAGGGCCAGGTGGACAGAGCCAGAGACTAGTTTTCCATGGACTGTGTGAATCTGTATTTCAGAGTACCTCTCTCCTTTGTGAGCGTCCCTGAGGAGCACTACTTGAATTGAGAAATGAAAAGGGAATGAGGTGAAGGCAATGTTGTGTGATCTTTTCCTGGGGAGATGCGAACAAATGTCCATTCCAGATAGGGTACCAACAACAGGGAAAGTACTGATTCCACTCAATGGTAACTTGGTGAACCACTGCGTTTACTGGGCTTACTTACAGAAGCACGAGTGAGAGGTTACGTAGGAGTGTGGGTATATACCTCTAAACAGCCACATCACTGAAAAGCCCCACCCCAGCATGGATGACAACGCTCTCATACCTGGATGGATGGAACACACACCAGCCCCTTGAGTTACCCTTCATGGTCCATCTGCTCTGGCACTCTGGAAATCATATGGAGGTGGAGCAGAACACTTACAGCTGAAATAACTCAGGCGAGGGTCTATAGATCCTCCCCTGCCCTCTTTATGAGGGACCCCCACAGGCCCAATCTTGAGGGTCTCTGGTGAGTAGTCACAGCTGCTCTCATAGAGGTGGACATGGCTGTCATGCCTGGAGGACAGCATTTTACAGCAGGCAAGGGATCAAGTGGAACTCCAGGGAACCATTTGAGACATTCTCTGGAGAATGGGCTCCTTGGCTTGGTGACTTCTCTTCTACTTGCCTCTTATGTGTTCTCTCCCCTTTGTATCCTTCCTTCATCTGGCAGGTAACTGGGCTGGGTTAGTTCACTTCTGATTTCTCTTGTCCTCTTCCTGGTCTGGCTCTAGCTGGGCCATTTATTTTCTGTGTGGCCAGCTGGATGGGGGTGGGAGGAGTGGCTTCCCCATCAGGTTACTAACAGTGAAGTTTGCAGAGGAGATAAGAAGTCCTAGGTGAGGAGAGGGAGGAGTGAGTCCAGAGGTGGTCAGGGGAATCTTGCAACTCTGACTGACTAGCAGTCAGGTACTTCTTTATTTATACAGGTTTCACAGAACAAAGACAAGACTAATGATCATCCAAGAAGTATAGCTTATGTGTTTGATTTTTCATTACATGCCCAGGGTTACAAGTTCAGTTACAATTAGAAACTACAATAGAACAGATTTTATTATTACTATCAACCCTATTAATTCAAAGAATCTAAATAAATCCAAAGCAAACACACTTATTATATGCCACCCTGCTTTTAGGTTGGCAGTGTTTGCAGTTTTAAAGCACTCCAGATATCTGGAGCACAAAATATCTGAACTGGTCTTTTTTTCTTAAGTTTATTTAATATATATGAGTGCTCTATCTGCATGTACATCTGTAGCCATAAGAGGGTATCAGATCACATTATGGATGGTTGTGAGCCACTATGTGGTTGCTGGGAATTGAACTCAGGACCTCTGGAAGAGCATACAGTGCTCTTAACTGCTGAGCCATCTCTTCAGCCCCTGGACTGGTATTTTTATAAATAGCGTATATTAATATCTAATTCCTTTTACTATATCATTTCATCATCTATGCTATAAAGTAGAAAAAGTTTATTTTAGTGGATCTAACTTATTTACTGAGTTATATTCCTCCAGTGGTGTACCCTGCAAGATTCCCTATCTTTAAACTACATTTTCAGAGAGCTCTAAGCATATTGTAAAGGGAGGCCTTGAATTTGAAACCTGTTCTCCTAGCCAGTGAGAATTTGTTGATTGCCTCTGTTTAACCTGAACCAGTTATGCTGTGTGATCTTGCTGAGGGGCATATACCCCAAGAAGATTCCTGGAATAATCACCTCATTTAGAAGTTCCAAGCTTATTAGTGTTTATTTGCGTTTAACAATCTCCAGGGCATAAGGAAGACTTCTAAATAGGCCCAGATAAAGTTACATTTAGAACTTTCCCAAAAAAGACTCAGATATAATTTTCTTGGGAAAAGACATAAAATGAATCACAATGCAAAAAAGTCCCCAAGAATGGAACATACAGAGACCAAAAACCAAAAGCAAGAGACAGAATGACAGTGATTGCAGCATTCAGCTCAGCTTTTTGCAACTGTGTCAAATAGCTGTGTTGGCTTCATGACTCTCACAGTTTCCACTGGATGTGGCTGTGCCAGATGGCCCTTAGGTAAGTTCCCCCAGTATGGGACTTGATAAAGCCAATTTTGTCCTATTGACTAAACAGAGTGATAGAACGAAGATGTGCCATGTTTGACTTAACAGAGCTTGGCTTCACCTCTCCCTTTGTCTCTCCTTTCTCCACTTCTGTGCTAACCAATTTGTTACTTCCTCCCTTTTCCTTTTCTCCCTTATTCTTGTTTTTCCCTACTGCCAATTCCTTCTCTTTACCACATACCTACACCTTCACAATATGTTTTTTTATGCTGGCCTAGGGCGGAGTCGGGGTTTTTGAGCAGACAACAAAAAAAGGGTAACTGGTTGGGGGTTCCTTATGGCTTCCTGTCCACCACACTGGCCTGGGTAGATAGAAGGGTTTTCTAGGCAGAACTCCAGGGGCAGTTTCACCGATTCTCCTTTCTTTCAGAAAAAGAAGCAAGACCGGATCACATTTGATACCACAGACTTTGCTGCAGAGGAGGTGTGTGGAGCTCTGACTTGTCTGTCCCTGTGTGGGAGTCAGGGTGGGTCTGTACGTCTGTCTGCTTCAGTCTGGAAGAAACACTGGATATAACTGGATTTGGTTCAGGTTCTGCCAGAACTAGTGGCACTTTGCAGTAGCCACCCTGTTCTGATCACAGTGATCCTGGCACCTGGCCTTGGCATACCAACTGTTTAACTGAGAAGAGCTAATCTGAGAGAGTTTCTGTGCTTGGACTTAAGGGAAAACAGCAGAAAGAAAAACAGAGGACATGAGCAACTCCAGCCAGATGAGAACAAAGCCAGGCAGTGGGAAACCCCCTTGGCCTGTTGTTGAATTCTGGCTTGGCCATGAGCTCCCTGAGGGACTCAGGCATACATGTCCCCCAGTGTTAGATGTTCTTTAGGAGGTAGTCTCACTCTGAGAAGAGGAGGGCTTTATATCTGTGTTGGCTTTGTGCTGTGTGAAATGGTCTCTCAACTCAAGCATAATTACTACCTTCCTCTGGTCTAACCACCAAATCCTGGATAGTAAATAAAAATTTAATATCCAATTTTAAAGTTAAAGGACCCTCTCTATTTATAGGAATCAGTCACATTTTCACTGGTTCTGACCTGGCATGACCCTGCCTCTGGTGGGTACTTGGGCTCTTCTGTGAGGAAAGAGGGAGAAGAGCTTCATGACTAGAACTAGTGCCTCCTGTGCCCATTCGGTGCCCCACCCCTTCCCCTTGGGAGGTGTGGGTCCTTTCACTTGGCTCTCCAGCACACAGTCTGATTTCTCACGTCCCCTCGTTGGTGAAGCGTAGTAAGGGAGGTCTTCTGAATTCTGTGTTTCTTCAGTTTTTCACATCAGCCTATGCCCGATGCTAGGCATGGAAGAGCTACCAAAGTTTTACCCTGATTCACCCAGGGGAAACCAGGGACCTATCTTAAGCACCACAGAATTCTAGAACTGAGGGCCATTCTGTGCACAGGAGTGGAGAAAAGGAAGAGGACTTTGGAAAGATGTCCACAGCGACTGACATGGCTCACAGACAGTGGTAGTCCAATGAGTCAGGCCTGGTTGGTCCCTAGACAGAACAGCATGGTAGCTGAGATTAGGACAGCTCTCCCCCAGTTGCAGTGAGCTTCCTAGAACAAGGACAGCCCCATACCCTGCCTTTGCAAGTAAGTGGCAGAGCTATTTATTTTCTGAGTTTCTTCATCCATAAAATGGGAGTGATTCTTGGGCTGGGTGAAGATGTGGTAAGATGTTCACTTTGGTGGTTGGCACCATGCAAGCAAGAATATGGAGAGCTGCCAGCTAGAATCGTCTGGCCATGTTTCTCCAGGGTCACTTCCCTCCGAGGGCCATTCATATCGCACAGAAGCAGCCATCCTGGAGGACAGACCACGAGATCAAAGCCCTCTGCAATATTCTTCAAGTTCTAGACTGCTACCGCAACTATGCCAAGAGCCTGCAGATGCTCCTGGCCAAGGTCATGCGCTTTGAAAGGTCAGTGAGAGGCACAGCCCCTAGATTCTAGACTAGGGTGGGACTGGGCAGGAAGAAAATTGTGGGAGGTCACCTGAGTTCTCCCTGGTAAGGACAGCAGCATAGCTTAGTCACTTACTGAGAGTCCTTGAATCACAGTCACAGACTCTGGAGTGATCTGACAGGGACTTCTGAACCAATCTAGTTCAATTCCCATACCTTTCATGTTCAGGAACTAGGGTCAACAAGGGAGTATATGGAATCTAGTCACGTCTTAGTCCATTTCCTGTGGTTAATAATGATAATTAGACTAGTTATAAAGGAAAGAGGCTTTTGGCTGATGGTCTGGTCAAGGTCAAAGGATGGTCATCTGGTGATGACCGTCTTGCTGACTGAGCATCATATGGTGAAAGTCAGAGAGCCTATGCATATCCTTTAGTCTTTCTTCTTAAGAAACTATTGATGGGCTGGAGAGATGGCTCAGCAGTTAAGAGCACTGACTGCTCTTCCAAAGGATCTGGGTTCAAATCCCAGCACCCACATGATAGTTCACAGCTGTCTGTAATTGCTGGGTGTGGTGACACATGCCTCCCAGCACTCAAAGGTAGGTAGGTGGATCTCTGTGAGTTCAAGGCCAGCCTGGTTTGCAGAGAGTGAGTCCAGGACAGTCAGGAATACACAGAGAAATCCTGCCTCAAGAAGAAAGAGAAAAAGAAAAAGAAAGAAACTACTGGTATTTGATCATTAGGTTTCACCTTGTTGATTTAGTCCAATCCATTTTTCCCATCCTTGGTGCTGGAGATTGAATACAAAGTCTTATTCGTGTTAGGAATATGCTCTACCACTAAGCTATACCAGCAACCCAGTCTTTTTTTATTTTTATTTATTTTTTGTTTTTTTAAGACAGGGTTTCTCTGTGTATCCCTGGCTGTATTAGAACTCACTGTGTAGACTAGGTTGGTCTCAAACTCAGAGATTGGGTCTACCTCTGTCTCCTGAGTGCTAGGACTAAAGGCATGCACCACCACCACCTGGCTTAATTTTTCACTTGTTTGTTTGTTTTGTATGGTGTAGAGGTCAGAGGATAACTTGTAGGAGTCATTTCTCTTCTATCACATGGGTTTCTGGCATCGAACTTGGATTGTCAGGCTTGGTGGCAGGTGCCTTTACCCACTGAACCATCTTGCCGCCCCCCAAATATTGATTTTGCTGGGTTTTATCTCATGTATTTAAAACATTAGTCTTTACCAATCTGTTAAGGGGCTCATAACACACAATGTCATACAAATATCTTGTACAGGAGAAGTCATCTAGGTGATATGGAAATATAGCTTGAGAAACCATCCTAGTGGCTTCTTAGGGGTGTCCTAGCAGATTGAGGTTAGATCCATTTTAAATATCCAGAGTGTAAAATAACTGTAGATTTATACTTTGGTGACCACATGCTCTGCTATCTGTAGATCTAGACTCCTTTTGTCTGATGCCTGATCCTTTATGACAAGAACAGGACAGTCCTTGGGCAAGGTGGCTTGGTCATGAGTCTTATAGAAAAGATAGTATTAGATGGCTTAGCAAGCAAAGTGCTCGTCTTCAAGCCTGACCACCTGAGCTCAATCCCTTGGACCCATATGCTGAAGGAGAGGCAACTCCTGTGAGTTCCTCTGGCCTACACACACACACACACACACACACACACACACACACACACACACGCGCACACACACACACACACACACACACACATGCACACACACATACACACACACATTAATGTGATAACTATAAAATTAATTTAAAGAGTAGGTGGATTTGACAGTAGACATGTAGACCAGAACATTCCAAGAAGAGAGAACTATTTACTTTGTTCAAGTCCAGGAGAGAAGAGCAGTTCACTCTTTTCTGTAAAGACTGTAAAGATTCTGTATCAAAAGAACAAGAAAGAGAGACTGGGAGATGGAGAAAAGAAAGAAAGGGAAGTTGGAAGACTGGTGTCAAGGAAGAAAAAAGAAAATTATGGAGCACGCAGATAATGCCACATCTGTCCCTGTGTGACTCCACGTTAGCCACTTAACATTTTGAGCCTTAGAATTTTCATTAGTGAGATAATGACAATGTTGATTTAATAAGAATAGAGAGATTTGGGACAAGATTAAGCAAGGAGATGATCATGAAATCCTCTGCTAATTGTTAGCCATTCCTGGGACCAAGAATTAGCAGTTTAGACAGAAGTCTTCAGTTGTAAAGAAAACCCAGCCCCAGGGAAGGTCTTGAAGCTCATCTGAAAAGTCAATCTCAGCTAGATTTACCAGGGTCAGTGTTAGCAGGACCATGTCTGTCCCAAGTCTATCTTCTAGTGCTGGGGAGTGAACACAGGCCTCTCACTCATCCACTCACTGTCTCTGACACCCCCAGCCTTTTTTCCACATTCTTTTGTTTTGAGACAGGGTCCTTTCTAAGTTGTCTTGGATGGCCTCAAACTCACTCTGAAGCCCAGGCGAGCCCTGAACTGGAGCTCTTCTTGCCTTAGCCTGTCAGTTGAGATGCCAGGCCCTGTGCCCCCAGGCCCAGTCTTCCTCCGCATAGTGCTAAGATGGTTGCCTTATCTCCTAATGGCCATTTTCAGTCTTACTTTGGTGGGAAGGATTCTCTCGTAGGTCAGCATTGGAATTTTTCTTTTTTTCTTCCTTCCTTTCCTAGTTCCTTCCATTGGATTGGCTTTGCTTAGAATCATCAGTAGGGCCTGGGTTTAAGAACTGTTAATAAATCCTATTAGCACTAGGCTTGGGTGTCTGTGCCCTAAGTGGAGTACAGAGCTACCAGAGAGATGATCTCCATCACTTTCTTTGTAATTGGGAGGAGCATGCACAGCACCTCTGTGGAGGTCAGGGGACAACTTGAGGGAATGAGTTCTCTCTTTCCACCATCTGCGTCCTTCATAACAAACTTGGGTTGTCAGGCTTGCGCCTGGTGCCTCCTCAGGCCCCTTCTTCTGTCCCATCCTATGCAAGTCACCTGTAGCTCACAGACAAGAGAAACTGAGCTTCAAAGAGACCTCGCTCAGAGTCACACAGCCAAGTGCAGAGCCAGGACTCGGCGGTGCTTACTGCTATTCAGTTTCTCTGCGTGTCTGCTGTGTTGGGCACCTCTAGCCACACGCAGTCACAGATGCTAAGCTTAACCAATGAGGAGCCTAACCGAAGCAGCAGCTGCTTCCAGGAAGCCTCCTCAGCATAACCGATGCAGGAGACTGACTAGGCACCAGTTGAAGGGGTCCAGCCTGACAGACAGTGGATGGGCTGAGGTCTCTTCCTCTCCAAGGTTGTGCCTTCTCATTAGAGGTCATGCTCTATGACCTCTCTCAGGTTTGGCCGCAGGCGTGTGATCATCAAGAAGGGGCAGAGGGGCAATAGCTTTTATTTCATCTATCTGGGGACGGTTGCCGTGACTGAAGATGAGGATGGGAGCAGTGCTTTCCTGGACCCTCACCCAACACTGCTGCACAAGGGCAGCTGTTTCGGGGTAAGGCAAAGTAGGGCTGGGGAGATGGGGGTGTCTCTCACTTCCTGGGCTTGGGGTTGGGGTGTGACTGTGACGGGACTCCTGCTCCAACCTCTAATTCCAGGCCTTGGCTGCCTTGTCCCTTGGTGCAAGTCTCATGTAGGCCCCAGGGCCATTACCTATCAAATGCCCATGAGACAGACTATGTTGACCTCTCCACACTGCTTCTTGAGTGTATGCACCATTTTGCTCGTCATAGACACGGGGATGCCATAGACTCCACAGAAGTCTCTCCAGTGTCCTCCCCTCTGGCCTGTTCAGATCTATTGTCTCTTTCCCACAAACAACAGATAAAGGGTGTGTGGGGGTGGGAGTATGGAGGGGGCCAAGAGGGGATTTCTAGAGATGACCAGAGACAGGGAAGATGGGTGCAGGACTGGGGGTGTGGCCTCATACTTGCCCTTGTCCCTGTTTTGCCACCAGGAAATGGGCATTTTGAGTACCGCAGTAAGGAAGGCCACTGTGGTCTGTATGGAGGAAACAGAGTTCCTGGTTGTCGACCGGGAGGATTTCCTTGCAAATGAGCTGGAAGATGAAGTTCGGAAGGAAACTCAATATCGGTACAACTTTTTTAGGTAACTCCACCTCATTCAGTATCTTTTCCTCTTCCCTGTACTTGGCTTTGCCCTTGATTGGAAATGTACTGGTGGTTGCTACTGGCCTTGCGTACTCTGAAAATACCCATCTTGATCCAACTTCTCTATCTAGCCAAGCTCCCTCCAGGTATTGCCTTCATATCTCAGCTTGACTATCCTTTCCTTGTAGAATAGTAAAGAACAAGAGTGAATGCCGTGGCTTGAACACTTGCTGGGCCAGGCAGGGTGCTAAGTACTTTTTACTTGTTATATTGCGCCTCGTGTTCAATCCTGTGAGGTTGTTTCTTTTATTCTCCTCGGTATGTAAATGAGAGTACCAAGGCTCAGGATGATGACATGCTGTGTCTAATTAAAAAATAACAAGGTTCAGTTGGTGGTGGCGCACACCTTTAATCCCAGCATTTGGGAGGCAGAGGCAAGCAGATCTCTGAGTTTGAGGCCAGCCTGATCTACAGAGCAAGTTCCAGGACAGCCTGGGCTACACAGAGAAACCCTGTCTTGAAAAATCAAACCAAACCAAACCAAACCAGGATCTTGATGCACTATTTCACTTATGTACCCCATCTGTGATCACACCAGAATAGATAAGGTGTCCCATCTACTATTCTGTTGCACCCTGAGTTCCTTAAACACCCTGCCCACACTGTTACTCCCCATTGTGTTACTCTTTTATTCTTTGCACGCCATATTTGACATCAGTGTGCTGTCAGGGACCAGATTTGGCCTTTCCACCATTGCGGTTTTCCTGTTGTCATTGTGCCAAACACATGTGATGCTCATCAAACAAAAATCAACTAAATGAAGTGCTACTTGATGGAGGGGTCTAGCCCCTGTGGGTGGGCCTGGGAGGTAGTGTCACTGAGGGGATGGAGCCTAGAAAAGGCAGAGGGCTCTGCGAGGAGTGGACACCATGGGGAAATGAGTCTGACACCCAACCCCAACTCTTAGACTTATTAAAAGGAAAATTCCATGGACTAATTGAATTTGGTAACGCTTATTTGAACAAAGCAAAGCAAAATAAAAACAGCGTGAGACTCATGTAGGTCCCAGAACCAAAGCAGATTCTGAGAATTCCAGCCAGCAACATGATCAGATGTGGTGTGAGATATGAAGGGGAGCTTGATTGCTGCTGGCTGCTCAAACCTTTCCCAGGCATAGATCATTTCCATGACTGTGTCAGTTTTTTTCTGAGCCTGAGACACAGCCCAAATCCTCAGCCTCAGGTTCTAAGGTAACTTGGGGTAGGGCTTCAACTCTTGGGTTTTGGTTTCTTGCTTCATGGAATGGGGGTGGTGAGCACTCTCTTCCCAGGCTATAAGAATGGAAGGAAGTGGTAGAGGGGAGGGGCCAGTGCGCGGAACATGGGTGTTCTTCTGGGCATGCTCCTCATCTTCTTCCTTTCTAGACAATCCCCCCTCCCCCCGAGGTCAGGACATGGACTCTGCTCCCATGTCTTGCTCAGAAATGAACTCAGCATGTCTGATGCCTGAGAATTGAGAGAAATCTATCAGTGTTAGCAATCCCATGGAGCCACCAACCAGAGAGAGGCCGTTTGTAATTCATAGTACATGAGGTCAAGAGAAGAGATGGCCTCTTTGGAGTGGGCCTTTGTGTGACTCCAAAAGACTCCAGATATCTTGCCTCTCCTCAGGCTCAGAGCTAAATGAAGAGCACAGGCCAGAGGCAGCTAGAGGTTTATATAAGCTCTGAGTCCTAAGGTAGGTCTCCTCCAGGTAGGTAAGCTACCTGCCCCCCCCACCTTAGTTCCCGGGAAGCGGGTAGCCAGCATGCTGAAGTAAGGAACTGCTTGAGTTGATGTTCACTGGGATGGGAGGTGCTTGCTGAGCCAGAGTTGTAGGGTGGAACAGAAGCAGAGTTTGGGAGAGGATTCCTGGATGCAGGAGCCAGGGACTAGGTAAATGCCAGAGTTGTCTGAGCAGCAACAGGGAGGGGCCCTGGGCTAAAGAGGAGGCGGGCCTGGGAGAATTGCTAAACACTGGCCACAGACTTCATGTGGCATGGGGGAATCTTTCACCCCAGCATTTTCTCAAGAGACCCCTTTCTGGAAAGTTCGAATATTGGGTGACAAGTTCTAATAGGATTCCCTCTTCCCCAGGAAGTTGGATCTGTTCCAATCTTGGTCTGAGGAGAAACTCTCTCAGCTTGTGGCCTTGGGGAGGATAGAGAAGTTCTCACATGGACAGCTGGTGTCAAAAGACGCTGTGTCTTCGTCATTTATCACATTTATCTGCAAGGTGAGAGAGTCTGATCAGGGAGCAGAGCTGGGAAGAACAGGCCCACCTTAAAGCCCTCTGGCCAAGCAGACATGGTCTGAGCCTGTTCTACAGTATTTGCAGTGCATGCCCTTTTCTGACCTCCTCTGCTTGGCTTCACACCTACTGCCAAGCAATGGCACACTTCCCTCAGTGGGTTGCTGTGAGCTTTGGGATATATAGAGTGCCCGGTTGTTGGGGGTTGAGATTGGGAGTGCATTTCAAATGATGGGAACTATGTGTAGGACCTAACTATGGAGTACATCTTTCTCTGCATACTTCCCTATATCCAGATGTATAAGTTAGGCACAGTAAGAGAGTAAGTAATCATAAAATGGAAATGTTATATACCAAAATACTACATCCTCACCCTTTCTGTGATAATGTAGGATAAAATATAAAGAAAACAATTTCTGACCTCTCTTTGGCATATTTATATCACAAAATCACAATTTTTGTATTTTGGGGCCACTGTTAAATAAAATAAAGTTACTTGATAGAAGTGCTGAGGCACTGTGGTAATTATGCTGTGCCATGCCTCACAGGTAGATAGCGCACAGTGTGGATACATGCTGTGCCATGCCTCACAGGTAGATAGCGCACAGTGTGGATACGCTGCTTATGGTTCGTGTCCCAGGAAGGACAGAGTAGGGTGGCAAGAAATAGACCCGTGCTGCTCAGACGGGCACACAATTTCAAACGTACAATTTGGATATTTCTGAATCTTTCCATTTAATATTCTTAGTCTGGTAGAGTATGGGTAGCTGTAACCACAGTAAGTTCTTGTTTATGTTTGGCATTTTATGTCTTTGGCCTACAGAAACCTCCCAAAGGTTGGTAGGGCCCTCATTCTCATTTAACAGAAGAGTAAGATGACACAGGACTATGAAATGGTTGTCCAAGGTCACAGAATTGGGGGGGGGGAGTAGAAAAGGTTCAAAGGTTCAATTCCAGTCTGTCTCCAAAGCTCTCCTGGAGAGCTGGGATTGGAGTTGCCCTGCCGGTTCCATACACTGTAAGTCAACCAAGATATTTGGTGCATTTTTTGCTGAGGTTATGCTGGTCCAAGGTGTGAATGGATACAAAGAGGAGAAGACTCACTTTCTCTGTCTGTCTCTTTCACTGGATCTAGAGCATAGTCAAAGCTGTTGATATGTGTCAAGTGCCAAGCGATATGTAAAATTGATTTCCAAGAGGGGCACTGCAAGGCTGGTGGCTTTAAAAGGACCTCCTGGAGCCGGTGAGAGGAAGACAAGCCTCAAGTATTGATCCTATAGAGCCAAAGAGTGCACAAGATTGATATACACCAGAACTGGCTTGTATAGGCTGGCTCCAGTTTAGTGTTACATTTTCAGGTATTTTATGAGTTGGTAACACAATACTTATTTTTTTGTTTGTTTAACTGATAACTTTATTAATAATAATCGCATCTATAGACATTTTAGAGCACTCACATAGGAGACATGGGGTAGCAGCTGGAGTTCTTTTGGATTCATGTAGCTCCTGCAAGCCTTCATTCAAAAACAGAGCCAGAAACTTGGTCTGATTCATTTTGTGGAACAGCAGCACACTGGCTCTTCCTATCCAAGCCTTGACTGACAGAGAGCATCAGTATGCTGCAGTCCCACAACATGAAACAAATGCATTTGTCCTCACCCAAGAGGGAACAGAAGTGGATGGTATCACTTCAGGATGGAGGACCAAGCACATGGCTCATCTGTCGAGGGAACACTCACTTGTAGTCTGTCTTGCAGGGACTTTGGAGCAGGAAATGACATTGGTGATTATATAGTAAAAGTTCATCTCAATGGGGAATAAAAAAATCAGGACAGAAGAGGGTGAAAAAGAAGGGCTTTTCTAATGACCAATGACCTGAATATAATGAAACCCAGAAAAGGTTACTGTAAGTTAGAAGTATAAAGGGACCTGCCATTGCCACTTCCTCTTCCACGAGCATACACACAAAAGAATCATCTCCCACCACCCATTCCCAACCCCTCAAAGCTGCAACAATGAGGCAACTACAGATGGATTTGGGAAAGGAACTCCAGGAAACATTTCCATTCCATTGTGACTACACAGATATCAAATGGCAGTGAACGGTGGTTCTTCCCACCCATGGGGTGATTAAAGAAAGGGTGGGACAGGACAGTTAATAAGTGTTAATTGAATAAGTACTATTTGAAGTGCCTGCTGGTTCTGAAGACACAGTGGGAAAAGGAGGCCCAAGCTTGACAGGGCAGAGTGTGTAAGAGAGTTAACAATGAATGATCCAGATCTTTCAGATACCAATAGGAGGAGGAGAAACCAGGAATTCCTGAGGTTTAAAAGATCTCTTGTTGCCTAAATTGAAAATGACTAGTGCCTACAGTAACCTGGGGCCATGATGTACTAAGAAAGAATTAAATACAAAAATGATCACGATACTTTTTGGTTCATGATGTGGGTATGTTATTCTGATGCAGGCTTTCTGCTTTGCCAGCTGAACTCCAATCGGAAGCTAAGACAAAAGATCCCTTGACTTTGGACTTAATAAACCTTCTTCTGCAAACAAAAAAAAAAAAAAAAATGATCACGGGACCAGCGAGATGGCTCAGGGAGTGAAGGAGGTGATGACCTGAATTCAGTCCCTGGGATTCACATGGTGGAAGTGGAGAGCCAACCCCTGAAAGGTGTTCTCTGACCTCCACGTCCATGCTGTGGCATGTGTCTTTCTGTTACCTGAGTCATCAAAGAGCTTACACCAGCTGGTGGGAAAGCTTCAAGAAGTCTCAATTTATTGAATGTGGTTCATGTGAGCCCAAGAGCGGGCAAACGATAGAGGGCCTGTGAGATTTTTATTAAACTCATCAAGGAAATGGTGGCTTCAGCTTCATTTGTAAAATCCTGGTTGGTCTGTGAGGATGGACTGGTGAGAAGTTCAGACAGCTCCAGCAAAGGCAGCTGAGAGTTTGTAGGATGTGTGGAATTTTTAGTAAGAGTGCACATTATGTGCCAGTGGTCTTGACACACCCTATTTTTGCCATGCTGGGAATTGAACACAGGCCCATGCACAGTGTAGGCTAGGGATCTATCATTAAGATACTTCCCCACCCCTTTCTAAAGTTTAGTTTATATTAATTATACATTTTCATACATCCACCACTGTTTTATTTTGGGTACACAGTTTCCTTATGTAGCCCAAGGTGGCCTTGTGCTCTTCATCTTCCTGTATGTTCCTCTCCAGTGCTGGGGATATATGTGCCCCTTACCTGGCCTCTGCACTCCTTATATAAGTAACATTTATGTGCATGAACATTGTTCTTGGGGGTAGAGGCTGGCCCACGGGAAAGGGTTGAAGTCTGGCTAACAGGAAGCTAAAGGATTTATGGCAATAGGCAGCGGATCTGGGGAGGGATGGAGAGGTGGAGAAACCTGCCGAAGCAGATCTGAACACTCAGGCCAAAGACGAAGCCATTCACATAGCCAGTGCCCAGAGTAATCCAGTGGGTAACTGGCACTTCCCAGACTCTGCCTCAGAAGGCACGTCTATTAAGGGGACCCAAAAAGCCCCAGGACCTTTGCTGCAAGGAGCTGGAATTCAAGTGACTGGCTTGCAATCTCTATTCAGTCCCCCAGTCTTCTGCCTCAGGCTCTAGAGTGCTGGGATTACAGAACCACCCACTGGCAACACATGGCTAGCTAGACTGTCTTTTTTACTGTTTTCACCCCCATTTTTCATCTGAAAATGGGACCATTGACCTCACAAAGTTTTCAGTAGGAGCTAGTTTAACAATCAGAATCCTTTTTTGGGGGGGTGTGAGACAGGGTTTCTCTGTGTAACATCCTGGCTGTCCTGGACTCACTTTGTAGACCAGGCTGGCCTCGAACTCACAGAGATCCGCCTGCCTCTGCCTACCGAGTGCTGGGATTAAAGGCGTGCGCCACCAATGCCCAGCCAGAATCCTTTTTTTTAAAAATGTGGACTAGAGAGAGATGGTTCAGCAGTTAAGAGCAAACACTGTTCTTGCAGAGGACCTGTTGGGGGTTCCAGCACCACATGGGGAGCCACCGGTAACTCCTCCAGGGGTTCTGATAGATACGCCCTTCTAGCCTCAGTCGGCAACTGCATTCACATACACATACACACACACGTCCCTCTGCACATGTGGAGGGTGCAATTAAAAATACTGAGATAAATCTTTTTTTAAAAGTAACTTTTTAAACAGTTTCTTGGTTAATGTTCCTCCACCAATCCAGAGTTTCTAAAGGTAGTACAGCCCGGCCAGCAGCCACACTTGGGAGCTCATGAGACACACAAATTCTGCCAGGTACAGTGGCAGCTTTATGTAATCCCTCCATTATTGGGAGGTGGAGGCAGACAGACCAGGAGTTCAGGGTCATCTTTAGCTATCTAGGGAGTTTGAGGTCAGCATGGGCTGTGAGACATTACCTCAAAAAACAAAACAAAACAAAAAAACACTATAGCAGGGTCTCATCCAGGTACAGCGGTACACGCCTGTATTCTTATAATCCAAGCACTTGGGATACTGAGGTAGGAAGATGACTTCGAAAATTGAAGCCAGCCTGGGCTACCCAGAGAATTCCAGGATAGCCTTCTTTTGCTGGACAGTCTATGAGTCATCATAAATATTTGATGACCTGTATCAATGTAGTACCATATGTAATATTTGTACTGTCCTAAGACAGTTGTGGTCTGCCTGTGGTACCCTATCCCCCAGCCAGATAGCACAGACCTATTTTTTTTTTTTTTTGTCATCATAGCTTTGTCTTTTCTAGAATGCCACAGGTTGAGATATAGAGTATGTTGCCTTTCAGATTAGCTTTTATTTAGAAATTCACATTTAGGAAACTTTTTATTGCTTGGATTGATTTCTTTTAGTGTTGAATAATATTTTTTGTCAAGATGCACCACAATTTTTTCTCTATATATATTTATATAATAATTATATATGGGGATATATATATATATTCTTAAGCCCCTCATAAAGATCCCCCTGCCTCTGCCTTCCGAGTGCTGGGATTAAAGGTGTGCGCCACCACCTCCTGGCTTTAGAGTACTTTGTAAAAGGGAAATATTCCTGTCTCTCGAAATATTGGTTTACTGAAAAACCTGCATGGGGGTACGTGGCAAAGGCGACTCTCCAGGAGAACTGGGACTTCTGAGGAAGTAGTGCAAAGGCCACAATGTGGCAGCAGTAGGGAGCTCTGGACCAGCAGTGGAGTTAGGTTGTTCCTTGTAATGTGTTACTAAAATCTAGACTTTAAAGCCAAGGTTTGTGTAACAACTCTCATCTGTGGCTTTGAGAATTCCTAACAGGCAACAGAAGTTCCAGACCCTGTGTGTCCTGTAGCTGGAATTGAGATGTCCCTGCTCTTCTGAAGGGAATGCTCTGTTTTCTCACTTTTCTTGGCCTGTTCAGACTTCCTCAGCATCCTGACTGCTGTGCTTCCTGCCATTAGAGGCCAAAGCCAGCAGCCAGTGACTGATTTCTGCTAAGGGAGGTTGTGGAACAGGATTCCCATTGGTATCTCAAACACAGTTAATGGCCATAATTGATCCATTCTGAGCCACCTGGGGACACATAGTTGGACCTCCCTCCAAGTATCAGATGCAATAAAAGGCTTGTGAGAGACTTTCCAAGAGGACCCATTGTCTCTCTCCCATCTGTATTTCTTTTTTTTTTTTTTTTTGATTTTTCAAGACAGGGTTTCTCTGTGTAGCCCTGGCTGTCCTGGACTCACTTTGTAGACCAGGCTGGCCTCGAACTCGCAAAGATCCGCCTGCCTCTGCCTCCCAAGTGCTGGGATTAAAGGCGTGCGCCACCACTGCCCGGCTTGTATTTCTTGGGTGAGAAGAATTTGTTGAATGAATGTTGAGTAAAGTCCTGAGGACAGTGCTTGGCACACACCAAGGGCTCATTAGATGTCTGTTCCCTTGCCAGGAATAGCCTGTCTTTTAGCTCAACCCTTCTGTAGCTCTTAGTGTTCCTATTAAGATGGGCAAGTAGCTGGGCATGTTGCTCACGCCTTTAATCCCAGCACTTGGGAGGCAGAGGCAGGTGGATCTCTGTGAGCTAGAGGCCAGCCTGGTCTACAAAGCGAGTCCAGGACAGCCAGAGCTATTACACAAAGAAACCCTGCCTCGAAAAACCAAAAAACCAAAAACAAAAACAAAAAAAAGAAAGAAAGAAAAAGAAGGGTAAGATTTCTGAGGCTGGAAGATGGCTCAGTGATTAAGAGCACCGGCTGCTCTTCCAGAGGACCCAGGTTCAATTCCCTACACCCACATGGCAGTTCACAGCTGTCTGTAACTCTAGGTGCAGAGAATGTGACACCCTCATAACCAATGCTTATAAAATAAAAAAATAAATAAAATAAAATTTTAAAAGGGGGCAAGATTTCAATAAAGATAGGAGATAAAGGAGCTTTGTTTTTTTTCTGGTGCTGGGATTCAAGCCCAGGACCTTGGGTAGGCTGGGACTGCTTTAATTTGTTTCTTCTTGAAACAGGGTCTCTTTGTATAGCCCATGCTGGCCTCAAACTTGAAATCCTCCTGCCTCAGCCTTTGTTGTACTGAGACTATAGTTTGTACTACCACACTTGGCCTGGAAACTCGTATCTTTATCCAGACTCCCAGAATTAGAAGAGCAGGAAAGGAGAATGCTGGGAATTATGGACCAGCTTTTATAAATTTTTCTACTCAGACCATCACAAGCCCTCTTTCTTTTTTAAATTTGTAAATTTTTTATTTTATGAGACAGGGTTTCTCTATGTAGCCCTAGCTATCCTGGACTAGCGTTATAGACCGGGCTGGCCTCCAACTCACAGAGATCTACCTGCCTCTGCCTCCTGAGTGCTGGGATTAAATGTGTGTGCCACCACAACTGGCTACAGCAAGTCCTCTTTCTAAGGAAACTGACCAAAGCAAGTGAGGAGGCTGTGCCATGTGGGGTGATGTTGGTTCTGCCATGTGGGGTGATGTTGGTTCTGCCATGTGGGGGTGATGTTGGTTCTGCCAT
>CAJQZJ010027415.1:3558873-3576440 GCA_907164525.1 Lophiomys imhausi | reverse complement strand
GGTGATGTTGGTTCTGCCATGTGGGGGTGATGTTGGTTCTGCCATGTTGGGGTGATGTTGGTTCTGCCATGTGGGGTGATGTTGGTTCTGGAGTATGCTTCTTCCACCTTCTAACTCAGACTTCTTGGAACTATTCTCGGACCCTAAGCTTGGATTTCATGCCAAATGTTGGACACCAATTAAAACCATAAGGACTTTCTGTTCCTGTCCCAGCTCTGAATAAGGACACCGAAACTTATATTTATTTATAATAGCTTTAGGCCTTAGCTTACTCTTGTCCCCAACTATCTCTTATAACCTAGGTTAATACATTTACATTAATCTAAGTTCTCACACATGGTTTGCTACCTCTTCATTTTCATAAGTCCAGCTTCCTCCATGTCTTGCTGGCAACTTCCAGTGACTGATTTTTTTTTTTCCCCAGAGTTCCTAACTCTGCAGGAAGTCCTGCCTTGATCTCTTGCCTTTGCTATGGGCCATTCAACTCTTTATTAAAACCAATAAAAAGTGATAAAATACTGAGGCAGGTGATGCTTCATAAAAATGACAATACCAGACTGGAGAGATGGCTCAGCAGTTAAGAGCACTGACTGCTCTTCCTAAGGACCCGGGTTCAAATCCCAGTACCCACATGGCAGTTCACAGATGTCTATAATTGCTGGGCATGGTGGGGCACGCTTCAGGAAACAAAGGCAGGCAGTTCTCTGTGAGTTCACTTGCCTACCTTGTCCTGGCAAAGTTTGGCAGCTGACGAATTCTATGTCCTACTTGTCCACAGTTTGGACAGCATACCGTCAGCAGTTGAGGCAAGGACAGTTTTTGCCCCTTGACTAGCTTTGCCACATTTGAAGCAAGCTCCATATGGGGAGTTTTTGATGCCCTTCATCTTCTCTGAAGTAATATGAGGGTGCTGCCAGGAGCAGACGTGTCTCACTGTCAAAAAAGTCTCTTTTTTTTTTTTGAGACGGGGTTTCTCTGTGTAACAGCTCTGACTGTCTGACTCCCTTTGTAGATCAGGCTGGCCTCGAACTCATAGAGATCCACCTGCCTCTCCCAAGTCCTGGGATTAAAGGCGTGTGCCATCACCACCCGGCCAAAAGTCACATATTGTTAAGACAGCTTTAAATGCCATGAAGTGTTTGAAGACCATCTTATCTCAGTATAACTGAATAGGCAAACATCACCTGTTACTAGTTAGTTACTATCTGATTAACTTTGAAAACATCTACAGGAGGCTAAATAAGGCTTATTTCTGTAATTAACTAAACTAGTACCTAACAAGATCACAGATTTGATTGAATGACTACTAAGTTGCATTTTTTAATCATTCTAAACAGTTTTTAATAGGGGCTTTCAAAAGGACTAGAACTTTTCATTTTTTAAATGATTTGTTTATTTAATTATTTATTTATTTTATGTGCATTGGTGTTTTGCCTGCATGCATGTCTGTCTGTGTGAGGAAGTCAGATCCCATGGAACTAGAGTTATAGACAATTTTGAGCTGCCATGTGCGTACTGGGAATTGAACCCAGGTCCTCTGGAAGAGTAGCCAGTGCTCTACATTTTTAAATGAGTTGTGTAAGAGTTGGAATATATATACAGTATATTGTAGCAAAAGTGTCCTAAGAGTGAAAAAGTACCATCCCACGACCTGCTTAGGGGGAGAACTCCAGCATTTGGGAGCTGTCTCAGTGGCCTCTGTAAGAATAGTGGTTCCCCCAGCACTTGGGAGGCAGAGGCAGGTGGAATTCTGAGTTGGAGGCCAGCCTGATCTACAGAGCAAGTTCCTGGATAGCCAGGGCTACACACAGAAAGACCCTATCTCAAGAAAAGCTTACACTGTCATTTTTCCTGAGTTCTGCCATGTGGTTCGTTGCCTGTCTCCCATGTCATGTAGAGTTAAGCAGAAGTCTTTAAGTCTACAGGTAGAACAGGAGAAGAGGAAGGACAGAGGCTTTCCTAGCTTTATCTAGGATTCTCTGTTCTTAGTTCGTTACCCAGAAAGAACTGAGTCGTCGTCACCCCAGAATGGGAGGGGGGGGCTTTCAAAAAGGTGGAGGGTTTTGTTTTTCTTTTTTTTTTTTTTTATGGCTTTCTTTTTTTTAACATTTATTTATTTATTTATTATGTATACAGTATTTGCTCTACATATATGCCCGGGCAGATCTCAATGTAGATGGCTGTGAGCCACCATGTGGTTGCTGGGAATTGAACTCAGGACCTTGGGAAGAACAGCCAGTGCTCTTAACCTCTGAGCCACCTCTCCAGCCCAAGGGTTTTGTTTTTCAAATTGGGAGCTTTGCTGTCTTGAACAAAATAAAAATTAGAGGTAATGCGGGCAAATTAGAAACAGCCAAATCTGAATCTTTTAGAAAATGTTTTCTGGGATCTGTAGAGACTGCTCTGTAGTTAATAGCACTCTAGAGAACCTGGGTTCAGTTGCTAGCACCCACGTCAGGCAGCTCACAACCACCTACCACTCCAGTCCCAAGGGATCTGATGACATCGTTTGGTCAGGATACCTGCATCCATGTGGTCCATATACAGACAAACACACACACACACACACACAAATAAATAAATGAAAAAATGCTTGAAGTATAACTTATGCAGTAGGATTTCCAATCTGAACTATCTCTCTTGATGAATTTTATACCTGTAAACCGTCACCAGATCAACATATTGAACACTTCCAGAAGGCAAAAATCTCCCCAAAGACCCTGGTATTACAATGTCACCCCAGGCTACTTTTGAGATTTATTTTTATATGGATGGGTGTTTTGCCTACATGTATGTCTGTGGATCATGTGTGTGCAGTGCCTGTGGAGGCCAGAAGAAGGCATTGGATCTCCCGGAACTGGAGTTATAGACACGGTTGTGAGCTGCCATGTAGGTGCTGGGAGTTGAACCCAGGTCCTCTGGAAAAGCATTCAGTGTTCTTAACCTCTGAGCCATCTCTAGTCCTACCACAGAGTACTTTTATTGGGCTCTGAACCTCATATAAATGGAATAACATTAGTACATACAGTTGATATTTTTTATTCAACTGTATGTTGAGACAGAGATGGGAAAATGACTTGGGCGCCCTTGTCAGAGAGCCTAATGAATCCTAAGCACTCCAAGCTCAGTGAGAGAGCCTGTCTCAGAAAAATAAGGTAGAGAATATTTGGGGAAGATACCTGATGCTGTTCTCTGGTCCCTACATGTGTGCATCCACACGCGCACATGAGGGCATCATACACACAAGCGTATGCACACACATGCAAATAAAAGGAATAGCATAAACCAATGTTTGGCCTGATTTATAATTGAGGTTCCTTTTTGTTTGTTTGTCTTTTGAGACAAGATCTCTCTGTGTATCCCTGGCTTTTCTGGACTCACTCTATAGACCAGGCTGGCCTTGAACTCTCACACAGGTCTGCCTGCCTCTGCCTCCAGAGTATTGGGATTAAAGGTGTGTTACCACACTCCCCTCCTCTTCTTCTTTTTATTCTTCCTTTGCCTTTGCTTTAACACATTTTGACCTGCTGGAGTTACCTGAGAGGTGAATGCCACCCATCATAGGTCCTTGGGAACCTAGGTGATTCTCTTCTTTTTACTTAAAAAAAAAAAGTGTTTTCTTTTCTTTTATATGCAAGAGTATCTTGCCTGTGTGTATGTGAGTGCACCATATGTGAGCCTGGTATCTGCAGAGGCCAGGAGAGGGCATCAGATCCCTTAGAACGGGAGTATAGCTGGTTGTGAGCCGCTGTGTGGGGTAGCCTGCCTGGAGGAGCAGTCAGTGCTCTTAGCCACCAAGCCATCTCCCAGCCCCATGGGTGATCGTTTCTAAGACCAGAGCTTTACTGCAAAATAGTTATAAAAGTATGAGAGCGCCAGTAGCAACAGGATGTGTAAACTGCCATCCACAGCGCCACCGCCTCTTTACATCCTTCATGGGGACCTTATTCAGTCTCAGTGCTGTGTTTAATTTTTATGCTTCTTTGGGTGTTTCCATTTTATTTATTTATTTGTTTGTTTATTTATTTATTTGGGTTTTTTTTGAGACAGGGTTTCTCTGTGTAGCCCTAGCTTACCTGGACTCACTTTGTAGACCAGGCTGGCCTTGAACTCAGAGATCCACCTGCCTCTCCCTCCCAAGTGCTGGGGATTAAAGGTGTGCGCTACCATGCCTGGCTGTTTCAATTTTTTTATGCAGAGATAACATTTTTATTAAGGAAAATACATTGAATGGCATGCATTGACCAAATAAAACAAAATGAGGTCAGGCCAAGTGGATGGATACCTTCAAAGCTTGGCCTGCCTGGAGTGTCCAGTCTAACTCTTTGCTTGTGTCCTTGATATGTCCAGGGCTCCTGTGAAATCCTGCGGATGTTAGACCTTTCAGCCTCGGGTTCCTATTACAAGTGGGTCTGGCAGCACTTGGAGCTGCTGGACCACAAACCTCTGAGAGTTCACCTCAATGGTAAGTCACATGGCCACAGCTGGCAGAGGAGAGATGTGTCCCCTGGGTCCCATCCTGGTTCCTGTCCCCAATTCATAGAATTGTGGACATCTTAGATCTGCTTTGATCCTCCCTTCCTATGAGCTCTAACAACCTGATTTTTGATCCTGCCTACTGGCTAGACTGCTCCCTCCCTCACCCTGGGTTCTTCTATGTGAGCCCCTACTCATGCCTCGTACACCCCTACCCCTATCATTCCCCAGCTCTCTTCTGCTTCTCACATCTTAGATGAAGCATCTCTTTATTCAGAGAATTCTCCCAGACTTCTCATGCTGAAGCAGCATGTTCCACCTCAGCTCTCATTATATCCCATTTGTATCTGCTGAATTTGTCTTCTGTTATATCTGTCCCACTGAAATCATAAGGTGAATCTGAAACAGTTATTAAATAGCTGTTCCCAAGGCCTGTGGCCATCCTTGTGTATTTTCAGAGTGACTCACAGAGTCAGTAGTCTCTCATATCTTTGCTACTGTGGATGGTTTTAGGTATGTCCTGAGATTGTATGTGTGTATTCTCTGGTGCCTATCTAGGTTCATATATATGCCATGAGTAGTTGCTATCATTTATTGAATTCTAGTTATGCTCAGTAGTTTGGCTGTTTATAGTAAGTGTAAGTCATACAAAGAATATATTAGTCATGGTTCTCTAGCATACCAGAAGTTATAGTATGGATCTCTATGTTTAGAAAGGGGATTTTATTAGAATGGCTTACAGGCTGTGGTCCAGCTAGTCCAGCAATGGCTGAATATGAATAGAAGGTCCAAGAGTCCAGGAGCTGTTCAGTCCTTAAGGCTCGATGTCTCAGCTGGTCTTCAGTATATTCTGGAACCCTGAAGATATAGACTCTAATGTCAGTGAAGGAATGGACTTGGTATCAAGGGGAGAGCAAGTAGGCAAAGAGCAAAAGTCTGCTTCTTCCATGTCGTTATATAGGTTCCAGCAGGCGGCCCAGCTCAAAAGATCCGAATAAAAGGAATATATTCCTACTTCAAAGATCTGGATTTGAAGTGGATCTGCCGCCAGGTGGTGGTGGCGCACGCCTTTAATCCCAGCACCTGGGAGGCAGAGGCAGGTGGATCTCTTGTGAGTTCGAGGCCAGCCTGGTCTACAGAGCAAGTTCCAGGACATCCAGGGCTACATACAGAAACCCTGTCTTGAAAAACTAAACAAAGAAACAAACAAAAAGCCTAGACTCACACTACAGGGTCCTGTATCACACTGGACAGATGATTGTCTCCTTGTACATCAGTGTTCTTGGGTCCTGTAAAATATAAATTATGTTCCCCATGTCATAGAAATATTTGGATATTAAATAAATGAATATACCAAACTTATATACCACTCCCTAGATGTGTGAATATATGGTAGACACCTATCACCATTATTACAAGATGACAGGCAGGCAGAAAGGGATATGAGCTCTCATATCAGCCACCCAGCAATACCAATCCCTATATATAAGGCTGTACTGCACAAATTTGGATATGCTATGTCTCTATTATGGTCGAGTTCAAAATACTTTTAAATTTCCCTTTTAATTTCTTCTTTGACCCACTGAATATTAATCAGGGTGTTATTTAGTTTCCAAAGATTTGGGGACCATCCAGCTATCTTTCTGTTTATTATTTCTATGGATAAAATATTCAGTACAGTTTGAAACCTCTCAAATGTGTTATGGCCCAGAAAGCATTCTATCTTGGTAAATGCTCCATTTGCATTTGAAAAGAATATGCTGTCATTTGGTGCAGCGTGCTGTGAATGTTAGTCAGCTGGGCTGGTAAAGCTAGTTAAGTGCAGCTGGGCTGGTAAAGCTAGTTAAGTGCAGCTGGGCTGGTAAAGCTAGTCAAGGGCACTGTGTCCCTTCCTTATTCTTCGATCTCTTAGCTGTCAGTGAGGAGCTGACAAAGTCTCCAACTACTATTTTCTCTCTCTCTCCCTTTCCCCACTTCTCCTCTTCCCCCTCCTCTAACCCCCTATGTATCCTATGGAACCACAGAATTGACCTCTTCAAGACAAGAAAATAAGCTTTTTTTTTTTTGAGGTACCAGACATTGAACCCCAGATTGCACAGGCCAGGCAAGGTGCTCTACCATGAGCTATATTCTCAGTCTAAAATGAACTTTTTTGGGCATCTCTGGTAGCATTCTTTACTTAAAGTCTACTTTTTCTGATACTGTTTAATTTTGATTCCTCTGATTAATATTAGTTTGATATTATCCTATTGTGTTTAATGTTTTCGTGTCTTTGTATTTAAAATGACTTTTTTGTGGTACTGGGGATCAGACCTAGGGTCTTATGCATGCTGGGGAAGTACTGTATCACTGAATGATATTCGTGGTCACTAAGATGAGTTTGTTTTAAACTTTTAAAGCATTTTTTTGTTTATTTATTTTAGGTGGGCTTCCTTGCCAGAGGACTAGTTTTAAAAGTTAATCTTCTCCGTCCACCATGTGGATTCTGGGGGTTGGACTCATGCTGCCAGGCATGGCAGAAAGTGCCTCACCCCACTTCTGCCCCCCTAAGACAGAGTTTCTCTATGTAACCCTGGCTGTCCTAGAACTCACTCTATAGACCAGGCTGGCCTCTGTCTCCTGAGTGCTGGGATTAAAGGCATGTGCCACTACTGCCTAGTGGCAAGTGCCTCTTAAAAATGAGTTTTTTTGCCTTTAATCCCAGCACTCGGGAGGCAGAGGCAGTTGGATCTCTGTGAGATCAAGGTCAGCCTGGTCTGCAAAGTGAGTCCAGGACAGTCAAGGATACACAGAGAAACCCTGTCTCTAAAAACCTAAAATTAAAAAAAAAATTAGTTTCTTAAAGGCAGCACAGAGTTGAATCATACTTTTTTTTTAATTTTATTTATTTATTTATTTATTTTTAGGTTTTTTGAGACAGGATTTCTCTGTGTAACAGCTCTGCCTGTCCTAGACTCCCGTTGTAGACCAGGCTGGTCTTGATCCGCCTGCCTCTGCCTCCTGAGTGCTGGGATTAAAGGCGTGCGCTACCACGCCTGGCCTCCTTTTATTTTCTTGTTGGCTTCTTTGCTATATCTTTGTTGTCTTATTTTAGTAATTGTTTTATGAGTTTTACATGTCTGTAGCTTCTGTCTGCCTACCATCACAGAACATCAGAACCTAACCACAGTGGATTCTCACCTCTTTCCTCCAAGGCATGGCACTGTATTGTTGAATTTGCTAAGAACCTGGTATGTGATCATTAGTTTTGCTTCAGTCACCTACCTTTCAAATATATTTAATAAATAAAAAATGTTATATTAATCCACACTGTTACTGTTTCTTACAATCTCTTTTCCTTTGTGTGGTTCAGACTTAGATCCAGCACATTTCCTTCTTCCTGGAGTACTTCCTTAACGTTTCTTATATTCTGCTTTAAAAATGTAATTTACGGCCGGGCGGTGGTGGCGCACGCCTTTAATCCCAGCACTTGGGAGGCAGAGGCAGGCGGATCTTTGTGAGTTCGAGGCCAGCCTGGTCTACAAAGTGAGTCCAGGACAGCCAAGGATACACAGAGAAACCCGGTCTCGAAAAACCAAAAAAAAAAAAAAAATGTAATTTACTTTTTCTTATGTGTATATTGCGCATGCGCACTTGGGCTCATGTGGGCAAGTGCCGGTGAAGGCCAGAAGAGGGCGCTGGATCCTCCAGGGCTGGAGTTAGAGGTGGTTGTGAGCAGCCTCAAGAGGGTAATGCGGAGCTCTGCAAGAGACATGCATGCTTCTAACTGTTGAGGCATCTGCCTGGCCCCTGATGACAAATTCTCTCAGCTTTTCTGTGACTGAAAACTTTCATGTTCCTTTTTAAAAGATTTAGATTTAAGTAATGTATATATGTGTGTGAGCATGTGTGCGTGCCCAGGCTGGCAGGTGCCCATAGAGGAAAGGGCTGGAGTTATAGGCAATTGTGAGCCACACAGTGCAGATGCTGGGGGCTAACCTCTAGCTTTTTGCAAGAGATCAGAGAGCTCTCAGCCACCGAGCCATCTTTTTAGCCCTTCATCTTCCTTTTGAAAAGAAAATTCCTGTATGCATGTGGCAGTTTGGATATGAAACAGACTCCTGTGTTTGAATACATGGTTGCCTGCAGGCAGCACAGTTGGGGAAGCTTATGGACCCTTTAGGAAGTAGGTCTCTGGTGGGGAAGACCAAAGACTGCCCTGCTTCCTGCCTAGTGTCTCTACTTCCTGATGCTGGGATGTGTGGAGTCCCAGGTTCATGTCTTGGCTGCCATAGCTTTGCTGTGCCTTCCCTGCTGAGCTGGGTGAGACCAACTGGGACCGAAACAAACCTTCCTCCCTAAGTCACTTCAACCAAGCGTTCTTATCCCAACAGTGAAAAAAGAGTTAACACAATAATGAATTCCAGACCAAAGGCTTGTTTTCTTCTTCCCAGTGTTTTAAAGACTTTGCATTAGGTCTGTCTCCTGGCTTTTATTGTTTGCAGCATTGTAACATTGCTAACATTCTTATTTTTTATAATCTCTTTGTGTAACTTTGTATATTCTCTATGCACAATGCCATTTTTTTTTGCGGGGGGTGGGGGGGCTTCTGGCTAGTTTTAAATTTTTCTTTCAGTAGGTTTTTGTTTTGTTTTTCTTTGTTTGGAGACAGGATTTCTTTCTGTAACCTTGTCTATCCTGAAACTCACTCTGTAGACCAGTCTGGCCTTGAACTCACACAGATCTACCTGTCTGTGCCTCCCGAGTGCTGGGATTAAAGGTGTGCACCACCATGCCCAGCCATTATGGACAGTTTCAAACAGCCATGTGGATGCTGGGATTTGAACCCTGGTCCTTTGGAAGAAAAGCCAGTGCTCTTAACCACTGAGCCATCTCTCCAGCCCATGTAGTTTGTTTTTTAAATGTAATTTCAAGTTACATTTATCTGTTGATGTGTTGTGGTGTGTGTGTGTGTAGTTTGTACATGTGGAGGTCAGAGGACAACCTGTGGGAATTGGTTCTTGAGGAATTGAACTCAGGTCATCCAGCTTGGCAGTGCCTTTAACCACTGAGCCATCCATCCCACTGGTCCTCTTTAATAGTTTGTTTAGTGGAAGGGCATAAGGGTGCCTACAGGTGGGTATGTACATGTAAGTGTGCAGGTGGAGGTCAGAGGTCAGCATCAGGTATCTTTTTCTTTTGGTTTTTGAGACAGGATTTCTCTGTGTGTAGCCCTGGCTGTCCTGGACTCACTTTGTAGACCACAGACTAGCCTTGAACTCACAGAGATCCACCTGCCTCTGACTCCTGAGTGGTGGGGATTAAAGGCGAGCACCACCACGCCCAGCCAGGTGTCTTTTTCTACTGTTCTTCATCTTAGTTTTTGAGGCAGGGTGTCTCACTGAGCTTGGAGCTTGGAGTTTACCAGTTTGGTCTAGATTGACTGACTGCCCAACCCCAGGGATCCTCCTGTTTCCATAGCCCCAGTGTCGAGATTACGGGTTGAAGTTATAGACATGCTGGCACATACATGTGTACATGTTTGCATATGTGAATCTGGGCGTGCACATATGGAAGTCATAGGACAATCTCAGGTGTTGGCCCTTGTTTTCTTCCTTGTTTATCTTTTTTCCCAATGAGTGTGCCAGACTAGTTGTTCCCTGCCTGGTTTCTAGTTCCATTTGTTTGGAATGCTTTTTTTCCATCCCTTCATTTAATGTTTGCCTCTGTTCCCGGTGGTGAGGTGCATTTCTTAGGGGCAACAAATAGATGCAGTTTACTTTTTAAATCCAATCTACTCATCTATGTCTTGTGATTAGAGAATTGATGTTCACTGGGCGTGGTGGCACATGCCTTTAATCCCAGCACTCAGGAGGCAGAGGCAGGTAGATCTCTGAGTTCGAGGCGAGCCTGGTCTACATAGTTAGTCCAGGACAGCCAGGGCTACACAGAGAAACCCTGACTCGAAAAAAAACAAAGAGAGAGAGAGAGAGAGAGAGAATTGATGTCACTAAACTTCAGAGTTATTATTGATAATAATAACTCTGGATGTGTTTACCTTTTTCTAAAAAAGATTTATTTACTGTACATGCATGTATGTGTACTGTATCTCACACACACACCCTGTCAGATTCCCTGGAACTGGAATTGTGGATAGTTGTGAGCCAGCTTGTGTTGAGAGTAGAACCCAGATCAGATAAGAGCAGCCACTGCTCTTAACTGCTGAGCCTCCTCTCCAGCTCCATGTTTACCTTCCTCTTCGGACCAAAGGAGTCTTTCAGGAATTAGTGCTCATGAATTCCTCTAGTTAGTTTTTTTTTTTAAATCATAGAAACTGTTCCTTTTTACTTATTGTTTTTGTTGTTATTGTTATTGTCTTTCAGAACTTGAAATAGAGATCCCCTTGGCTGTACCTCCCAAGTGTAGGAAGATTAAAGGTGTGAGCCATCAAGCCTGCCCCACCTTGTTCTCTGAGGCAGAGTTTCTCACTAGGGCCTGGGGCTTGTCAAGTAGGCTGGGCTGTGTGGGCCAAAGCCCTGAGGATCTGTCTGTCTTTCCTTCCTACCCCTATTGCTGGGATAGTAAGTGCAGCCACCACACCCAACTATTTACAAGGATGCTGGGGATCAAACTCAACTCTTTGTGTGTGCTGGGCAGGTGCTCTAGCAACTGAGCTGCATCTCCAACCCCAAATGTGGTCCATTTAGAGAGAGAGGAGCTTTGAATCAAATAGAACTGAGCTCAAATGAGACTAATTGCTTATCTAGTTATAAGGATAGATAGAAAGATCTAATACAGGGCTGTCAGTGAGGGAAGCTTATGGAAGCTATCTTCCTTTTCCTCTTCCTCCTCTCCTGTGCTCTCCTCCTCTCCACTGGCTCTGTAGCCTTGGCTACCCTAGAAGGCTGGCCTCAAATTCATAGAGATCCACCACCTCTGTCTCCCAAGCACTGGGGTTCAAGTGTACCGCCACACATCCTTCTTTTCCTCCATGCACCAGACAGCTCAGGCAGGTATCTGATGCTCTTCCTCCCTCTTCATGCTGCACAAGGCTCACTGTTGTGTTTTTCTGTGCTATCTCTTAATAGAAATGTCTCCTATGGAAAGATTTAAGGAATTCCGGATCAAATCATATCCTCTCCAAGACTTTAGCTACTTGAAACTTCTGCATCTCCAGAAAGCCAGAGAGCCAAAGACAGTATCCTTCTATGAGACGACCAGCCCAACAGAAAATAGCCTCCCAAAATTGCTGGGCCCGAAGGTCAAGTAAGTTGAGCTCTTAGTTGATAGGATGGTCAGATGTGGGTGTGAAGGACAGCAGAGATGCTGAGGGTTGAGGGAGAGAGCTGGCTGACCGGTCAACCCTAGGCAGACAGGTGTTGGGGGTAGGACAGCCTAGGGAAGTCCTGAGTTTGGTATCCAGGACCTGCATTCACTGCCTCTGAGTCACATGGCTACTTAAGGATACCAGCCATTCATTTCCTCCGGAACATGGTAATATGTTTAAAGACGAAAAGGCAGGCAGGATCTTCTGACTGTGGCATTCTGTGTCCATGTTGCTGGGCCCTTTTGACTCGGCTTCCTCAGGAGACTGCCCGTCTAGGGTATTAAACTCTAGCATACAGATAAGAGCTTGGCTCGCAGTCAGTCCAACCAAGGTTCAAATTCTGGTCTGGTCACTTGCTTTGGCTCAGTGTCCCTGGTCAAGGGATCTGACTTCTCTAAGCCTATGGTTTGTAGACAGTGGTTTCTGAGTCTCAGGGTCATTATAAGCCAGTGGTTACATGAAATGTTAATAAATCACTTTATGCTGACAGAATGCTTAGTGCCTAGTGTTAAGGCAGCTAATTAATCTCCACGATATCCCTAAAGGTGCTGTGGTTATCATTCCCATTTTTCAGACAAGAAAACTAAGGTTCCCTGAAGGGTGAAGTTGCTTGTTCAAGGCCACATAGGTAGGAAGTGGTAAAGCCAGGATTCAAGTCTGGATTCAAAGAACAACTGTCTTTTGTCTGGTATGGGTCTCACAACTGGCATGCAACAGATTCACGTTGAGACCTTTGCTTTAGCCTTAACTTGAGGACCTGAGGAGCAGAAAAAGACCACAGCTGGGCCTGCAGGAGCACCACACACTTTCCCCATCCCACTTGAAACTCAAGTATCATAATATATCAAAGCTGGGTGCAGTGGTGCACGCCTTTAATCCCAGCGCTAGGGAGGCAGATCTCTGTGAGTTCCAGACAGCCAGGGCTACACAGAGAAACCATGTCTCAAAAAAAAATCAAGAAAGAGCCGGGCGGTGGTGGCGCACGCCTTTAATCCCAGCACTTGGGAGGCAGAGGTAGGCGGATCTTTGCGAGTTCGAGGCCACCCTGGTCTACAAAGCGAGTCCAGGACAGCCAGAGCTGTTAAACAGAGAAACCCTGTCTCGAAAAACCAAAAAAAAAAAAAAAAAATCAAGAAAGAGACTAGGGAGATGACTCAGCAGTTAAAGAGCACTGGCTGCTCTTCTAAAGGACCGGGGGTTCAAATCACAGCACCCACATGGCTGAGTTCACAATCGTCTGTAATTTCAGTTCCAGGGGATCTGACACCCTCACACAGACATACATAGAGGTAAAATATCAATGTAAATAAAATAAAATAATTTTTAAAAATCAAGAAAAAATATCAATAATGGGATCAGTGTCACTGTCCCTGTTTCTTCAATGGCATTGTCATTTATCCACCAACACTTCTGAACAGCAACCCATGACTTCCAGATTGTTTTTATGCTGGTGGAATATCCCCAGTTCCAGCTTTCCCAAGGGTGGAGATAAAACAGGCCCAATGTCTCTGCTGAGTCAGTAAGGGAGAAAGGGACCAAGTGGGCCCAGAAGTAAAAGGGACAAGGACTGCTGAGCACTCACCCTACTTGTGGTCTTCTTGGGCAGGCAGGAATGAAGCCCGCCTTGTGTGTGAGCCAAGTGAGCTCTAGCGCTACTCTGCTCGTAATCAATTTCCTCTCTGATCTAAACTGCCTTGCCTCTCTCTCTTCCTGCTGCTATAGACAAAAATCAAAGGCAGCCCAACACGATTGTCTGTGTAAAACTAACCCCAATCTGAACCAAGTCCAGATTTTGCAGGCCGACTGGGAAAATGCATCTTTATAAGTAGAGAGGTCACCTCTACTCTCTGCCTTCCTGTCAAAAAGTCCCAACCTCCACTGTGCCCCAAGATACATGGAGCCTCGTCTTTGAACAGTCTGTTTTTGTAGGAGCTCTGCTTGTTGGGAATTCCTTCCCCATAGGAGCTTTGAATTAAATAGACCCAAGCTCCAACTAGGCAACCTGGACTTTATGCCTGGACTTCTTGTCCACCAAGCTGGCTTAGCTGCGTGGGGATATCTGCTCTTCTGGAAGCAGCCTTCTGAACTAAAAGGTCCCTAATTCCTTTTACTTCCAAGTCCAGTCTCTCTTACGTATCTCTAATTGTGGACAACAGCAGTCAGGCTTGCTCTGGATTTGGTGTTGTTTTCTCACCTTCTTTGGAGGTGTGAATTCTCCAGGAGGGCTCTGATCTGCAGTAAGGCGAGGACTGACTGACTGGGGCCTGAGGAACTGTTTCATGGACCAGCTCTAACAATTTGTCACATTTCAGATCCAGGTATGGTCATTCAGTTAAATGTCCCATGGTCAACACCAAGTTTGGTGAACTCCCCAAGGAGGCCATAGCTGGGGTCTATATGAAGGTCCACACGCTGCAGGAAGGAGACATTGTGGTAAGTGTACCAGGAGCTTTCTTCAGTCTCATGCACAGCACAGATGGGCTGGGGAAGTCGAGTAATGAGCAGAGAGCCTTAGAAACACATCTTTCTATATTTGATAACATAAGAAATAGTGCTGGGTTGATAATGGCTCAGGGGTGAAAGTGCTTTATAGCTCAAGCATGACAAAGTGGGAGGAGAGAACTGACTCCTGAAAGTTGTCCTCTGACCCCCTACACATGCACTGCAGCGTGCACACACACACACACACACACACACACACACACACACACACAGACAGATAGACAGACACACACAGAGACAGACACACACACACACAGACAGAAAGACAGAGACAGACAGACACACACACATACACACACACACACACAGAGAGACAAAAAAAATCAGTTTTTTAAAAAATATAAAGAAATGGCAGCACTTGGGAGGCAGAGGCAGGCGGATCTTTGTGAGTTCGAGGCCAGCCTGGTCTACAAATTGAGTCCAGGACAGCCAGGGCTACATAGAGAAACCCTGTCTCAAAAAACCAAAAAAAAAAAAAAAAGAAATGGGGCTGAAGTGATGGCCTAGTGGTAAGAGCACTGGCTGTTCTTCCAGAGGACCTGGGTTCAATTCCCAGCAACCACATGGCAGCTCACAACTGTCTGTAACTCAGTTCCAGAGATCTGATACCCTCACGCAGACATACAGGCAGGCAAAACACCAATCCACAGAAAATTTAAAAAAGAAATGAATCATTAAAAAAAAAAGTAAAAAGAAAGAAATGGTGTTGGTTTTTAAGATATAAGGGCCTGCATCTGGGTATGGTGGTGCATATCTTTAATCACTTGTGAGGCAGAGGCAGGTGGATCTTTCTGAGTTTGAGGCCATCCTGGACTAGAGAGTGAGTTCAAGGTCAACCAGGATTACACAGTGAGACCCTTTCTCAAAAAAGCAAAAACATAAAGACATAAGGATGTTATGGTTGATCTTTTAAGAATATGCATATTGGGGACCATGAGAGGAGAGAGACTTTAAGAGAGTTACAGAATATGCTAATGTGTTATGTGAGATGAGGAGCCCCCCCTCCACAGGAAGTGGGAGGGGGGAAAGAGTAAAGACAATGATGCACGTAGCTAAGACGGTGACAGGCAGCTCAGAACAAGCTCAGTTGGTGAGATGTTAGGTACAAGCTTGAACACCTGAATTCCAATTTCTGAATTCTCACATGGCCAGAGCCCATGTGAGAAAACTGGGTACAGTGGTTCTGGGGATGCCGAGACAGGTAGAACCTTGCTTGGTGAATTCCAGGGGGCCAGAGAGACTCTGTCTTAAAAAACAAGGTGGATGGCTCCTGAGAAATGACACCTCAGTTGACCTTGGGCTTCCACACGCAAATGCACACGCACACACACAAGAGCATACACCCCCACACAGGAAGATCCCATGACCGAACCCACTACTTTGTATACTACTCTAAATCTAAAGGTTAAACTTTCTAAAAGTAAATAAATAAATATGTTTTTATTTGGAAAATTTATAAATATAAAAATATTTATGAAGGAATCTGGTGAGGCGCACATGTCTATGATCTCAGCAGTTAGATGAGTGAAACAGGAGGATTGGGAGTTTGAGGCAATCCTGGGCTGCCCAGGGAGACCCTATCTTAGAAACAAACACATTTGTAGATGGGGCTGAAGAGGCTGCTCAGTGGTGCAGTGCTTGTCTAGGGGGCCCTGGGTTCGATCCCCAGCACTGTAGTGAGGGATGGGTGCGGTGGGGGAGAAAGAAAGACAGACAGACAGAGATGGGGAAGGAAGCGAGAATTTGACTCATTCCTTAAGAGCAAGTGCTGCTCTTGCAGAGGACCTGGATTTGCTTCCATTATGGCTGTGGCAGTTCCCAGCCACCTGTAGCTCCAGTTCCAGGGGATTCCTCATCTACCTCTGTGAGCACCTGCACATACACATACACACACTCAGGCAGGCACACACCTAGACAATAAATAAGCAAGTAAATAAATAAATAAAGAAATAAATCTATTTTTAAAAAATGAGAAAGGAGAAGAAAGGAGAACATTTATAGATGTTCTGGCTACCCTTTTACAACAATGGAGAGGTAGTAAGGCAAGGGTGTCCCCTCTTACCACCCTTGTCCCGCTGGCCTTGTGCTACAGGCCTACAATGCCAGACACTTGTGAGGCTGCAGCAGGACAATTGCAAGTTCAAGGTCAGCCTGAGAAATTCAGCAAAACCTGTTTAAAACAAACAAACAAGGGCTGGAGATGGCTCATGGGTTAAGAGCACTTGTTACTCTTGCAGAGAGGTCCTAGGTTTGATGTTTCACAACCACCCGTAACTCCAGTTTCAGGGGAATCCAGTGGACACCCTGGGCACAGGCACACACTTGGAGGCAAAACACTCATTAATTAATTAATAATTAATAATTAGTTAATTATTAGTTGATTTAAAAAGAAATGTAGCTCTGGTAGAGCCCTTACCTAGCATGCATAAGATCCTAGGTGCAATTCCCCAGTGCTAAGGAAGGAAACTGCACAGACTGAGAAGATGCAATAAAGCAGTTTACAGACAGCATGGTTGTCTACAAAAACGATTTCAAAGAACCTAAAAGACCACTAAAACTGTCAGGTGATCCTAGCAAAGTGACTGTTGTAAGTCACTTGTTTGGGGGCAGGTGAGATGGCTCAGCGGTTAAAGGGTTTTTCTTTTTTAGAAGCTAGACTGGTACATATGGGGAAGGATTAGTGTGGAAGACATCGGAACGAACGCAGGTTTAGCTCAAATATACCTAGAGAGATGGAGAGAGGGTTCAGCGGTTAAGAGCACATACTGCTCTTGCAGAGGACCTGAGTTTGATTCCCAGCACCATTAGGTAATCCACAATCACCTCTAACTCCAGCTTCGGGGATCTCCTGCCCCCTTCTGACTTCCATGGCACCTATATACACGTGGCACTCTCACTCACACAGACACATAAACAAACAAACAAACAAAAGTATAAATATTTAGAGGCTGGAGAGATGGCTCAGCGGTTAAGAGTGCATACTGCTCTTACAGAGGACCTGAGTTTGATTCCAAGAACTTCGGGGGTTCCAACACTTCTTCTGGACTCTTCAGGCAACTACACTCACACATGCACATACCCCCCCCCCACACCTACACATAATTGAAAATACAAATAAATCTTTAAAGCATAGGAAATCCAAGTCAAATCTAGCCAGGCATAGTTACATGTTCCTATAAACAGCAGTACTTGGGAGACAGGCAGAATGATCATGAGTTTGAAGTCAGCTTAGACTACATAGGGGGACCCTGTCCCAGGAACAAACAGTAACAAAAAAAAAAAA
>CAJQZJ010027415.1:3449735-3558863 GCA_907164525.1 Lophiomys imhausi | reverse complement strand
TTTTTTTTTTTTGTTACTGTTTGTTCCTGGGACAGGGTCCCCCTATGTAGTCTAAGCTGACTTCAAACTCATGATCATTCTGCCTGTCTCCCAAGTACTGCTGTTTATAGGAACATGTAACTATGCCTGGCTAGATTTGACTTGGATTTCCTATGCTTTAAAGATTTATTTGTATTTTCAATTATGTGTAGGTGTGGGGGGGGGGTATGTGCATGTGTGAGTGTAGTTGCCTGAAGAGTCCAGAAGAAGTGTTGGAACCCCCGAAGTTCTTGGAATCAAACTCAGGTCCTCTGTAAGAGCAGTATGCACTCTTAACCGCTGAGCCATCTCTCCAGCCTCTAAATATTTATACTTTTGTTTGTTTGTTTGTTTATGTGTCTGTGTGAGTGAGAGTGCCACGTGTATATAGGTGCCATGGAAGTCAGAAGGGGGCAGGAGATCCCCGAAGCTGGAGTTAGAGGTGATTGTGGATTACCTAATGGTGCTGGGAATCAAACTCAGGTCCTCTGCAAGAGCAGTATGTGCTCTTAACCGCTGAACCCTCTCTCCATCTCTCTAGGTATATTTGAGCTAAACCTGCGTTCGTTCCGATGTCTTCCACACTAATCCTTCCCCATATGTACCAGTCTAGCTTCTAAAAAAGAAAAACCCTTTAACCGCTGAGCCATCTCACCTGCCCCCAAACAAGTGACTTACAACAGTCACTTTGCTAGGATCACCTGACAGTTTTAGTGGTCTTTTAGGTTCTTTGAAATCGTTTTTGTAGACAACCATGCTGTCTGTAAACTGCTTTATTGCATCTTCTCAGTCTGTGCAGTTTCCTTCCTTAGCACTGGGGAATTGCACCTAGGATCTTATGCATGCTAGGTAAGGGCTCTACCAGAGCTACATTTCTTTTTAAATCAACTAATAATTAACTAATTATTAATTATTAATTAATTAATGAGTGTTTTGCCTCCAAGTGTGTGCCTGTGCCCAGGGTGTCCACTGGATTCCCCTGAAACTGGAGTTACGGGTGGTTGTGAAACATCAAACCTAGGACCTCTCTGCAAGAGTAACAAGTGCTCTTAACCCATGAGCCATCTCCAGCCCTTGTTTGTTTGTTTTAAACAGGTTTTGCTGAATTTCTCAGGCTGACCTTGAACTTGCAATTGTCCTGCTGCAGCCTCACAAGTGTCTGGCATTGTAGGCCTGTAGCACAAGGCCAGCGGGACAAGGGTGGTAAGAGGGGACACCCTTGCCTTACTACCTCTCCATTGTTGTAAAAGGGTAGCCAGAACATCTATAAATGTTCTCCTTTCTTCTCCTTTCTCATTTTTTAAAAATAGATTTATTTCTTTATTTATTTATTTACTTGCTTATTTATTGTCTAGGTGTGTGCCTGCCTGAGTGTGTGTATGTGTATGTGCAGGTGCTCACAGAGGTAGATGAGGAATCCCCTGGAACTGGAGCTACAGGTGGCTGGGAACTGCCACAGCCATAATGGAAGCAAATCCAGGTCCTCTGCAAGAGCAGCACTTGCTCTTAAGGAATGAGTCAAATTCTCGCTTCCTTCCCCATCTCTGTCTGTCTGTCTTTCTTTCTCCCCCACCGCACCCATCCCTCACTACAGTGCTGGGGATCGAACCCAGGGCCCCCTAGACAAGCACTGCACCACTGAGCAGCCTCTTCAGCCCCATCTACAAATGTGTTTGTTTCTAAGATAGGGTCTCCCTGGGCAGCCCAGGATTGCCTCAAACTCCCAATCCTCCTGTTTCACTCATCTAACTGCTGAGATCATAGACATGTGCGCCTCACCAGATTCCTTCATAAATATTTTTATATTTATAAATTTTCCAAATAAAAACATATTTATTTATTTACTTTTAGAAAGTTTAACCTTTAGATTTAGAGTAGTATACAAAGTAGTGGGTTCGGTCATGGGATCTTCCTGTGTGGGGGTGTATGCTCTTGTGTGTGTGCGTGTGCATTTGCGTGTGGAAGCCCAAGGTCAACTGAGGTGTCATTTCTCAGGAGCCATCCACCTTGTTTTTTAAGACAGAGTCTCTCTGGCCCCCTGGAATTCACCAAGCAAGGTTCTACCTGTCTCGGCATCCCCAGAACCACTGTACCCAGTTTTCTCACATGGGCTCTGGCCATGTGAGAATTCAGAAATTGGAATTCAGGTGTTCAAGCTTGTACCTAACATCTCACCAACTGAGCTTGTTCTGAGCTGCCTGTCACCGTCTTAGCTACGTGCATCATTGTCTTTACTCTTTCCCCCCTCCCACTTCCTGTGGAGGGGGGGCTCCTCATCTCACATAACACATTAGCATATTCTGTAACTCTCTTAAAGTCTCTCTCCTCTCATGGTCCCCAATATGCATATTCTTAAAAGATCAACCATAACATCCTTATGTCTTTATGTTTTTGCTTTTTTGAGAAAGGGTCTCACTGTGTAATCCTGGTTGACCTTGAACTCACTCTCTAGTCCAGGATGGCCTCAAACTCAGAAAGATCCACCTGCCTCTGCCTCACAAGTGATTAAAGATATGCACCACCATACCCAGATGCAGGCCCTTATATCTTAAAAACCAACACCATTTCTTTCTTTTTACTTTTTTTTTTAATGATTCATTTCTTTTTTAAATTTTCTGTGGATTGGTGTTTTGCCTGCCTGTATGTCTGCGTGAGGGTATCAGATCTCTGGAACTGAGTTACAGACAGTTGTGAGCTGCCATGTGGTTGCTGGGAATTGAACCCAGGTCCTCTGGAAGAACAGCCAGTGCTCTTACCACTAGGCCATCACTTCAGCCCCATTTCTTTTTTTTTTTTTTTTGGTTTTTTGAGACAGGGTTTCTCTATGTAGCCCTGGCTGTCCTGGACTCAATTTGTAGACCAGGCTGGCCTCGAACTCACAAAGATCCGCCTGCCTCTGCCTCCCAAGTGCTGCCATTTCTTTATATTTTTTAAAAAACTGATTTTTTTTGTCTCTCTGTGTGTGTGTGTGTGTATGTGTGTGTGTCTGTCTGTCTCTGTCTTTCTGTCTGTGTGTGTGTGTGTCTGTCTCTGTGTGTGTCTGTCTATCTGTCTGTGTGTGTGTGTGTGTGTGTGTGTGTGTGTGTGTGTGTGTGCACGCTGCAGTGCATGTGTAGGGGGTCAGAGGACAACTTTCAGGAGTCAGTTCTCTCCTCCCACTTTGTCATGCTTGAGCTATAAAGCACTTTCACCCCTGAGCCATTATCAACCCAGCACTATTTCTTATGTTATCAAATATAGAAAGATGTGTTTCTAAGGCTCTCTGCTCATTACTCGACTTCCCCAGCCCATCTGTGCTGTGCATGAGACTGAAGAAAGCTCCTGGTACACTTACCACAATGTCTCCTTCCTGCAGCGTGTGGACCTTCATATAGACCCCAGCTATGGCCTCCTTGGGGAGTTCACCAAACTTGGTGTTGACCATGGGACATTTAACTGAATGACCATACCTGGATCTGAAATGTGACAAATTGTTAGAGCTGGTCCATGAAACAGTTCCTCAGGCCCCAGTCAGTCAGTCCTCGCCTTACTGCAGATCAGAGCCCTCCTGGAGAATTCACACCTCCAAAGAAGGTGAGAAAACAACACCAAATCCAGAGCAAGCCTGACTGCTGTTGTCCACAATTAGAGATACGTAAGAGAGACTGGACTTGGAAGTAAAAGGAATTAGGGACCTTTTAGTTCAGAAGGCTGCTTCCAGAAGAGCAGATATCCCCACGCAGCTAAGCCAGCTTGGTGGACAAGAAGTCCAGGCATAAAGTCCAGGTTGCCTAGTTGGAGCTTGGGTCTATTTAATTCAAAGCTCCTATGGGGAAGGAATTCCCAACAAGCAGAGCTCCTACAAAAACAGACTGTTCAAAGACGAGGCTCCATGTATCTTGGGGCACAGTGGAGGTTGGGACTTTTTGACAGGAAGGCAGAGAGTAGAGGTGACCTCTCTACTTATAAAGATGCATTTTCCCAGTCGGCCTGCAAAATCTGGACTTGGTTCAGATTGGGGTTAGTTTTACACAGACAATCGTGTTGGGCTGCCTTTGATTTTTGTCTATAGCAGCAGGAAGAGAGAGAGGCAAGGCAGTTTAGATCAGAGAGGAAATTGATTACGAGCAGAGTAGCGCTAGAGCTCACTTGGCTCACACACAAGGCGGGCTTCATTCCTGCCTGCCCAAGAAGACCACAAGTAGGGTGAGTGCTCAGCAGTCCTTGTCCCTTTTACTTCTGGGCCCACTTGGTCCCTTTCTCCCTTACTGACTCAGCAGAGACATTGGGCCTGTTTTATCTCCACCCTTGGGAAAGCTGGAACTGGGGATATTCCACCAGCATAAAAACAATCTGGAAGTCATGGGTTGCTGTTCAGAAGTGTTGGTGGATAAATGACAATGCCATTGAAGAAACAGGGACAGTGACACTGATCCCATTATTGATATTTTTTCTTGATTTTTAAAAATTATTTTATTTTATTTACATTGATATTTTACCTCTATGTATGTCTGTGTGAGGGTGTCAGATCCCCTGGAACTGAAATTACAGACGATTGTGAACTCAGCCATGTGGGTGCTGTGATTTGAACCCCCGGTCCTTTAGAAGAGCAGCCAGTGCTCTTTAACTGCTGAGTCATCTCCCTAGTCTCTTTCTTGATTTTTTTTTTTTTTTTTGGTTTTTTGAGACAGGGTTTCTCTGTTTAACAGCTCTGGCTGTCCTGGACTCGCTTTGTAGACCAGGGTGGCCTCGAACTCGCAAAGATCCGCCTACCTCTGCCTCCCAAGTGCTGGGATTAAAGGCGTGCGCCACCACCGCCCGGCTCTTTCTTGATTTTTTTTTGAGACATGGTTTCTCTGTGTAGCCCTGGCTGTCTGGAACTCACAGAGATCTGCCTCCCTAGCGCTGGGATTAAAGGCGTGCACCACTGCACCCAGCTTTGATATATTATGATACTTGAGTTTCAAGTGGGATGGGGAAAGTGTGTGGTGCTCCTGCAGGCCCAGCTGTGGTCTTTTTCTGCTCCTCAGGTCCTCAAGTTAAGGCTAAAGCAAAGGTCTCAACGTGAATCTGTTGCATGCCAGTTGTGAGACCCATACCAGACAAAAGACAGTTGTTCTTTGAATCCAGACTTGAATCCTGGCTTTACCACTTCCTACCTATGTGGCCTTGAACAAGCAACTTCACCCTTCAGGGAACCTTAGTTTTCTTGTCTGAAAAATGGGAATGATAACCACAGCACCTTTAGGGATATCGTGGAGATTAATTAGCTGCCTTAACACTAGGCACTAAGCATTCTGTCAGCATAAAGTGATTTATTAACATTTCATGTAACCACTGGCTTATAATGACCCTGAGACTCAGAAACCACTGTCTACAAACCATAGGCTTAGAGAAGTCAGATCCCTTGACCAGGGACACTGAGCCAAAGCAAGTGACCAGACCAGAATTTGAACCTTGGTTGGACTGACTGCGAGCCAAGCTCTTATCTGTATGCTAGAGTTTAATACCCTAGACGGGCAGTCTCCTGAGGAAGCCGAGTCAAAAGGGCCCAGCAACATGGACACAGAATGCCACAGTCAGAAGATCCTGCCTGCCTTTTCGTCTTTAAACATATTACCATGTTCCGGAGGAAATGAATGGCTGGTATCCTTAAGTAGCCATGTGACTCAGAGGCAGTGAATGCAGGTCCTGGATACCAAACTCAGGACTTCCCTAGGCTGTCCTACCCCCAACACCTGTCTGCCTAGGGTTGACCGGTCAGCCAGCTCTCTCCCTCAACCCTCAGCATCTCTGCTGTCCTTCACACCCACATCTGACCATCCTATCAACTAAGAGCTCAACTTACTTGACCTTCGGGCCCAGCAATTTTGGGAGGCTATTTTCTGTTGGGCTGGTCGTCTCATAGAAGGATACTGTCTTTGGCTCTCTGGCTTTCTGGAGATGCAGAAGTTTCAAGTAGCTAAAGTCTTGGAGAGGATATGATTTGATCCGGAATTCCTTAAATCTTTCCATAGGAGACATTTCTATTAAGAGATAGCACAGAAAAACACAACAGTGAGCCTTGTGCAGCATGAAGAGGGAGGAAGAGCATCAGATACCTGCCTGAGCTGTCTGGTGCATGGAGGAAAAGAAGGATGTGTGGCGGTACACTTGAACCCCAGTGCTTGGGAGACAGAGGTGGTGGATCTCTATGAATTTGAGGCCAGCCTTCTAGGGTAGCCAAGGCTACAGAGCCAGTGGAGAGGAGGAGAGCACAGGAGAGGAGGAAGAGGAAAAGGAAGATAGCTTCCATAAGCTTCCCTCACTGACAGCCCTGTATTAGATCTTTCTATCTATCCTTATAACTAGATAAGCAATTAGTCTCATTTGAGCTCAGTTCTATTTGATTCAAAGCTCCTCTCTCTCTAAATGGACCACATTTGGGGTTGGAGATGCAGCTCAGTTGCTAGAGCACCTGCCCAGCACACACAAAGAGTTGAGTTTGATCCCCAGCATCCTTGTAAATAGTTGGGTGTGGTGGCTGCACTTACTATCCCAGCAATAGGGGTAGGAAGGAAAGACAGACAGATCCTCAGGGCTTTGGCCCACACAGCCCAGCCTACTTGACAAGCCCCAGGCCCTAGTGAGAAACTCTGCCTCAGAGAACAAGGTGGGGCAGGCTTGATGGCTCACACCTTTAATCTTCCTACACTTGGGAGGTACAGCCAAGGGGATCTCTATTTCAAGTTCTGAAAGACAATAACAATAACAACAAAAACAATAAGTAAAAAGGAACAGTTTCTATGATTTAAAAAAAAAAACTAACTAGAGGAATTCATGAGCACTAATTCCTGAAAGACTCCTTTGGTCCGAAGAGGAAGGTAAACATGGAGCTGGAGAGGAGGCTCAGCAGTTAAGAGCAGTGGCTGCTCTTATCTGATCTGGGTTCTACTCTCAACACAAGCTGGCTCACAACTATCCACAATTCCAGTTCCAGGGAATCTGACAGGGTGTGTGTGTGAGATACAGTACACATACATGCATGTACAGTAAATAAATCTTTTTTAGAAAAAGGTAAACACATCCAGAGTTATTATTATCAATAATAACTCTGAAGTTTAGTGACATCAATTCTCTCTCTCTCTCTCTCTCTCTTTGTTTTTTTTCGAGTCAGGGTTTCTCTGTGTAGCCCTGGCTGTCCTGGACTAACTATGTAGACCAGGCTCGCCTCGAACTCAGAGATCTACCTGCCTCTGCCTCCTGAGTGCTGGGATTAAAGGCATGTGCCACCACGCCCAGTGAACATCAATTCTCTAATCACAAGACATAGATGAGTAGATTGGATTTAAAAAGTAAACTGCATCTATTTGTTGCCCCTAAGAAATGCACCTCACCACCGGGAACAGAGGCAAACATTAAATGAAGGGATGGAAAAAAAGCATTCCAAACAAATGGAACTAGAAACCAGGCAGGGAACAACTAGTCTGGCACACTCATTGGGAAAAAAGATAAACAAGGAAGAAAACAAGGGCCAACACCTGAGATTGTCCTATGACTTCCATATGTGCACGCCCAGATTCACATATGCAAACATGTACACATGTATGTGCCAGCATGTCTATAACTTCAACCCGTAATCTCGACACTGGGGCTATGGAAACAGGAGGATCCCTGGGGTTGGGCAGTCAGTCAATCTAGACCAAACTGGTAAACTCCAAGCTCCAAGCTCAGTGAGACACCCTGCCTCAAAAACTAAGATGAAGAACAGTAGAAAAAGACACCTGGCTGGGCGTGGTGGTGCTCGCCTTTAATCCCCACCACTCAGGAGTCAGAGGCAGGTGGATCTCTGTGAGTTCAAGGCTAGTCTGTGGTCTACAAAGTGAGTCCAGGACAGCCAGGGCTACACACAGAGAAATCCTGTCTCAAAAACCAAAAGAAAAAGATACCTGATGCTGACCTCTGACCTCCACCTGCACACTTACATGTACATACCCACCTGTAGGCACCCTTATGCCCTTCCACTAAACAAACTATTAAAGAGGACCAGTGGGATGGATGGCTCAGTGGTTAAAGGCACTGCCAAGCTGGATGACCTGAGTTCAATTCCTCAAGAACCAATTCCCACAGGTTGTCCTCTGACCTCCACATGTACAAACTACACACACACACACCACAACACATCAACAGATAAATGTAACTTGAAATTACATTTAAAAAACAAACTACATGGGCTGGAGAGATGGCTCAGTGGTTAAGAGCACTGGCTTTTCTTCCAAAGGACCAGGGTTCAAATCCCAGCATCCACATGGCTGTTTGAAACTGTCCATAATGGCTGGGCATGGTGGTGCACACCTTTAATCCCAGCACTCGGGAGGCACAGACAGGTAGATCTGTGTGAGTTCAAGGCCAGACTGGTCTACAGAGTGAGTTTCAGGATAGACAAGGTTACAGAAAGAAATCCTGTCTCCAAACAAAGAAAAACAAAACAAAAACCTACTGAAAGAAAAATTTAAAACTAGCCAGAAGCCCCCCCACCCCCCGCAAAAAAAAATGGCATTGTGCATAGAGAATATACAAAGTTACACAAAGAGATTATAAAAAATAAGAATGTTAGCAATGTTACAATGCTGCAAACAATAAAAGCCAGGAGACAGACCTAATGCAAAGTCTTTAAAACACTGGGAAGAAGAAAACAAGCCTTTGGTCTGGAATTCATTATTGTGTTAACTCTTTTTTCACTGTTGGGATAAGAACGCTTGGTTGAAGTGACTTAGGGAGGAAGGTTTGTTTCGGTCCCAGTTGGTCTCACCCAGCTCAGCAGGGAAGGCACAGCAAAGCTATGGCAGCCAAGACATGAACCTGGGACTCCACACATCCCAGCATCAGGAAGTAGAGACACTAGGCAGGAAGCAGGGCAGTCTTTGGTCTTCCCCACCAGAGACCTACTTCCTAAAGGGTCCATAAGCTTCCCCAACTGTGCTGCCTGCAGGCAACCATGTATTCAAACACAGGAGTCTGTTTCATATCCAAACTGCCACATGCATACAGGAATTTTCTTTTCAAAAGGAAGATGAAGGGCTAAAAAGATGGCTCGGTGGCTGAGAGCTCTCTGATCTCTTGCAAAAAGCTAGAGGTTAGCCCCCAGCATCTGCACTGTGTGGCTCACAATTGCCTATAACTCCAGCCCTTTCCTCTATGGGCACCTGCCAGCCTGGGCACGCACACATGCTCACACACATATATACATTACTTAAATCTAAATCTTTTAAAAAGGAACATGAAAGTTTTCAGTCACAGAAAAGCTGAGAGAATTTGTCATCAGGGGCCAGGCAGATGCCTCAACAGTTAGAAGCATGCATGTCTCTTGCAGAGCTCCGCATTACCCTCTTGAGGCTGCTCACAACCACCTCTAACTCCAGCCCTGGAGGATCCAGCGCCCTCTTCTGGCCTTCACCGGCACTTGCCCACATGAGCCCAAGTGCGCATGCGCAATATACACATAAGAAAAAGTAAATTACATTTTTTTTTTTTTTTTTGGTTTTTCGAGACCGGGTTTCTCTGTGTATCCTTGGCTGTCCTGGACTCACTTTGTAGACCAGGCTGGCCTCGAACTCACAAAGATCCGCCTGCCTCTGCCTCCCAAGTGCTGGGATTAAAGGCGTGCGCCACCACCGCCCGGCTCAAGTATTATCTTTCAATTGAGATTTTAAAAAATTCTTTTGAAATTTTGGTACTAAATATACCTTTATATTTTGAGATCACAAAGGACATTCACTTTTAATTTCAGCTTGCCTTTTTCAAGGGGCTTTTAAACTTAAATCATTGTAAATCCTATGTACCTGCCTCTGCTTCTCAAGTGTTGGGATCAAGGGCATGTGCCTCCCAATTGTTGGGATTAAAGTGTGACCCACCACCCCTGGATCTAAGTTTTTCTCTATTTGGAATTTGCTCTGTCAGGCTGGCCTTGAACTCAGAGATCTACGCTTCTGTCTCCAGTGTGTTGGGATTAAAGGTGCAAACCATCACTACCCTGTTCATTGTATCTCTAGAATTTAGAAGACAACTAACTCTATAGTGATCCTCCTATCTCTGCTGGGATTAAAGACATGGGCTAACACTGCCCTTCTCAAATATTTTATCTTAGCTCCAAATTACTTCAGCTCTTAGATATTTAGAAAACAAGTTTGAACTGTAGTAACCCTTAATTTACTAACAACAGTTTAAATCTCTTAACTGAATTTTAATACCAAGCAATGAAAATGTCCTTTCTATATAAGAAGAAAACTTACAAGCTGATATCCAAGAGAGTGTGAGCTACATGGCAACCTACAGCCTAACATTCTAACATGAAATTAAGACCATTTTTCATTTCATGCCAGTAAGGCAAGTATGCCTTTGGTAAATTATCATTTGAAAATACTGTTTTTGTTATTTTTTTATGCTTAGTTAACCGGTTTTTAAAATTAATTTATTTTTTCAAGTCAATCGCAGTCCCCTCCCTCTTCCCCTCCATTCCTCCCTCCCTCCCTCTCTTCCTCCCTCTCTCTTTTTCATCTCCCTTCTCTCCTTCTCCTCAGTTGAGGTGGGCCCCACATATCTAACTCGCTCAGGTCACTAGTCATGTGAGGGCCAAGAGCTTCCTCTTGTACTGGGGCTTCATATGGCAGCCCATCTAGGGTAGCAAAAAGTCAGTGGACATACAGAAAGCATTATGGTCCACAGGAAAGGATGGGATGGGGTTGGCTGGAAATCGAAAGGCCTAGAAGATGATTAGTCTTTCTTTTTTGAGTCTTAGAAGAGAAAATGGGTTTACTGAGCAGAGAGAAATGTTTGAAGGCCAGGCAAGGTGGTGTTATGCCTGTTCTAACGCTCAGCAGATTAAGGCAAGACAACTTCAGACCCAGGCAGGCTTGGGCACTAGAGCAAGACTCTATGTTAAAATGAGTGGACAGATTGAGATTGGACATTGGGAAAGTTCAAGCACAATGGTGTGAGGGTCCCTGAGAGCAGAACCTGCTGTGTGGCCCTGGGACAAAGGAGGGGTGTACATCCAGGGCTGGGCACTGTGCTCCTGCAGAAAGACTCCCCTCCTGTCCCAGGCCCCCAGGTTCTGATCTAGAAACTCTGCTGGTGAATCTGGCTGGTCTGTGTGGCTTCACTTTCTGTAACTTCTCCCTAGGGCACTCACCAGTTCTTTCTCCCAGAAATCCAGCGCGACCATCGGGCCTTCGTCCTTTTGAGCCTGGGAACAGAGCTGATACGGGTGAGAAAGGAAAGATTTTACGAATTGATTGATGAGGAGACGAAAGAAAAGATGTTAAAGGTGGAAGTGGATTACCCCAGGTCAGTGCTGAAAATATACATACTTTTTAGATCCACTGAAGGTTTTTCATTAGCAAGATAGAGGGAGGACGGGCGGGGGGTGGGGGGAGTGGGGGGAGAAAGGGAAGGGGAGGAGAGAGAGAGAGAGAGAGAGAGAGTGTGTGTGTGTGTTGATAAGGGTAAAGTCAAGTGTGTTGTTATTCTACTCAAGTTGTACAGTTTCTTAAGCTTTTAGCATTGTTTCAAGAGCTAGCTTTAAAACTGTCTGTCCCAGGCTGGAGAGATGCCTCAGCCGTTAAGAGCACTGGCTGCTCTTCCAAAGGACCAGAGTTCTAATCCTAGTAACCACATGGCAGCTCACAGCTGTCTAATTGCCAGGCGTGGTGGTGCACGCCTTTAATCCCAGCACTCGGAAGGCAGAGGCAGGCAGATCTCAGTGAGTTCAAGACCAGCCTGGTCCACAAAGTGAGTTCAGGATAGTCAGGGCTACACAGAAAAACCGTCTCCAAAAAAAAAAAAATTACTGTTGAAGCTTGGAGAGATGGCTCAGCCCACTAGGTAGAGTACAAAGGAAATGGGGACTGGACGGATGTCTCAGTGGTTAAGAGCACTTGTTTAAGAGAACCCAGGTTTATTTGCCATCACCTACTTGGTGGTTCATGACCATCTGTAACTCCAGTTCCAAGGGATCCGATGCCCTCTTCTGACCTCTGAAGGCACGCTCATGGAGCATAGGCATATATGCAGGCAGAACACTCATTTACATAATATAAATACATCTAAAAATATTTTTGTTTAGAGACAGGGTTTCTCTGTGTAACAGCTCTGGCTGTCCTAGACTTGCTTTGAACTCACAGAGGTCTGCCTGCCTCTGCCTCCTGAGTTTTGGGATTAAATGGCATGCACCACCACCGTCCAGCTTAAAAAATATTTTTTTTTAAGATAAATTGACTAGATAGTATTTCTGCTAGTGTAGGATACAGGTGGTGTTAGGTCTCAAAGAAACCCAGGACATGAACTGAGGTGCCTATTAACACAACAAAGCGGATGCTGACTAGCTCTCCCAGCACCACAGTACCTGTGGGTCCTCCCAGCACTTCTTACTCCACCCCACTGCCCCAAACCTTTCTCCTGGGGGGGCTGGGCTTACATTTCTCTTCCCCCAGCATCTGATCCCTATATAACTCAGCCATTTTGGTTATGCACTTTCTGGGCCTCTTGATCGCCACATGCATGCTCTGGACCTCTTGATCAGATCCACAGTTCCTCTCTTAGCTCCTCCTCTCTCCTCTCTCTCTTCTGTTCATCTCTTGCCCCCTACTCCTTTCATGGCCTGGTTTATTCTGGTGGCCACATTCAGTCTGGATCCTTCTGAATGCCTCTGGCTGTTCTCTCACATCTACAACAAAACTTCTCAGCCACATGTGTAGTTACAGTCAGTCCTCATTTTTTTTTTTTAATCAGACAGATGGCAGGGTGTGTTCAGCTGTATTCAGGTTTTGTGTATATGTGAAAAGTTTAATTCTCTTCACTTTTCTCCCCTTTCCAACTGACTCACCCTTGTCCTCTTCTGCCCCACCCCTGACTTGCATAGCCTTAACATTTATGTATGGATTCTAGTGTGAATTAGAGCAATAATTCACACGACAAATTTACTAACCCCTGGACTGAACAGACTTGTTGCTCAAGGCAATTAGACATTTAAGTAGGAGATACTGGAGCCAGGCATGATAGTTCATGCCAGCAATCCCAGAACTTGGGTGGTAGAGGCAGGAAGATCAGGAGTCCAAGGCTATAAAGTGAGCTTGAGACCAGTCTGAACTACATGAAACCCTGCCTCAAAACTAAAAACAAAACTGAAAGAAACTGAGTAGATTTAAGAAAAATCATGAGCAAATCAAAGAACAGTTTGCAGGTAAATGTGGCCAAACTTAGATCTGTTGGTATAAGAAACAAGTTGGAAATCGCTGGTGGCTTCTTCCAGCTTCAGGGCACAGTCTCTTCTGGATCCTGAGCGTGACTCTATTAAAAATGAGGAGAGATGGAGAGATGGCTCAGTGGTTAAACATTGACTGTTCTTCCAAAGGACCTGGGTTCAAATTCCAGCACCCCACATGGCAGTTCACAGCTGTCTGTAATTGCTGGGCATGGTGGTGTACGCTTTTAATCCCAGCACTTGGGAGGCAGAGGTGATCACTGTCAGTTCAAGGCTAGCCTGGTCTATAAAAGTGAGTCCAGGACAGTCATGGATACACAGAGAAACCTGTCTCAAAACACAAAACAAAACAAAAAGTTGTCTTCCATACCAACTTCCTGGATGAATGATCTAAGGAACCTCAACTCCTCCAGTGATGTATGGGGTAGGGGCAATGTTTTCGGAGGTCAAATTCCTGGATGTTTCCTTTGGCTGGACCATGCAGCTGTTTGGAGCAGTTGCCCCTACACTGCTTGGCAAATACCTCGCTGTGCCATCTCAATGTTGCCAGACAGGATTCTGTCTTCACTAATTGTTGACCTCAGGGTTTCCTAGACTGCCCAATCACACAGGAAACAGGCCCTCATTAGCTCACATGCCTCGTACTTAAACAGAGGAGTCTGTCTTGTGAAGGTTAGAGAACACAAAACTACCCGTTCATGGCCCAGGACAAAACGAAGAGCCGAGTCCAGTGATAGAGCCACAGCATAGGGAGAGGCTAGAGTTTGGAGCCAGATGCTCACTGTCCTAGTTACTAAAAAAATAGATTAGAAACCAGTGTGACCATCATCATCTATAGGCGACATGCAGTTTTGTCTATCTCGCAAGAATTCCAGGTCCAAAAAGAAATGATCCTGTAGCAATGTGTAATTATGTGCTTGTCCCTCAGAGGTTTTGGCAAGTTCCTTTGGCCTCTTCAAACCCATTGTTCGTGTCTGTGGAATGGGTTAGTTGTGAAAACTAAAAACTCAGTGTGGCTGAGTGGTGGTGGCGCATACCTTTAATCCCAGCACCTGGGAGGCAGAGGCAGGCAGATCTCTGTGAGTTCAAGGCCAGCCTGGTCTACAAGTTCCAGGACAGTCAGGGCCACACAGAGAAACCCTATCTCAAAAAACAAACAAACAAATAAGCAAGACTCAGCTAGTGTAAAGGCTGGGCATGTGGTGAATGCTAGGTTAGAGTCAGGTAATGTTCTGTGCTGTGTAAGATGTAAGTTAATGGAACTTTTAAAGAGGAAATTATCTGGTCCGTGTGTTGGTAAATGTCTGCCAGCCAGGTTGCTAGGAGGCAGGAGACAATCTTGTCAAGTTACATGTGCTGATTTACAGCTATTTCTATGCTGTAAATATACCATCCAGCCAATTTCCAGTTACCAACATGATGTCATTCAACATGGCACTGAGAAGAGATACACATGGCTAATGTTCATGAGTGAGTAGGGATGTTACTGAGACTTAAAACGTCCCTGTAGCCCATTCTGACTGCTGGGTGTTTTCTTAAGTTGATTTCTAAGGATCACAATTGCTTTTGTCCTAATCAATGTCATTTAGTCAGGGAATGCTCATGGTTACAAGAGAGGTGTTAGGCTTGTCCTCTTGAACAGGTGAGTTCAGATAAGACAGAGGAAGTTTGGCAAGCCCCTTCCCTATCAGAAGGAAATACTTTCTCACCCTCAGATGTTGTGTGGGAGGGGCTGAGGTAGAATCAGGACCAACCCAAGGCAGCCACCTGCCTCTTTCTCTTGACGTTTGTCTGTTCTAGATATTTCATGTAAAAGAATAACTTTACGTGTGTGTGTATGTGTATGAGAGAGAGAGAGACTTTGTCCAGTCCATTCATCAGTTGATAAATACTTGGGTTATTTCTGTTTTTCACTGTTGTGAACAATCCTGCTGTGAACATTCTTGTACAGGTTTGTATATATGAACATACTTTCATTTCTCTTGTTTATTCTTTTTTTTAAAAACATTTATTTATTTATTATGTATACAGTATTTGCTCTACATATATGCCCGGGCACCAGATCTCAATGTAGATGGTTGTGAGCCACCATGTGGTTGCTGGGAATTGAACTCAGGACCTTTGGAAGAACAGCCAGTGCTCTTAACCTCTGAGCCATCTCTCCAGCCCCTCTTGTTTATTCTTGATGGTAAATTACTGATCACATAGTAAGTATACATTTAACCTTCTATGAAGCTGACAGGCTGCTTTCTAAATGTCTCAGCACCCCTGCACAAGATCTAAGAACTCTTACTCTTTCTAAAGTGGCTGCACCAGTTAACATCTCTCAGTCCTGTGGGGGCCTTCACTCACTCCAGATTCTGAACATCTCTGTGCTTCAGATGGTAGCTGTCTTAGTGCGTGCGAGTGGTGTCTCACTGTGAGGTACCCTCATCCCATTGTAGTTCTTACTGACATTTCCCCCAAAGCTAATGACTGATAGCTACCTTACTTTTTTTTTTTTCTGATAGTGTCTTGCTGTGTAGCTCAGGCTGTCCTAGAACTTGCTGTGTAGATCAGGCTGGCCTCAAACTCCTCCTCCTCCTGAGATTACCAGCATATGCCATGACCAGCTCTTGAGTGCCCTTACTTACTATTTTCAATTTATTTTATTATTGTGTGTATGTCCGTGTGTGCTCATGATGTGTATGTGTGGATACACATGCCATGGAGCTTGTATAGAGGTCGGGGGACAACTTTGTGGACTCAGTTCTCTCCTTCTACCTTTACCTGGGCTCCAGGGATTGAATCCTAGGCATCAGGCTTCTGTGGCAAGCACTTTTACCCACTGAGCCATCTTGGTGGCCTTGTTTTGTTTTGCCTTTTTGAGATGGGGTCTTATGCAGCCCAGGCTACTCTCAAAATCATTATGTAGCCCAGGCTACCCTCAAATTCACAGTGATCCTCCTATGTCTTGTTAAGAAGTACTGAAAAGTAGGCATACATAACTATCTGTTTTAGCTATGTTATTTTAAGACGTAAAACAAAAGTTGACATCAATTCACTCCACTGGATTCAATATATCAAAAATATTATTTCAACACATTATCCATTTGAAAAGTAATATTCCACATTTCTTTGTGGTTGTGAGTCTAATTCACACTGGTCACATTTCAGGCACTTAGTAGCCCACCTGTGGCTTGTGGCCATGGCAGGAGGGCAGCGCAGGCTTAAGGGACCAAGTTGGTAGAAAGGTAAAGGTGGTGGAGAAATGTGGGGAAGAGCAGAGCCAGGGCACAGAGCATGTGTTTAGGGTTTGAGAGGTGCAGCAGAAGTGCCCTTCAGCATGGATGGAGGGGCAGAGGCCAGGAAGGGCCCTGGAATACAGCTTCTGTGTTTGCCCTTCAGTGACGAAGAACTGTGTCAGAGGTTCCTGAGGGAAAACGACTGGAATATCTTCCGGAAGGACCTGATGCGGCTGCTGGTGGAGCCCCTCAATAAGAAACCATTCACCCCAACCCAGGACAAGAAGAAAGAGATCTACAACCCTAAGTCTTTGTTCCTGGATTTGTGTAGCCTCGAGAAGAAGGGGAAACCGCACCATCCTGTTTTTGTGGCATCCCAGAAATATTTACCCCCTTTGAAGATTGTCCAAGCTGTCTCAGCACCCCGGCACAAGATCCGAGAACTCTTACCTGAGTATAAAAATGCAGGGGTCCTTCTTTAGAAGGAGTAAAGCATGTTGGCATCAGCTTCTGTTTTCTGCATGACCGCGATGGGAGTTGCAGGCTTAGGGTGGGGAAGGCTGGAGGGCTCAACCAGGAAATAGAGAGGCTTGGTCTCCCTCGATTGTGGGCAGTCATGAGAACATGGATGCCCAGGAGTCTGAGGTGTGTCTGTTACTGGGGAACCAGTATGACCAGTAATCCCCATCTAGATGGAGATACTTCACGCTAGTCAGTAGATGCTGGCCAGGAACCAATGCCAGGCCCACTGTTGCCAGTCTATACACTGTACAAGAAAATTAAGAAACCCAATATTTTAGATTACTCCTACTGTTATTTTAAGCACGAGCAACTAATTTACAATATTTTAAAGAAAACATATGGGATGTGTTGGGCCCTGCAAGCTGCAGACTAGGCCTTTCTGGATGAGGGACAGAGCTGGGCATCCCATGACAGCAGTAGAGACAGAGTTCAGGAAGACTCCTTGGTCCCTGTGGCATTCCTTACTTTGGGACACCTGTCCCCATCCAGCCTCAACACCATCCACCATGCCAGCCTCTCTATGTGAGCACTCTGAGGCCTGAAAGTGGTCACTAGTGCGCAGGAGCCCTCTCACACCCCATTGCCGTGGCCAGTCACACAACCAACAAAGAAAGGCCTGGCTTCTGTACTTTGAGTCAGGAGCCCCAGGAGGCCTCTGTCCCTCCCAGGGGCCCCTTGATACCACGAGTGAGTCTAGTGGCTGTACGTCTGTCTCCGTAGTGAATGGAGTAAGTTGGCAAGATCAGTGGGTTGCATAGACATGGAATTGACTAGAGTGTTAAAAGAGATGTTCAACAGTAGAAGTTTTTATATTAAAAACTATTTTCCTGTGCACTAAACAGGAGGGATAGGATTTTTTTTTCCTCAGAAGAGAAAGTAGATGTTATAGAGAAATGGTGGAGTTAAGGGTTTTGACCTCTCTGGTGACTCCTGAGAGTCAAGCTCTCAGGGATACCTAAGCAGGGTGAGGTGGCATATACCTGTAATCCTTGCATTGGGGACAGGGGGCAGGAGGGGCAGGGGTGGCAGGCATGTCCTAGTTTTTGTCAAATTGACACACCTGGGAAGAGGGACCTTCAACTGGATTGAACTGTCCTGAGGGCATATCTGTGGGACATTTTCTTTATTGTCTGTTTCTTAAAATTATTTATTTATTTTTATTTTATGTACACTGGTGTTTTGACTGCATGTACGTCTGTGTGAGGGTGTCAGATGCCCTGGAACAGGAATTGTAGACAGTTGTGAGCTCCTAGGTGGGTGCTAGGAATTGAACCCAGGTCCTCTGAAGGGGGAGCAGCCAGTACTCTTAACCACTGAGCTATCTCTCCAGCCCCCATTTTTGTGATTGTTACTTGATATAGGAGAGCCCAGCCCAGGGTGGGTGTTGCCATTCCTGGGCCTGCGGGCCTGGGCTGTATAAGAAAGGTAGTTGACCATGAGCCTGGAAGCACTGTTTCTCCATGATCTCTCTTCAGGTCTTGCCTCCAGGTTCTTGCCTTTGGTATCCCTGGACTGTGACCTGTAAGCCAGATAAACCCTTTATTTCCTCAAGTTGTTTTTAGTCAAGTTGCTTATTTCAGCCAAACTAGAACAAGGAGTTCACCGTCATCCACAGCTACAGGATGACGTGGAGGAAAGCCTGGGCTACGTGAGACTCTGTCAACAAAAAACACCAAACAAGAAGTCTGCAAAGTTATCTGTGACCTACAAAGACTAGATACCACTGTCTGGGGGCCTAGGGAAGTGGGATGCCTTACTAGGGATCTCTTTGGGCTGAGGGCAGTAGTTCCAAAATGGTGGTGTAGATGTTTTCATTCATGGGGATGAGCTTTTTGGGCAGTTGCTCTGAGGCAGCTTAAGAGGGGGATGAGGTAGTGTGTGTGGTTCTCTAGGTGGGGGCTCAGTAACCAGTGTGAAGAACCAGAGGGTACATATTTTAGGCTGTGTAGGTCCTGTGGTCCCTATTAATAGGAGTCAACTCCATCTCAGAGAAGCCATGGCAGAAAATATGTAAATAAGCGGGCCTCGCTGGTGAATACAAAATAGGCGGTAGTTCTGCCCTGACCAACAGGCTCTAGGTAGCTGTGGGGCTTGACGGTTCTTTTTTTTTTTAAGATTTATTTATTTATGTATAATCTGCATGTACACCTGCAGCCAGAAAAGGGCATCAGATCACCATTGTGGATGGTTGTGAGCCACCATGTGGTTGCTGGGAATTGAACTCAGGACCTTTGGAAGATCATTAGTCAGTGCTCTTAACTGCTGAGCTGTCTCTCCAGCCCCAATTTGGCCATTCTTGAACAGATATAATTTGGCCAGAGAGAAGAATGCCCGCTAAGAACTGAGCGCTCACAGGGCAGCCATTTTGCTAAGTTTCAGACTGTGGAATCCAGTGACCTGCTGGGTCCTCCTGCCAGCTCTGCCCCTTTGGGCTGTTGAGGTGATATATGTATATAAGAAGGTGAAGGTTTTATTCATCAGGAAATTTGGGTCCCACTTCTTGGGAAGTGAGAGAAAAAGCTCCTGGAATGTTTTTCCGCGTGTTCTCTGTGGTAGTGATGGCTAAGAAATGGACTCAAAGCTGTGTGTGGCAGTGCATGTTTCTGATCCCCAAACTCCAGAGGCCTCGGTGGACAATACAGAGACCCTGCCTCAAAAACCAAAGTGAAGAGGAGAAGGTGGGAGGGAGGAAGTTAAAGAGAGGAGAGAGAAAAGGGGGGTATGGAAAGGAGGGAGAAGCTAGAAGAGGAAGGACTTGAGTGAGGACGGGCCATGAAGTGGGCTTCAGGAACTCATCAGGAATAGGACACAGTTCTCTGAGGCCCCAGTACAATGACAGGATTGAGAGGGAGGAAAACTTCAGAGGGTCTCCTCCACAGACAAGAGGGAGATCAGGGAGCTCTCCTTTGTGGTAGCATTCCTTTGAACTCAGTGACCAAACATGCGTGGTCAGGCAGCGTGAGCCTTCCCCTCCACCCCATCATATTAGGTCAAGCACCAGAGGTGGTTAGCACCATATAACCATGATCCATATCACCAGGGAAGGCTCCCCACACCGATGGCACAGGCATCAGAGCTAAGCCCTGTAATGGGTTAGTTTTCTTCAGTGAGTTAAGGACTCTTAAGAGGGGCAGGCAGATCAACCTGGTGCCTGGCAGCATATGGAACTTTTCAAAGCCCAGGAAACTGAAAGGAGCTTATAGCTTGGCATTGCTTGGAAGCCAGAAAGATCTGAGCCAAGGTGGGCATGGGCGGAGTCCAGATTGGACTAAGGCCTGCTGACAGTGCTGGGTGAAGGGGTGTGAATGAAAAGCTGCAGAAGCCTCAGAAAACATCAACTACTGCGAGAGGTGACAGGAGCTGCCAAACAGTATGAGAAAGGGTGAGACTATGAAAGACTATGAGACCACACTCTATCAAATCCAGGGAGCGGGCTGGAGAGATGGCTCTGAGGTTAAGAGCACTGACTGCTCTTCCAGTGGTCCTGAGTTCAATTCCCAGCAACCACATGGAGGTTCACAACCATATATAATGGGATCTGGTGCCCTCTTCTGCCCTGCAGGTATACATGCAGACAGAACACTGTATACATGATAAATAAATCTTAAAAAAAAAAAAGCTGAGGAGCTCTACAAGAAGCTCTCTGGAGCCCCACAGACAGAGGAGGCAAAAGAGAGAAGTGTTAAGCAAGGTATGCCACCTGTCAACTTTTAGGCCAACTTTTAGGCTGAGGCAAATCAGTGGTCAGATGCCTTGGCAAATAAACTGAGAATTGCCTATAAAACTGAGAGAAGACTGGCAGAAGAGGCGTGACGTATAACATTCTAAAGGAAAGTTGTGAAAACCGGACACTAAAGACATCAGTGCAGCTGCCCAAGAGTGCCCAGCGAGTGAGCAAAATGCCCGGAGGCAGGCAGAGTTCGGAGGCCAGGGACCTTGAAAACAAGCTAAAGGGTGGTCCCTGTCACGTGAGGCTATAAAAGGCTTTAAAATAAAAGACTAGGTGATGTGTGGCACAGCATCTGTGTCGTGTAAAACTGAAGCCGGCCACAAGCTGAGCGGTTGAAACAAACTGACCACACGAGCAGTTGGCAACACTAGGTCCAAAGGAAGCTGAGCCAAGCTGAAGATGAGTCTGCTGTGACCGCCAGAGCCAGACTGGGAACACTAGAAGTGTGCCTGCAGAGAGAAGGCTGACCAGGGTGCCCGCATGGACCTGTGCTAGAGAATTTTAATATCCTTTCAAGAGGGTTAAAATAGGATTGGTTAGATGTTCTTAGGTGTTATGTGTTTGTAGGTGTTAGGTATTGTAGGTTATAGGATATAGGTATTTATTAAGTATTAATAAATATAGGTGTTTTAAAATAAAAATGTTCATTTCAGAGCCCCACAATCACTAATGAAGGCCATCAGCAAATGGTTTGGTGTGCAAGGGGCCGAACTGGCATCTCAGCCCATCCCACCCTCTCCCCTAATGACCTGGCTGATGTCAACCTTAGGGGGCAGGCTGGCAGATCAGAAGTATCACTCACCTATTTGGTAGACACTGGGAGAGGATGCTGCTTAAAAGGTTGATGGGGCAGGAGGGCGGGGACAAGTCAGGGTGGGACAACCTCTGAGTTTGCAGATAAGGGCTGCAGAAAGGGCAACTTCCCAAGCTTCTCTAGACCACGCTCCGACCTAAGACACCCTGTGGTGGGGATCGGGTCCACATCACCGAGGCAGGACATGTCAGGACTTATTTGGGAGAGTTCATTCAGAAGGTAGTAGATATGATGCCCCTTGGGACAGGTGTTAGCAAGAGATGACGGCTTCACAATGCAGAGGCCTTATGGCAGACCCACGGACAGGTCTGAACTTCCAGGAAGTCCACAGTTCCATTCCTGAGAAAAGGAAACCAGTGGAATATGATCGTATTCAGGAGGCTGAGGCAAGAGGCTCTTCACAAGTTTGAGGCCAGCCTGGGTTACAAAGCAAATCCAGGCCAGCAAGGGCTACACAATGAGACCTTGTCTCAAAAGTAAATAAAAAAACAAACACCAGAAGGGCCTGAGCTTAGGCATGAGTGTGTGTGGTACCAGGCAGAGGTGTTCCGGTTTGGTTCCCATTATTATAATGAAACATCCAAGGTTGATTTATAACAAAAACTAATTTATTTAGTTCATGGTTTTCAAAGCTGCAAGTCAAAGTAGCATGCTGTCAGCTCTGGTGAGGTCAAACCCACCCCCCAACCCCCATGGCTGCTCACTGTAGCAGTAAATAATTATATGCTCCATCATGATAATTCTCAGAGCAAACTATTCTCTGCCATGTGAACAGTTAATCTCCTGGTTAACCCATGGCATCTCCCTCTTTCTCCTTCCCATGATCCTCTCTGCCTTCTTTCCTCCTAAGCCCAAGACACGTCTCCCTATTCTCCTCGCCCAGGCTGCTTTATTCACCCAATTTGAGATGACTTATTTGTTGAGGTTACACACTATCTTACTTGCTCCTGTACACCACATACATTAAGGAAGGCAGGAGGCAAACAACATTTGAATACAAGCCTTTCAGATCATCCTAAAAGCTCATGTGACAAATGGTATTACAACGGTGGGAATCCAAGAGGGAGGTCACATGGTGAGACAAGAAGGTGGAGATGGGACAGACCAGGTTCATCCTTTCATGATAGGTTACTGTTGGAAGAGCAACCGGGGCTCATGAAAGTTACTTCAGTGCCAGGTGTGGTGGTACACACCTTTAATCCCTGCACTGAAGAGGCAGGGCAAGGTGGATCTCTGTGAGTTCCAAGCCAGCCTGGTCTACATAACAAGGTCTAGGCCAGCCAAGGCTACATTGTGAGATCCTGTCCCCAAAACAAAACACAATTTACCTTAATCCTTGACGGAGGTAGCACCCGCCTAAATACTCTCTTAATTTTTTTGAGACAGGGCAGCTTGGGCTGGAAACTCACTGTGAGCCAATATGCCCTCCAATTTTGCTCTTTTTTCCTTCACCTCTGAGTGCTGGGACTACAGGCCTGTGCCAGCATGCTTAGTTGTATGCGATGCTAGGGATCTAACCTGGGGCAGTGGGCTAGGCAAGCACCCTACCACCGAGCTGCACACCCAGCCCATAAGCCCCACTGGACTCTCAACATTGCCACAGTTGGACCAAGCTTCCTACTTGAACCTATTTGAACCCATGAGGACATACTCAGACTAAATCATAGCAAGGGGCCGACACTCACCCTGAAAGTATTTCCTGGCTATTAAGCAGGAGGCATTATTCCATTTGTTAGAGAGCCTGAGAAGAAGGCAAAAGCCTTGTCTCACCCAGCTTGCCTGCTAGGTGGCTGATGCAGGCGGTCTGTGTGCCTTTGTGTGCCTTCCTCACACCCTGCCCACTCCTGGTTAGTCAGCTTTTGAGTGTGTGCACCACCGTTACTCATCTATCCCCAGTGAGCCACCTGTTTTCTAGAGAGAAATTCTGTGTACCCAGCCTTAAGACTGCACTAGAGAGAACACTCTCGCCCTCTGCCATGATTTCCCATATGTAAGTAGGCACACTCAGCCAAAAATAGAGCCCCCTGCCGGAAAAGCTTCCACTGTTTGGGGGAAATGGAAAAACCCATTTGAGAATCAAACATAGGGAGTTCTGCCAGTGTTTACTATAGGGAAAGTTTTTTTTTTTTTTTTTTGGTTTTTCGAGACAGGGTTTCTTCGTGTAACAGCTCTGGCTGTCCTGGACTCACTTTGTGGACCAGGCTGGCCTCGAACTCACAGAGATCTGCCTGCCTCTGCCTCCCAAGTGCTGGGATTAAAGGCATGCGCCACCACCACCCGGCTATAGGGAAAGTTTTAAGAGCCCATCTTGGGATTGGAAGCAAACACATTTGGTAAATCTCTAGTTTTTTGGGTTTTGTTTTGTTTTTGTTTGTTTGGTTGTTTTTTTTTTTTTTTTTGAGACAGGTTTCTCTGTGTAGCTCTGGCTGTTCTGAACTCGTTCTGAAGACCAGGCTGGCCTCAAACTCAAAAAGATCCATCTGCCTCTGCCTCCCGTGCTGGGATTAAAGGTGTGCACCACCACATCCAGCTAAATCTCTAGTTGTTATTGTGGAGGAATCTTACCTTCCAGTTCTGGGAACCACTGTTTCTAGTGGCTGAAGAATGGGAGCAAGGCTGCAAGAGAGGTATTCATGGCTGCTTTGGGAACCAACATAGGAGAACAGGAGAGAACTGGGGGCAGTGAGAGGTGCCAATCAGGTGACCTTCCTTTCTAGGGTTCATTATTCTCCTCTGTCAAGTTTGACAACCCCCCCCCCCCATTGAGCTACTTTTCTTTTTGTTGCTATTTTTCAAACTCTCTGATCAACACCATCTTGGAAAGAGTTTATTTTAGTTTACTGGTTCATTGCCAAGGGAAGCCAGGGCCAGAGCTGTGGTCAAGAACTAAAGCAGAAGCCATGCAGGAACATGCTTCCTAGTTTACTCTGCTTGCTTTTCTATATAATGCAGGACCACCTGCCCAGGAGTGATACTGCCCACAGCCAGGTCAGGAGGGCGGGGACAGTCAGGGTGGGACAACCTCTGAGTTTCCAGATAAAGGCTGCAGAAAGGGCGTGGTGGCACACACCTCTAATCTCAGTGCTTGGGAGGCAGAGGCAGGTAGAGCTGAGTTCAAGGAGCAAGTTCCAGGATAGCCAGGGCTACACAGAAAAACTGTCTCAAAAACCCAAAACCAAAACAACAACAAAAAGAATATACCTCACAGATATGGCCACAGGCCAATCTGATGGAAGCAATTCTTCAGTTGAGGTGCCCTCTTCCCAGGTGACTTTAGGTTTGTGTCACATTAACAGCTGAAGCTAACTGATATTTTCCTGTCCCCAATTATATTCTTACCACCCCCCCCCATGGGATCACACAGGTAAAGTTGAAATCTGGCATTTACTAGAAAGCCTCTGAGCAGCTAGGTGTGGTGGCACACGCCTTTAATCCCAGCACTCAGGGGGCAGAGGCAGGTGGATCTCTGTGAGTTCAAGGCCAGCCTGGTCTACAAAGTGAGGCCAGGACAGCCAGGACTGTTACACAGGGAAACTCTGTCTTGAACCCACCCCCCAACCCCCAAAAGGTAAATGCAAACCACATAAAAACTTACCATCTTAGCCGGGCGGTGGTGGCGCACGCCTTTAATCCCAGCACTTGGGAGGCAGAGGCAGGCGGATCTTTGTGAGTTCGAGGCCAGCCTGGTCTACAAAGTGAGTCCAGGACAGCCAGAGATATTCAGAGAAACCCTGTCTCGAAAAACCAAAAAAAAAAAAACTTACCATCTTAAAATATGTATGTGTGCACATATATTTTGTATATATTTAAAATAAGATCTTACTATGTAGCTCAGATTGGCCTCTCAAGATTCTCCTGCCTCACTTCCCATGTGCTAGGATTACAGACAAAGGCCACTACACCCAGTGTCATCTTAACTATTTGAAGTGTACATTGTCATTAAGGACATTTAGTCCCCTCAAAACAAAACAACAAAAACCAAAACCCAATCAAACAACAAAACACTATAATGGTGGATAAACGCCATTATATAATTATCCGATGTATGAGCTAGAATCCATAGCACCAAGATCCATTCCTAACGTAAGGCATTAACTCTGGTATGGATGACTTATCCTCTGTAAAACTTATTTATTCTCTGTCCCATCTGGTGAGGGATGCTGATGATGGGGTGTGGTGGTTTGAATGAAAATGGCCCTCATAGGCTCACGGGGAGGAACACTGTTGGGAGGTGTGGCCTTGTTGGAAGAAGTGTGTCACTGGAGGTGGGCTTTAGGGTTTCAGAAGCCCAAACCAGGCCCATTGGCACTCTCTCTTCATGCTGCCTGTGGATCTGGATGTAGAATCTCAGCTCCCTCTTCAGGACCATGTCTGCCTGTGTGCCACCATGCTTCCCACCATGACAATAATGGACTAAACCTCTGAAACAGTAAGCCAGCCCAGTTAAATGTTTTCAGTTATAAGAATTGCATGGTCAGCCGGGCCTGGTGGTGCACGCCTTTAATCCCAGCACTCAGGAGGCAGAGGCAGGCAGATCTCTGTGAGTTCGAGGCCAGCCTGGTCTACAGAGTGAGTCCAGGATAGCCAGGGCTATACAGAGAAACCCTGTCTCAAAAAAAAAAAAAAATAATTGCCATGGTATTGGTGTCTCTTCACAGCAATAAAATCCTAAGTAGTTGGTACCAGGAGTAGGGTATTGCTGTGATAGGCCTGACCATGCTTTTATTTTGGAGGAATGTGGACTTAGAAAAGCCATTGAATGCTTTATATTTTAAGATATATTTATTTATTTTATGTATATGAGTGCTCTATCTGCATATATACCTGCATGTCAGAAGACAGCATCAGATCACATTATAGATGGTTGTGGGCCATCATGTGGTTGCTGGGAATTGAACTCAAGACCTCTGAAACAGCAGCCAGTGCTCTAAACCACTGAACCATCTCTCTGGTCCAAAACTAAACTCTTTAAGTGGGGCTTAATGGGCCATAATAGTAGGAACATGGAAGACAATAGTGCTGAGGATGATTTGAACTGTGTAGGCCTGGCTCAAGAGGTTTCAGAGGAGAATTTTAGTATGTGGCCTAGAGACCATTCTTGTGCTTTTTTTTTAAAGAATGGGGCTTTCTTCCCTTGTCAAAAAAACAAACAAACAAAACCAAACAAAACAAAACCTACCTGAAGTTAAACTGAAGAATTATGGATTAACAGCTTTGGAAGAGATTTCAAAATAGCCTAGTGTTGACTGTGTTTTGTGGTTATTAGTGGCCAGTGTTATGCAGATCTATAATGAAAAGGAGCAAGCTGAGCAAGGAAAAGCACAAAAGGTAGAGTTTATGGAGAAAAGGGGCACCAGGAAGTGTAAACAGATTAAGGAAAAGCCTGATGCTAATTGGAATAAAGGGAGTGGTGACCCGAGAGCAAGACCCCACCCAAGATAAGCTTCCAATATGTGAAAGAAATTAAAGAAAAGTGAAAAGGAATTAAAGAAAAGCTTAGAGCTGGGCCTGATGGCACACACCTTTAATCTCAGCACTCCTGGGGCAGAGGCAGGCAGATCTCTGAGTCTGAGGCCAGCCTGGTCTACAGAGTTCCAGGACAGCCAAGCTTAGACAGTGATGGAAACCAGAAAGCTGGTGAAGATGTAATGGAACAAGGGGGCCATGTTAAGCCCAAGCAAGTATCAGAACTTGGGAGCTTTGGCTATGTGGTTCTGGCTTTAGAGTCAAGGATGTAAGAAAGGGGTTATGGAATCTCTCTCCACACCTAAGGAAAGCTGCTGAAGGCATGAGTGTGTCAGGGGTGTCCCTGCATGGAGGCCATTGTGTGAAGCTGTGAAGGGGAGACCTGGATTGCCTGGGAGCCTCTAAGATGTTGGAGATGGCAGAGCCATGGGATACCTGCTGAGGAGAGCTGCTAACAGGGAGAGAGAAGTGTACTGCAGTCAACAAAGCTAAAAGGAGTTGGAGATCTGAAGAGCCCTCTGACATGGAAATGCAGAATCTGGAGTTTGCCCAGCTGGCTTTAGGTCTTGCTTTGGTCCAATATTTCCTTACTATGTTCCCTTTCTTCCATTTTGAACAGTAATGTATATCTCCTGCCATTGTATGTTGGAAGTATGTGATCTGCTTTTCGATTTTATAGGGGATTATAGTTAAGAGATTGCCATGAGCCCCAGAAGAGACTTTGGACTTTTAAACAGTGTTGAGACCAACAGACTATGAGGACTTCTGAAGTTGGACTGAATGCTTTTTGCACTATGATATGGCTACAAGCCTATTGGAGCCAGGGAGTGGAATGTGGTTTGAATGAAAATGGCCCCCATAGGCTCATAAAGGAGTGGCACTATTGGGAAGTGTGGCCCTGTTGGAGGAAATGTGTCGCTGAGGGGTAGGCTTTGGAATTTCAGAAGCCCAAGCCAGGCTCAGTGCCTCTCTCCCCTCCTGCTGCCTGCAGATCTGGGTTTAGAACTCTCAGCTCCTCCTCCAGCACCATGTCTACCTGTGCACCACCGTGCTTCCCACCATGACAATAATAGACTAAACTTCGGATGCTGTAAGTCAGTCCCAATTAAATGTTTTCCTTTACAAGAGTTGCTGTGGTCATGGTGTCTTTTCACAGCAATAAAACTAAGACATTAGCCGGGAGGTGGTGGCGCACGCCTTTAATCCCAGCACTTGGGAGGCAGAGGCAGGCGGATCTTTGTGAGTTCGAGGCCAGCCTGGTCTACAAAGCGAGTCCAGGACAGCAAAAAAAAAAAACAGACTCCAAAAAAAAAAAAAAAAAAAAAAAAAAAAAAAAAAACTAAGACATTGGGAAGCTATACATAGGCAAGGAGGGCAGGGAGTATACAGCAAATCTCTATACTTTCCCCTCTATATCTTTGCTGTGAACTAAAATGGCTTTTTTTTTTTAAACATTAGGCTGTGGCCTTTAACATCTAAATAGATAAATAGGCCCTGTAATTATAATATAGAAATATCTAAGCCAGGCAGTGGTGGCGCACGCCTTTAATCCCAGCACTTGGGAGGCAGAGGCAGGCGGATCTTTGCGAGTTTGAGGCCAGCCTGGTCTACAAAGTGAGTCCAGGACAGCCAGGGCTACACAGAGAAACCCTGTCTCGAAAAACCAAAAAAAATATATATATATCTATAAACAAAAATAGATATTTTTTGGCAAGAATTTTTCTGAGGTCTAGAAAGATGGCCCAGAGGTTAAGAACACTTGCCGGTTCTGCAGAGTGGGATGGTCCCCACGCCCACATCAGGCTGCTCATGCATTTGCAGCTCCAGCTCAGGGGTTCTGATGCTGTCTTCCAGTCTCTACAGGCACACATAGATCCATTTGCTTTGGTTTCTCCTGTGTGACATTTAAAATCTCAATCTTGTTTTGATGCCCATGTTCCCAATACTTTTGTAGATTACTGGGCAGTTATTTTGTAGAATGTCCTTTGATTTGGGTTTATATGGTATTCCATGATTAGATTTAATGTCTGCATTTGGGAAATCGGGAACTACCAGAGTGCCATTGTGTGTTGTCCCTGCTCCCTCCCGCCTGCTCCTGCTGACTGCTGAATTCAGGCCTCACACATGCTTAGGTAAGCACTCTGCCACTGAGCTACAGCCTGAGTTCTTTTTAGCTTTCATTTTGAGACAAAGTTGGCTAGGCTGACCTCATACTTGAAAAACTATCTCAACCTCTTGGGCAGCTGGGATTGGAGGCATGTGCTGCCACTCCTGCTATCTTGTTGTTCTATTGGTCCCTAGGTAACAAAGGGTTTCAGTCCCCTCTGCTGATGATATTAATTTACCAGATTAAATGGTTGAAAGTCACTCTTATTAAAAAAAAGTATTATTACATTTTTTAAAAAGACCATGTGACATTATCATTTGGGCCTGCAATTTTGAATTGTTAAGGTTTACTGGTATGAAGCACATTCATGTCGTTGTGCAAAAGAGCCCCAAAATTTTATCTTGAGGATGTAGAACTCCATGCTCATCACATGCGCAGACATACATACATGCAGGCAAAACGTTTAAAAATAAAAGACTCAAAAAGACAAAAATAATAGACTTCTCGGGTGTGAGGGTAATCTGCCTACATCTGTTATTCCATCCATCACCAGAGCTGATTCAGCTCATTTGGCTCCATGTGTCCCCCTAAAGCGACATGCTTGGTTAAGAGGATGACCTCCCCTAATACATGAGGATCTGGTCTTCAGTCAAGGATTACTAGAACCTCAAACATGCCCTCAAACAGTCACAGATTTGGTCTGTGGAAGCCACTTTAAACTGGCTTCTATGTCACTTTGCTGTGTCCCATCATTCTGTAAAATAATATGTTGGGATGATCTTGTACTTCCCTGTAGTGGCCTGGAATTGGCCCTTATTCCAAGGTCACCGACTCTTTAGTGAAGAATGATACTTCGGAAACTTGGTCCTGGCTTCTGCCGCTGATGAAAGATGGCTTTGAAAGGCCCAGCATTATCTGGAAAGGCAAACCTCACCAGTCTTTCAGACCCAGATGGATACCTGGTTTTTCTGCCCCAGACTAGAGATTAAAAAAATGTGCCTCCCTGGAGTTCAGTTTAGCTGTCCAGCACCTGTCTCAAAGGGTCATCGGCAGATTACAGCCAAGTGATAGAGAGTAACTGCAAGTGCGTTTGCCCCAGGCTCCCAATGCACACAGGTTCCAATGGGACCCTGAGAAGCACCTCCCGCCCAAGCTGACAGTAAAAATCCCTGAACTGCCATTATCAGATATTCCTTGAGCCTAATGGGGGGGGGGGGGGGAGTGGTGTTTTATCTGACATTGGCCAGTCCTCTGGTTTGGCCAGTCACATGCTCTTCAATGGGTACATGTACTAGCACACAACAACAATCCAAAATCCAGGTTTCCAGAGACTGTGAGCAGACACCGCCTAGGCCCCTGCTCCCTACCAGGAAATTTGCTGTACCCTATGGCTGCAGTGTAATTTAAAGGTGGCTCTGAGGACAACTGGCATGGACAGGTTTCAAATACAAGAGGTAGAGGTAAGGACTGTGAGGGAAAGGATACACTAAATTGTCCAGGGAGGGGAAACTAACACCTAGAGAGGAAGGCATGGAAGATGAGAGACCCCAGCCTATTAGCATGAACATTGCTTCCATGGATAATGCTCTTTATTACACAAGCAGTAGAGACTCCACGTTAAGCTTTTAAAAGAATCTTTCATTTATTCAATATGTGCATTACAGGAAACAATACACAAGAATCCAAGAACTAAGTCACCCAGTCACAAGCAACTCAGCTCAATGTGTCCTCCTAGATACCGCAAGTGTACATACATTTAGGTAACTGAGATTATATATAGTATGTACCATGCTTTCCTCCACATTGTGAATATTCACCAACTAAAAACCCCACACTACATGAGTATTTTCATAACTAAGAATACACCACACCATCTCAATCTGTCAGACAAAATTGTAATCCTGTCTTCCTTGGCAACGAAAATTTCATAGAAGACAAAAATGGCAGCAGGTCTCTAGATAGACATACTGGCAAAGTTACAATTAAATTCTGCATTCCCTCAGTGTTCAGCTTACAAGGAAACACAAAGCAACAGACCACACTAAGTACAGCATTCCTAGGTTTATCATCAGATCTATATACTAACACAGGTGGTGGAAGAAGGGGTGTTGTCACTCAATAAATGTATTCCTGTGCAGTAGCTGGAAGATGCACCTATGGCAGGGGCTCTCAGGATGTCAGTCTCAGCACAGCACGGCAGATCTCACTCCAGAGACACCCCCCCCCCGCCCCTCCAGTCAGCCTAGCAACATGAATGAACTCACATTGTTCTGTAGGTTCTCCCACATTCACTAGCTACACTTTTTTTTTTTTTTTGGTTTTTCGAGACAGGGTTTCTCTGAATATCTCTGGCTGTCCTGGACTCGCTTTGTAGACCAGGCTGGCCTCGAACTCACAAAGATCCGCCTGCCTCTGCCTCCCAAGTGCTGGGATTAAAGGCGTGCGCCACCACCGCCCGGCTAACTAACTACACTTTTAACTGCATGCTCTCCTTTAGTTCGGGTGATATGGATTGAACTCTGTGCACAATAACCACAAGCATTTTACCAGAAATGTACACATTGACCCCTGTCCTCTGGATGTGGTAGCACTAACAAAGAGCCCTTCCCTCATCCATCATCTTCTAATGAGTGGACTAACAATGGCCATGCCCAGAAGACACCCCTTCCAAAATGCCAGCCAGACATTTATTGGGATTCTTTTACTACTTCTAACATCTTTTGGGCACTGGGACTTTGGTCAGATTTATGTAACTGTTATGTTTTTGTGGGGATATTAACAATTTCACTTCCTAAGTGAAAAGAATTTTTTCTTATAAATTATAACACAATTTTAACATGTCTTTTTCACTAACTCTACTTTGTCACACACTGGCAGCCTCTTCACCATCTAGGAAGACAAGGTGCTGGTTATTTGGACTTGTCTGTTTTTTGTATAATTATACATGACAAAATAAGATACACAGATATAAAGAACAATGGCTAATATTGCATTACCAAAAGGCCCTTCACATGTTTTCTTTCCTCCTCCCTCGCAAACCAGCAAGGCTGTATTGCTCAGAAGTGATTCTATCATTTTATTTCCAAAAGACAGCACTTCACCATAAGCTTAAACAGGAGACTCTACAACATGTATTATTTACTATGTCTACTGTTAACATACTTTGTGCACTTCTAAACACCTAGAAAGACTAGATGTTTAAGATGAGGACATATATTTGTCCCCTATATACACAGTAGTGTTGAAACTCCACACATGTAGCAATGGTTAGTTATCAACATGTCTTCTGGTTAGAGCATTTTGGTCTAATTTTTTTTTCTCTTCATCCCTCTCCTGTATCACATGACACAGGCACCTATCACTTGGATTATACACTTTCACAACTCTTCAGAAGACAACCTTGCTATGAATTTTAACAAGAATATACAGAATGTGTGAGTTTACTAACTCTACTTTTGTTATACATTGGCGACTTCTTTAATAACTACAGACTAGTAGCATAGGACTCACTTGTCCCATATGTACAATATATACAGTATAGCAAACTTACATGAGATGCATACAACATACGGGGTGGTGGGTAAGCTAAAAATGTCTAGCACACTAATGGACTCTTTTGCAGTTTTCTTCCCTCCCACCTCCTCAATCCACTGAACAAGTACAGTCGGTACACTGTTCTCAGAGGTGGGTTAACAATTCTATTTCCAAACAGTATTTCTCCAATTTTAAAAAACTATTTACACAAAATATTGTTCTACTACTTCTACCTTTAAATATATCAAGCACTTTCAAATATCTAGAAAGACTAGATATTTCATGTAAGAACTAATCTGCTATGAACGTGGTACTGGTAAATAAAACTGTATGCAAAGCAATGGTTATTATCTGAGGTATCTTCTAAATACAACCATCTGGGCTTTGACCCACTTTCTTCTTCCTTTTCTCTGCCTTTAAACCAGCTCACAAATATAGGCATATGTAATGCTTAGAAATAGCTGAACAAATTCCTATCCCAAAGTCATTTACAGAACAATTTTTCTATGAATTTTAAGTGTACAGTACGTGCTAATTTTATTACTTTGTCATACACTGGCAGCTCTTTAACAGCTATAGTATAGATGTTGAAAATTTTAGACATATTTGTCCATTATATGCAGTATACACGGAGAAAAACAAAATGCAAATATATAGAAATGGCATCTAAAATATCCCATATAAACACCCTACTACATGACTTTTTTGGCTGCCTCCCAGCACCTCCTCCAAACCACTGAGCTAGTAGACAGTACTGCTCAGAGGGATCACAATTCCACTCCCAAAAGGCAGCGTTTCATGAATATTAGCAAAAAAGATATTTACAAAGTGATATTCACTACCTCTACATTTAACATACGTTGGGCACTTCTAAACATCTAGATAGACCAGATGTTTCAAGTAAGGACTGTTGTCCACTATGTACACAGCAGTCCAGTAAACGGCACACATAACAGAGTAATTTAAAAATTTTTAACACAAAAAGTACAAAATGTATTGTTGTACTAACTCTACTTTGTCATACACTGGCAACCTCTTTCACATCTAGAGTGACTAGATGTTGTAAATTCAGACATCTTTGTCCTTTATATATACTATGGACATAGCAAAGCCAAATAAAATGGGATTGTGGTTCCTTTTCCACCCATGGAGCACCCTAAGCACCATGGGTTAGAGCTCTGCATTTCCTTTTCTTGGGATCCAGGGCAAAAACACAATGTGGTCAACTCAGGAGAGGCTTGGCTGTGCCCCTCCAAACAATATTTAAAATGATTCTTAACAAAAACATATTTACATAATGTTTTACTACTACTTATAAAATACATCAGGCACTTTAGAGCATCTAGAAAGACATTTCCAAAAAAATACTTGGCATTTTCAAACACACACACACACACAAGCTGGGGGTAAAAACTGAGGAATAAACTGCATACACAATACAATAGTTAGAATACAGGAAAGAAAGAAAAAAAAGTCTTCTTCACGCCAATCTGGCTCCGGATCTCTTCCTCCTCCTGATGGATCCTCTAACCTACTGAACAAATAAGGATGAGTGTCGCTCCTCCGGTCTTTCTAGAGGGGCCTAAACAATTCCATTTCAAAGTCACTTCTAGAAGACATATCTACGATATTTTTCAAAAATATGACTGGTTGTACACATGATTTCCTACCTCTACTTTACCCAGAGTCGGCAATCTCTACGGCTAGATGTCCAGATTTACCCAAAAGTCTCTTTGAAAGGGTCGGGGGAAAGGTTGAGAGCAGCTTTTTCATATTATATACACAGGCCTTCCGGGCAGCGGGTAAATCTTCGCCGGCGTTCCCACGGTCCGCATGCTGCTGTCTCGTCCCGGACCGGCGATCGGTCGTTCCTCCTGCGGCTATGCGGTACTCGCTCTCCTTCCTCCAGACCGTCGAGGCCTCGGTTCACCCGGTTCCTCCGGATCTGAGGGCTCGTCCACGGCGTGGTCCCCTCCCAGCGATGGCGGAATGTTCCTGCGCAGACCCGCCGCCTCAGGCTGCAGGAGCCCCCGAAGGGCCAAGCACGGCCGTCCGGTGGCCGCCATTCTTTCCGCCTTGCCACGCCTGCCGACACCCGCAGACATCCTCAAAGGCCAAGTTGGGGCTTCTCCATGGGCACGACCCTGGTGGAGTTCAGGAGGCCGCACGCACGCAGAGGCCGCCGCCATCGAGGCGCTTCGTGGGCGGGGAAAGGATCGCTGGCTCCGCAGGGCCAGTGGACTCTACGAGGGCCCGGACGCCCGGCGTGAGCAGGACGGGGACGGAGGCTGCTCCCGGGCCCCCCTGGCTCGACCGGCCCAGGCCGGAGGCCTTGGGGGGCCCGGGGAAGGAGGCCGCACTCGCTAGCTCGCCGCGCGCTCTCTGCCGGAACTGACTAGGCAGTTCTCCTCGCCCAGACCGGAGCAGCACCGGAAGTCCCCACAAACATCACCGGAGAGCTACTGTTCCCCAACTGCAACGTTCCGGGCGTCTTTTGCAACCCTACTGGAATATGATGGTGAAGAGGGCGAAATGGAGGACTTTTCGATCTCTTTAAATCTGTAGAGACCAGAAGGCGCGGGGAGGGGAGGCAAAAGTGAAAAAGAAAAAGTCCATACTAGCAGATCCAGCAATTTGTGATGCATTATATAAATTATTATAGCCAAACTCCTAACGGCCTGAGGATATCTATTTTATCTAGGGATAGCTAGTCTCACTAGAACTGGTGTTATAAACTAATTACCTAGTAAGAAGTGAATTGCCTGCCTCTTATCTATCAAAAACCCCCATAGTATTGCTCCATGAGGTTAGGAAGGCGAGCCACCCTCTTCCACGTGTCATCCTTCTCACGTTGTGTTTCGGTCGGTCCACAGTACTTTGGAACTGGAATTAGAGACAATTGTGAGCTGCCATGTGGATGCTGGGAATTGAACCCGGGACCTCTAGAAGAGCAGCTAGTGCTCGTAACTGCTGAGCCATCTCTCCAGCCCTATAGGCAAAGTCTTGAAGGAGGCAAGGAGTGACCAGCCATGTGGAATGTCGGAGAAGAGCCTCCCTAACAGAAGAGAATAGCAAACAATTAGCATGCTGCAATACTGGGCGACCTAGGCCTGATCTGCTCCACAAATGGCAAAAGGCTGGGGTTGAGAGGAGGGTCAAATAGCAAGGTTCAAGTCAGCCAAGGCTGCATAGAGATCACTCCCCGCCCTACCCGCTGCATAGAGAGAGAGCACTCCCCGCCCTACCCCCAAACCCAACAACACTATCCCTGGGGCTGGGGAATTGGCTCAGCAGGTAGTACTTACTCTGTTAGTGGACTAGAGTTCAGATTCCAGCACCCACATTGAGAAGCACAAAGTGCTTGTGACCGTAGCTACAAGGAATCCAAGCCCCCTTTTAGCTTCCATTTACAGAGAGAGAGAGAGAAAGATAATAAAATGTCATAAAACTCCTATTTTATTTAAGATATAGTTATGAAGTGCTTCTATTAGTGAAAAAGGTGAACTTTTCTACTTACCAAGCATAAGAAAAAATATGTATGTTGAGGTTGATGTGTTCTATAGTAAGAATTACCCCCCACACACACACACACACCACTGTACTGAGAATGGAACCCACAGCATGGACATGCTTAAGATTTGCTCCACCACTGAGGGACTGAGCCACACCCCCAGCCCAAGCTAAAGACTCTTTTTTTTTTTTTTTTTCAAGATAGAGTTTCTATGTGTAACAAGCCATGGCTGTCTGGACTCGCTTTGTAGACCAGACCCACCAACCTCTGCTTCCCAAGTGCTGGAATGAAAGGCGATTAAATTGTACCACCATGCTCGGCAACCTTAAGACTCTTGATGTAGACATACACAGGATTCCTAAGACGACAACCAGACAATCAGAAAGATCTTTCTGAAAGAAGGATGTGAGAAGGCCACGGACTCTTGTCCATGGTAGATGATAAGAGCCTGAGATGGGAAACAATGGAAGGTTAGAAAACTGGCAAAGCGGGCTGGAAAGATGGCTTAGAGGTTAAGAGCACTGACTGCTCTTCCAGAGAGAGCCCTGAGTTCAATTCCCAGCAACCACATGGTGGCTCACAACCATCACATAATGAAATCTTGTGCCCTCTTCTGGTCTGCAGGTATACCTGCAGAAAGAACATTGTGTACATAATAAATAAAATCTTTAAAAAAAAGAAAAAGAAAACTTGCAAAGCAAAGGTTTCTAGCATTACAAAGGAAGTTCCTGGACTTAATACCTGTACAGAAGGAGTGATCCCACATTAGGGCTGGGTGGATAAGTGGGCACAGTGACAAATGGGCGATCATGATCCCTTTCTCTGAGCTCTGGCTTCCTTAGCAGCCAAGCAAGCTGGGATTCCAGGAACCCAGAGATGACAGTGATGCACATTTCCTGTGTTTGCTTTCTTTGTTGATTTTTTTTTTTTAAGGCAGGATCTCATACTATCCTGGCTGGCTAGGAACTCACTATGTAGACCAGGCTGGCCTCAAACTCACAGAGACCCACATGAGGGTATCTCCCAAGTGCTGGGCCTGGGCCGACACCCCACACAGTAGTTCTTATGCAGATGAGTTCATTGGGCACATACACTAGGCCAGGCACTTTATAAACTGAAGACTTTATTTCTGTTGTCTCATTTAACTTGCACAGCAATCCTGTAAAGTATGTTGCATTACTCTGTTCTTTCAGATTGGAGGCTATGTACCCTGTCTAGCTCTCAGGAAATGCCAGGAGTCTAATCCAGGTCTCATGACTCCAGAGATCCCCGGAAGCATAACTGAAGATCTCAAGGCCTGATCAGACACTTGCACACAGAAACTCACAGCTCAGATGGGAAGCAGACAAGCTAATGGAAGCCTTTGAAGGGCTTTCTATCTTGGACCAGGCTAAAGGTTCTGGGATGCAGAATTCTGCTCAACTGGGAGGCAGGTTCAGGGCTAAATATAAATGATGCGGTTCAATTCTGAGCATCATTGAGGCTGGGGTCTGTGGGTCCAGAGACTCAAGACAAGACTCTGAGGTGAAGGGTAAGCCAGGTCTGGCCACCCTGTCCTTCTGGCTATTTCACATGAAGGATGACATGGGAGAAAATGTAGTGAACAAAAATAATGAGCATCCTAACTTCTCCTTGGGAGCCATCACATGTCATCCCTGTGACACATAGCTGTGTTTATCAGGGCAAAATCTCTAAGCTCATTAGCACAGAAGAGTGCTGAGCTTCAAGCCACCCACACAGCTTGCCAAAGAAACAAACACAGTGAGCAGCTACCCTTCCCTGGGCCTAGACGGGCAGTTACCCACCTCATCAACAGCAATGTGCCTCTGCACCCAGGCAGATCTGATTGACAGCAGAGCCCTGGAAACCAGTTGTGTGGAGGTGTGCACCAACAACCTGATTGTAATCCTCATTGGATCATTGCTTGAATTTAGGAGTCTATTCTGTTCTAACCTAGAATTTCTCAAGCTTTAGTCATCTGCAAGCCAGCTTAATGATGTCCTCCATATCTGTGTGCCACAATGTCTTAGTCCCTTTAGGCTGCTATAAGAAAATATCAACTGCGTGACATAAACGATGAAATTTGGCAAGGTACGGTGGTGTGTAACCTAATCCCAGCACTCAGGAGGCAGAGGCAGGTAGATCTCTGTAGGTTCTGGAACAGTCTTGTCTACATAGAGAGTTCCAGGACAGTCAGGTCTATGTAGAGAGCCCGTATCTCAAAGCAAAGCAAAGCAAAACAAAACAAAGAAAACCACCCACACAACAATAGAGGCTGGAATGTCGGGGATCAAGGAAGCAGGAGACTCGGCATCTTGTGAGGACTTGATTCCTGATTCATAGATGGTGTCTTCAGTTTCTGTCTCACATGGCAGAAAGAGGTCAGGAATCTCTCAATGGTCCCTTTTATAAGAACATTGGTCCCGGTCAGAAAGGTCTATCCTCACGACCCAATTTCCTCTCAACTGCACTTCCTCTAAGAACTTGAGGAGAGAATGTTAGCATTTCAACATGTGGATTTGTAAGGAATCCAGTACCACCCTGTACTTAGAATCCCTTTATCTTTGTGAAATCACCAGGATATGCAATTGACATGCTAGTCATGTTTTCCTAATAAACACTGATGTAAATATATACCTTTTTTTGTTTGTTTTTTGAGACAGAGTTTCTCTGTGTAACCCTGACTCTCTTGGGACTATCTGTAGACCAAGCTGGCCTTGAACTCACAGAGATCCACCTCCCTCTGTCTCCTGAGTGCTGGGATTAAAGGCATATACCACTGCTGCCTGGCATGAGTATATAACTTTTTATTTTTATTTATTTATTTATTTATTGGGTTTTTCGAGACAGAGTTTCTCTGAATATCTCTGGCTGTCCTGGACTCGCTTTGTAGACCAGGCTGGCCTCGAACTCACAAAGATCCGCCTGCCTCTGCCTCCCAAGTGCTGGGATTAAAGGCGTGCGCCACCACCGTCCGGCTAAGTATATAACTTTTTAAAAACCAAAAACGAATGGGCGTGATGGCACATGCCTGTAATCCCAGTACTTGAGAGGCAGAGGCAGGTGGATCTTTGTGAGTTCGAGGCCAGCCTGATCTACAAAGCAAGTCCAGGACAGCCAGGGCTACACAGAGAAACCCTATCTTGAAAAAACAAAACAAACAAACAAACAAAAAAACAAAAAAAAAAAACAAAACAAAACAAAAAACCCAAAACCAAAACCATTTGTTTGGCACGCGTATTTGTGCATACAAGTATGGTGGTCAGAGGACAACTAGCAGGAGTCAGCTTCCTTCCATCCTGTGGGTCCTGGGGATACAACTCAGTGATCATCAGATTTGGCAGGAGGTACCTTTAGCTGCTGAGTTATCTTCCTGGCTCAGATAGATAACTCTTGAAAAGGGTCAGCTAGATTCCTTCTGAGACCATAGAGATGCACCCAGTAAACCCGAGTCACACTTGGTTAAGCGGCTGCTATCAGAGGGACTTAGGAGATGACATGGAAGTGCTGCTGATGGCCAAAGGAGCATCTGAGTAGCAAAGTAAACTTCACAGAATTGCTGGCTGGGCACAGACACCCACAAGTTTATGCTGACATTAGTTATTGAATAAATGCGTAACAGGAATTCATGAGAAATTAATTTTTTTACATTTTAAAAAGATTTATTTTATTTTATCTGCATAAATGTTCTGCCTGAGTGTGTTTATGTGCACTGTGTATATGCCTAGTACTCAAAGAAGTCAGGAAGGGGCATCAGATCCCCTAGAACTGGAGTTATGGATGGTCGTGAGCCACTGTGTGGGGGCTAGGAATCGAACCTGGATCCTCTAGAAGAGCAAAAAGTGCTCTTAACTGTTAAGCCATCTCTCCAACCGAAGGCAAATTATTCTTATATAAGAATTCCAGGGGCTGGAGAGATGGCTCAGCATTTAAGAGCACTGACTGCTCTTCCAAAGGACCCGGGTTCAAATCCCAGCACCCACATGGCAGTTCACAGCTGTCTGCAATTGCGGGGCATGGTGGCACATGCCCTTAATCCCAGCACTCGGGAGGCAGAGGCAGGCGGATCTCTGTGAGTTCTAAGGCCAGCCTGGTCTGCAAAATGAGTCCAGGACAGTCAAGGATACACAGAGAAACCCTGTCTTGAAAAACCTAAAAAAAAAAAAAAAAAAAAAAAAAAAAATTCTAGGGCTGGAGCTGGGCATGGTGGCACATGCCTTTAATACCAGCACTCAGGAGGCAGAGACAGGTAGGTCTCTGAGTTTGAGGCCAGCCTGGTCTACAAAGTGAGTCCAGGAAAGCCAGAGTTCTGTTACACAGAGAAACCCTGTCTTGAAAAGAAAAAAAAAAAAAAAAAAAAGAAGAAGAATTCCAGGGCTGGGATGTAGCTCAGTAGTGTACATGCAACTAATTACAGTTGTGTGGAGAAACATGGCAGTTGTGTGGAGAAACATCAGCTTAATCAGGTGACCAAGCCATGATGAGAGCACATACCCCTAATATGATGTTGGGACAAGGGCACTTTACCTATGATGCCCTTTCCCCAACTGCATGACCCCATCCAAACACGAGGAAAACATCAGATGAACCCAAATCCAGGGCTTCCTATAAAACATCCGACCAATACCGTATCTCAAAGCTACAAGGTTGGAGCCCGGTGTGGTGGTGCCTTTAACTCAAGCACTCTGGAGGCTGAGGCAGGAGGATCTCTGTGAGTCTGAGGGAAGCCTTTTCTAAAGTTCCAGTCTAGGCAGGGTAACATGGTAACAAGACCCTCTCAAAAACCAAGCAAGCAAGCAAATACCTACCAGGTCATGAAAACAAGGAACCTCAAGAACCTGAGCAGAGGGGAGCAAGGAGAGAAGACGACTAAATGCAGTGGGGTCCTCCATAGGACTCTGTAACTGAAAGGGGGTATTAGTGGCTGGTTTTATGTCAACACAAGCTAGAGTCAACACAAGCTAGAGTCGTCAGAGAGGAAAGAGCCTCAGTTGAGAAAATGCCTCCATAAGATCTGGCTGTAAGGAGTTTTCCATGGCCTCTGAGTCAGCTCCTGCTTCCAGGTTCCTGCCATGTTCCTGTCCTGACTTCCTTTGGTGATATGGAGGATAAGCCAAAAAAACAAAACAAAACCCTTTCTTCTCCAGCTTGCTTCCTGGTAATGGTGTTTCATTGCAGCAATAATAACCCTAACTAAGATCGTTTGAGTAAAGTATGGATTTCAGTTAGTTGGAACAAATGTCATAGAAAGGTCAGAGAGGAAACTAGCCTCAAAGACTAGAAGCAGATGTCTTTGGACAATTATTTACCTTCCTACAGCCTGGCCGAGTGAGGTTGAGGAGTCTCCTGTCAAGCCTCCTCTCTATCTTAATAGCAAGCATGGTATGGCATTAAAAACCTATTCTTTTGGGCTCTACCTGAGTCGTCTTGGTATGATCCATGGGACACTGCCAACAGTTGATGCCAGAGGTTGGGGTATGGCTCAGAGGCAGGTGCTGATCTAGGACTAAGCCCTGGGCTTCATCAACAGCAAGCATGACCATGGGGTTGGGGAAAGGAGACTGCTCTGAGGTGCCGGAGGTTCTAAATTTTAAATCTGGATCCACTACAAACAAGTTTGTGACCTTGGCTAAGTCATCATACTTCCTTATGGGCCTTTCTTCATCTGTCTGAGAGGGACACAAGCCCTTCCTCGGAGGAATGCTCTCAGAATTCTTGCAGACTGTGTGGCAGATGCTCCACAAGCCTTCAGTCAGCATTTTTTCTTTCCCCTCCATTTATAGACTATGCTACATTTCTCATGTTTTCTACAGACAGGAATGTTTGATCAACATAAAATTTCACACTGTGAGATGAAGTCTTCCTTCTTGTTACATATATGGTGGAAATCCAACTCTGTGCTAACTGACTTAGTCAGCACTGCCTAACTAGAGGGCTAGAGATAGTGGGTAACTGAGGACATGACACTATTTACTTATTTACTTAGAGACGAGGTCTTGAATTCTCAGTTTTTATTTTTTTCCTTTCTGGCCCAGGATCAAACCTAGGGCCTTGCGCATGCTTGGCATAGCGCTCTACCACGGAGCTACCTCCCTAGCCTCTCAGTCCTCCATTCTAACAGATTCTTATACCAAGTTCTTGAGGCAGAAGGATGCACAGGACTCAGCAGCAGGCTGGGTTTTCTCAGGTAGAACAAAGAGAACTGCTGATGGAAGATGTATGCTGTGGCCTTCAGGGGGCAGGCTTATAATAAAAAGATGGAGGATTTTTTAACTTTTTTTTTTTTTTTTAGGTTTTTGGAGACAGGTCTCTGTGTATCCTTGACTGTCCTGGACTCACTCTGTAGACCAGGCTGGCCTCGAACTCACAGAGAGATCCACCTGCCTCTGCCTCCTGAGTGCTGGGATTAAAGGCATGCACCACCACGCCTGGCTTAACTTCTTTTTGAGGTAGGGTCATATGTTGCCCATGATATTCTCCAAAGTGTAGTCTAAGGTGACTCTCCATCCTGCCAGTAGCTGGGACTGCACCACTACCTCACAGCAGAAGTTGGCTAAGAACGCACATGTCAAGGTTTAGATTACCTTGCATCCCGCTCTTGTACCTCAGGGCAGCTCTCCTTGTGCAAGACATGAAACCCCCTTGTGCTTGATTTCCTCATCTGTAAAACAGAGTCACAGGAGCCTTACATTTAAGGCTCAGGTCAAACATCCTAGACTGCTTTCATCACAGGCCTGACACTCACACTTGTCATCATAGAGCCCAGCATGCCCTAATCACATCACTTTATGGGCTCTTCATGTGGACACATGCCCTCACTGTCTAGAGAAATGTGATTGCTCCTGGGGACGGGTGCAGGGTCATGGCATGCATCCAGGGACTGGGGGTTTCTGTATCCCTGTCCTTCTTGTCATGTAACCTTCTATGTGAGCTGTTCCCAATCATCCCCATGAGGTTAGAGATGATAAAGTGGCAACCCAGCAATGGAGACCACTGTGCTCAGTTCCCTGCTGTTGCTGCTGCTGCTGCTGCTGCTGCTATTGCCCAGTGCTCCATCTTCAGGCTCCAGTGGCTCTGGGGTCAGGGAGGAGAATCCAGAACCAACTAGCACAGAGCAAGAGTAGAGAAGCCTGGCACAGCTGTAGGCTGGTAACACTAAAGGCTGCTGGGAAGGGCCTGTCTTCAGGCCTGGCAGGACCAGGCCACACCCCTATCCAGCCAAGGCTCCTCCCAGAACAGAACACAAGGGACCTGAAATCTAGCACTTGACTGGATGCAACCTGACTGACCTATAGCTGACTGGCCACAGATGCCATCACTGCCTGATAATCCGAGTGTGTCTGGCTGTCCAACCGAACATTGATTTCATGGACGCCTGACAGACAGATGGTTTACTCTCTCCATCCTACCACAGTTGACTGCCTGCCCTTACCTGACTGACGGCATCTCTCCTGACAGGAGGCTTTTTGTCTGAGGTGACCTCACTGCAGCTGACGAAGCTGACCCTATCCATGCTTGACAAGCTGCATCTGACCGGTGGCAGTGTACTGACTGAGTCCATCTGTGCCAGCTGCCTGACCCATGCCCACCTCACTTTATGGGCTCAGATGGGCTAGCCTAGACAACACCTGGATCTCAATGCCCTAAGTGGCTTCAGAACTATGGCCACACTACCCTGATAGGCCTCTCCAAAACACTCAGGTAGGTCAGCTGACCAGACCCTCAGCCCAGTCAGCCTGGCTGCTAATTCTGCCTGCCTCTGAGTGGACATGTACCTCATGGACAGGGCATTCTGCATGACTGGGTCTGCCTGATGTCCCTGTCTGGCAGCAGTGTGGAACTACACCTGCCTGGAGGCCATGATGGCTGGCCAGTCTGGCTGCATCTGTCCTTTATGGTGTAGCCACTCAGTAAGCGACAGTCCAGTCCGACTGGTTGGCTGGTCAGCTGCAACAGGTTGAGTGGGCCCATGAAGTTCCTCTTCATGACTCATGACACCTTTCACCGTGCATGTCCATGATGACTTCTGCATGTTGTTTGTGTAGGGTATGGGACCTGAACCTTTTTAAACTATAAGATTTGGCCTTGGGGGACCCAAAGCAAGTGCAACAACAGGAAAAGGGGCTTAGGAAAAATCTTAGATGGAGCAGGCAGCAGGAGTCAAAGCCAGGTGAGGCACAGCTGGAAGAAACAGCAGGGCTGGGGAGGGACTTTAGGACATCTAGATTCCCTACCTTAGGAATCTAATTCTGTACAGAATGTAAAGGAGGTGGCATGGTGTGTGAGTGCCTCCAGTAAGCATGGGACCTTGTGCCTTTTTTTTTTTTTTTCTGTTTTTTTGAGACAGTGTTTCTCTGTGTATCCCTGACTGTCCTGGACTCACTCTGTAGACCAATCTAGCCTTGAACTCACAGGGATCCACCTGCCTCTGCCTCCCTAGAGCTGGGATTAAAAGGGTGTGCCACCACACCCTGCAATTACAGACAGCTGTGAACTGTTATGTGTGTGCTGGGACTTGAACCTGGGTCCTTTGGAAGGACAGTCAGTACTCTTAACCACTGAGCCATCTCTCCAGCCTTGACCTTGTGCCTTTGTTCCTTTAGATTTGTGGGAAATCTCCGCGTTTTTTTTTTTTTTGCTTTGTGGAAGGGGCATCCTGCAGACTTCCCGATTTTAAATCTTCCCTGTCATGTCTGCATGAGACTTCAAGGCTGATCCCATGGAAAGGCTTCCTCTCTAGAAAGAAGTTCTCTGCTGTAAGAGGGGAGGAAGTACTGGCTAGAGAGTTTTTTTTTTTTTAAGTAAGTGTATTGATTGCATGGTTATGCTATGAATTATATCTATTGCTATTAATGCTAATAAAATGAGAGCATTGGACAACCTATCTCAGTGGAACTCTAGCATGCTAAGATGCTGTCTCTCCATTAACAACAGGGGCCTGGCTGCCTCATTGACTTCATTAGAAAGAAGTCAGAGGAGTGATGGGAGGAAATGAACAGCTTTTCCCCCAAGGGCTCTTGGAGCAGGAATTTGGATCTCAGCCAGTGTGGGCAGTGGGCTTTCCCCGGGGGGCTAGGAAAAGAGGTGACAACAAATTGCATGGAGCTCTTTGCACCTCATTTGTTTTTACATTCACTCTGCATGCATTCATTAAGCGCTACATGCCAGCTCTTCTAGGTGCCCACCCCGTCTACATGGAGCATAGGCTCACAGACTCAGAAGACCTTTCCAGTGTGTCTCAACTCTGGCCCATTAAGTCTACGCCCACAGTACCAGTCATGTGCTTTCTGACCTAAATGAACAGAGTGGAAGAGATCATAGAGAGAGAAGCTATCCAAAGTGTAGCAGCAGGATGATCTAGGCACTAATTGAGATACCAAGCCATAGACCTCACAGTAGATGGTCAAGGAATTCGCAGGGCTGGCTTCAGCCCTCTGTGTTTTAACAGGTCCCCCAGGGGACACTACCATGTGAGAAACACTGATAGAATGGTTTAGATTGTCAACTCTGGTTTCCGGATTCCCTCTACCTACAACATGGGAGCTATGTGACTTTGACCTGTCTAGTCAAAAAGTCTTTTTATGGCTTGATTCTCCTCATTTGTACCATTTGCATAATTATGATTGCTTTAAACTGTTGTAGTAAGTAATATAAAGAACTTAGCATGTAATTTCTATTCTGGGGTTGTATCCTGGAGACACATTCCTGCATGTGCTGAATAATGTATGCACAATAATTATTGTCTATAATAGAAAAGAAACACCCTAAATATCCAACAGTAGGGGTTAGGGTGTTCAACATTGTTTTACCATATAAAGAATAAGGCATCTTTTTAATTCTTACTTTTATGCTAGAGATTGAATTCAGGACCTTGGGAATGCTACACACATGGCTTCCCAAACTACACAGGTAAGCATAACTCTTGATAATACTCATATGAAAAGAACTTAAAAAAAAAAGGGTATAGAACAGCATGTGTTTTCAAAGAAAAAGAAGGGAGGGGTGTTGCAGGTGCTAGGGAGATAGCTCCGTCTGTAAAGTGCTTCCCATGCAAGTGTGAGGACCTGAGTTGGGATTTCCAGCACCCATGGGCGAGCAGAACACAGAGATCAAACACTGGGGTTGGGGAGGAGGAATCAGAAAGGATCCCTGGAGTTTGCTGGCCAACCAGTCTAGCCAATCCATGAGCTCCAGGTTCAATGACAGACCCCGTCTCAAAAAAATAAGCTGGAGAGCTGCTGAGGAAGATACCCAACATTGACCTCTGGGCATTGACATGTACACTCAAATATGAGTGTGCACCTGTGTGTAGAAATGCATACAGACACAAAAGAATCTTAACATCTTTAGGCAGCTGCAGGTTCATATGCCCATATGTTCTCTCTGAAATGATAGTTTAAGAAACTGATAATGGGGGACTGGAGAGATGGCTCAGTGGTTAAGAGCACTGGTTGCTCTTCCAGAGGACCCAGCACCCATGTGGCAGCTCACAGCTGTCTATATGTAACTCTATATGTAAGTTCCAGGGTGTCTGGAACTTTCACACAGACATACATTCAGGCAAAACACCAATGCACATAAAATAAAATAAATAATTTTTTATTTAAAAGCTGATATGCTAAATGAAGAAATGTTGTGCAGCTGGAAATAACTAAAGGAAAATACATGTTTTAAGATCTGATCTTGCTGGGCATGGTGGCACATTCCTTTAATCCCAGCACTCAGTGGCAGAGGCAGGTAGAGCTCAGTGAGTTCAAATGAGTCCAGGACAGTCAAGGATACACAGAGAAACTGTCTCAAAAAACAAAACAAAAAAAAAAAAGCCAAGCAAAGAAAAAAAAATCTGATCTTAGCCAAAAGACTGAGAAATTAACTTTAAAATACACATATCTTTCTATGCCTTAAAATTTTGTAAATTAAGCCGGGCGGTGGTGGCACACGCCTTTAATCCCAGCACTTGGGAGGCAGAGGCAGGCGGATCTCTGTGAGTTCGAGGCCAGCCTGGTCTACAAAAGCGAGTCCAGGACAGCCAGAGCTGTTATACAGAGAAACCCTGTCTCGAAAAAACCAAAAAAAAAAAATTTTGTAAATTTGTGTGCATTTTTTATTTACACACACACACACACACACACACACACACACACACACACACACACAAACACAAATGAAGGTTTTGTTTTTATTTTTATTTTTTTAGGTTTTTACTCTCAAAGATCCACCTACCTCTGCCTCCTAAGTGCTGGGATTAAAGGCATATGCCACCATGTCTGGCCAAAAATGAAGTTTTAAAAAGATAACAGTACTTAGGCAATGGTGGCCCAAGCCTTTTAATCCCAGCACTCAAGAGCCAGAGGTGGGTAGATCTCCGAATTCAAGGCCAACCTGGTCTACTGAGTTCCAGGACAGCTAGGGCTACACATTTCTCAAAACCCTGTCTCCAAAAACCAAAAAAGTACAGGTGTGGTGGTACACACCTTTAATCCCAGCACTTGGAGGCAGAGGAAGGTGGATCTTAGTGAGTTCGAGGCCAGCCTGGTCTACAAAGGAAGTCCAGGAAAGCCAAGGCTCTGTTACACAAGAGAAACCCTGTCTCGAAAAACCAAAAAGAAAAAAAAGAATACTTATTACTGTGGCTGGCAGGGCCAGGGTAGTTGTGATGGCTTTTCCAGGACAGATGAATACATGGAGAACAATAGCCCAGAGTTACTCGGGATACAACCACTCTCCCAGCTTCTCTGCCGGTCTCTTCACTTGATATGGTCTATGTGTTTCTGTATCAGAGATAGAAGGGGGCTTCAAGATTCTCTAGTGTAGTCTTTTTCCTTTATTTGCCTTTTTTGGAACTGGAGTTGTGGAGGAGGAATCAGCCAGCTTGCCAATAAGCCTCCAGAACCTTCCTGTTTTGTCTGCCTGTGCTGGAATTACAGGCATGCCCCACTAAACCAGGTTCATGCATTCTGTACTCTCAACTCCTGAACCCTTTTACTGTTTGTTTGGTTGTTTGGCTTTTTAGGTTTATTTATTTTATTTTATGTGTATGCATGTGTTTTCTCTGCATATATGTGTGTGCACTATATACATGCCTGATGCCTGTGGAAGTCAGATACACTGGAACTGGGGTTACAGACCAAGGGTTGTAAGGCCACCATTTGAGTGCTGGGAGTCAAACTGAGGTCTTCTCCAAGAGCAGCAAGTGCTCTCAACTGCTGATCCAAACCCACTTTTATTTTTTAATTTTATGTCTGTGTGTCTCTGTGTGTGGTGTTTACATGTTATATATTCATGTATGTGCATGTATATAGAAGCCAGGGGTCAATGTCAAGTGTCTTTCTCAAACACTCTCCACCTTATTTTTTAGACAGGATCTCTCCCTGAACTTGAAGGTCACCAATTGGCTAGGCCAGCTTGCCAATAAGTCTCCAGAATCTTTCTGTTTTGCCTGCCTGTGCCGGAATTACAGGCGTGCCCCCACCTCAAACATTTCCATGGGTGCTGGGAATCTGAACAGGTCTTCATTCTTGTTCAGCAAGCACTTTATCCACTGAACATTTCCCAGCCTTGAATGGTTTTTATTTACTTAGTTACTTACTTATTATATATATATATATATATATATATATATATTTGTTTTGTTTTGTTTTTCAAGACAGGGTTTCTCTGTGTATCCTTGACTGTTCTGGATTCACTTTGTAGACCAGGCTGGCCTTGAACTCACAGAGATCTGCTTGCCTCTGCCTCCGGAGAGCTGGGATTAAAGGCATGAGCCACCATGCCCGGCTGAACACTTTTATTTTAAAGATGAGAAGCCAAGTCGCAGAGAGAAGCCATAACCTGCCCCAGGCTTTCCAGAGAAGCGGGGGCCAGTCTACGGATCTTTCAGGGTATACTATGTTCCCTAAAATTCTGCCTTCACCCCATTAATTGCTTTGGTTAGGAGTCCTCAACTTGGCTCAGACTAGTTGTGGTTTAATTCTCAACCAAACTTTGCAGACTTAACTTCCTACCCTTCCCTAGGAAATTGTCTTCTGTAACCAGAGGGGTGTCGTCTCTGACCTGAAGTGCCCCTGCTTTCTCGACATCCTACCTGACAGACCTTCCTTCTTCTTGTGCATTTATGGAGACTAAGCATAAGTCCCTCTCTCCAAGAAGTATTTCCTGATTTCTCCAGCTCACAAAACTCCTTCCCATCTCTGAACTGACACACACATTCTTGTAAAGCTCTTGCGTTTGACAAGGACTGTAGGGTGGTGCCTTGAGCAATGGCAAGTGGCAGGCGGAGCCAGTTCCTTACCTCTGACTCTCCATTTCTGCAGCTACAGAGCCATGCAGATGACTGCAGCCTTCCTTATTGTCTCTGGAATGCCCTGCTAGGCATGCTCCTAAGCTGCCTTGGAGCAGGAAGCTAGTCTGCAGAAACTGCTGTGCCCAGTTTCTTCTCTGATGTTTACTTGGCCCAGAGGCCTGGCCTGATGAAACCCAGCCCTGTTGCTGAGCACCTTAGGAGGCCTCCTTCCAGGGTTCCTCTGTGCTCAGACAGTGGCCCTTTGTGGTGGAGGCTAGTGGACTGAAAGAGGAGCTGCTGGAAACCTTTCCCTCCCCCTGGCCTCTAGCAGCCCTCAGCGGCAGCTCTGGACCATCCTGTGCCTGGGTGGCCTCTGCTTCAAGTTGGAGGTTGCCAGGGCGAGGCAGGGCCTCCAGGCAGCCAGCTAGGCAGGGAGAGTGAGGAGGGGTCCCACAAGGATGGCCTATTGAACCAAAGCCTACTTTAACTCTCCACAGGCTGCTTATTATAGGCTCTCCAGAGAGGACCCTTCCCCCTACAGGCCAGAGGGACTTTCATCATTTCCTCCCAGAGCCACAGAGACTTCCAGGTTTCTGACTAGGATATAATGTTATGTATTGTCCCTTTTATCCAAACCTTAGGGATTCCTATACCAGGCAAAAAGATGGAGAATTCCAACATGGATTGCCAAGCTTGGCACAGTAGGAGTCAAGGAAAAGGGGAGACAAGAGGACTGGGTATATAGGTTGGCAGCATGACACTGAAAGATCTCTCAGCCAGGTGTGGTGGCACACCTGCAATCTGTAATCCTAGCACTTAGCAGGGGAAGGCAGAAATATTGGGAGTTTAAGGCTAGGCTGTGTCACATGATGATACCCGTCTCAAAATCCCCGCAAACGGCCAGGAAGATGGTTTAAGATACCTGCTGGGCAAGCCCAACTACCTGAGTTTGGATGGCCAGAACCTGTGTGAAAAGACAGATGTGCTGCGGGGCGGTGGTGGCGCACGCCTTTAATCCCAGCACTTGGGAGGCAGAGGCAGGCGGATCTTTGTGAGTTCGAGGCCAGCCTGGTCTACAAAGTGAGTCCAGGACAGCCAGGGTTACACAAAGAAACCCTGTCTCGAAAAACCAAAAAAAAAAAAAAAAGACAGATGTGCTGGCACACACCTTTAATCCCACTACAGTGAGGTAAGAGGCAGACAGCAGAGTCTCTGAGAGCTGGCATACACACCGAAGGAGCAGAAACAAGGAAGACCCTGCCTCAAAACAAAGTGAAAGGACAGAACTGTCTCCTCAAAGGTGTCCTCCGACCTTGAGGACACACACATATACATGTACCATACACATCACACACGTGCACACGCACACACGGGAACACACACACACCACACAATGACCCACAAACAAACCAAGCGAAAAGGAGCGTTAGGAGGCTTGGATTCCAGTCGCTGGTGAGCCACTTTCTGGATGACATTAACCAGGGGCTTCCCTTTTCTCTGCCTCAGTTTCTCAACGCAGAATTACAAAGGTGGAATGTATGACTATCTAGAATTTTTGCAATCCTGATTTTTTTTCCCTAATTCTTTGATCACCGAGAAAAAAGGGAGGAGCGGGTGGACTGGAAGCCGATGACTGGCATGCTCACCGTGGATGCTCCAGGGGATTCGCCAGCAGTCGCTAGGCAGCCTCTGCTTGGTTGCTGGGATCCCCTCCCCCTGCAGTGCTCCCCCTCTGCTTTCCAACCCACTCAGAGGGCTTCATGTAATGAGGTCTAGGCGCTGTTGGATTTAGATTTGTTTTATTCTATCTTTTGTTCCCGCAGAGAGGGACTCTGAATGACCATGGGTGTCATTGATAGGTCCCTGGTAGAGTGGAGAAAGGAAAGGAGTCAGGAGAATTAAATGGAAGGTGAGATGGAAGAGGAGGAGCTTAGAGAAAAGAAGAAAGGAATGGTGAACAGGGAGTGGGAGAGGTAAGGGTAAAAATGAGCCAAGTGTGGTGGTACACAGAATTTAGGAGGCAGAGGCAGGAGGACTAGGAATTTAAGGCCAGCCTTGGCTACTAATGAGTGTGAGGCCAGCCTGAGCTACATAAAACTGTGTCTCAAAAAATGAGAGATGGTTCGGTTGATCAAGCACTTGCAGAATCTGAGTTTGATCCCAGGACACATGTAAAAAATCCAGGTGTACTTTAATTTTTTAAAAAAGCAGATAGGAGGGAGAGGGGAAAGAGAGTGGGAGGGTGGGACTGGGAGGAGGAGGGAGAGGGGACTATGATTGAGATGTAACTTGAAGAAATAAATAAATGTTGGAAAAAAATTAAAAAGCCATGGGTTGTACATGTTGATAATCCAGCACTGGGGAGGCGGAGATTAGTGGACCCTTGGGATAGGCTCCCTTAAATTACTTAGTACACTTTAGGCCAATGATCATGACAGACCCTGTCTCAAAAAAGGGATTGAGGAGTGTCTGAAGATCAACACCTGAGACTGTTGTCTGGTCTCCAAACACATGTACATACATGTGCATACACACACACACATGAATGCACACATGTTAAGAGAAGGAGAAAGGAGACAGAACAAAAAAGACCTGGATGGAAGAGAGAAACAGAGACAGTGGGAGGGCAAACACTCTGGTGACACATGCAAGTCGGGACAGCTTGGGCTGTTCCAGGACCACAAACAGTTCAGTTTGGCTGGAGATAAGTGTGTAGACAAAACTACAGCCAGACTGTCTGTAGGAAGTCTGGAATGCGTGCCTGACAATTCCAAATTTTATATTTTATTTTCTTCTGTTCATATCCAATGATTAAACTTGGTAAAGCCTGAAGGAGCATTTTTTTTTTTTTATCCATCCAATGGTTCAATTAGGGACAGTGTCCCACCCTACTTCACATCCCCACGGTCTGCACCTAGAGGGAGTCAGTAAACACTGAATGCTGGGAGGGATCCCCTGCAGGGACTGTGTCTCTGAAAAGGTAAAGTAAAAAGTTCCAGGTTCTCTAAAAGAGTCCCTTATAGGATTACAGGACAGCCAGGAGTGGAGGTGCACGACTTTAATCCCAGCAGTTGGGAGGCACAGGCAGGTGGATCTCTGTGTGTTCCAAGCCAGCCTGGTCTACATAGTAAGACCCTGTCTCAAGCAACAACAAAACCCCCAAGAATTATAGGACTAGTGAGGAAGCTAGAATAGGCTGTCTTTACTTCTCTGGTTAAAGTAACCAGAGAAGCTCAGGGGAGACTGTGGTGTGGGTCAGTCTCGGTCACTTGAACAAATTCCAGTGGCCTGGAGGAGAGCTGCTAGAACTCATGGAGTTCTGGATATGAGAAACAGTATTCCCTAAGGAAAGGGGCAATCCTTACTAGAAAAAGGGAAGTTCACCTTTTTTTTTTTTTTTTTTGTATTTCAGGCACAAGTTTTAAAGAATTTCCTTATTCTTATTGTATGTGTGTGGGCATTTCACCCGTGTGTGCACTGTCCACAAAAGAGAAAAGGATCCCTGGAACTGGAGCTACACATGGTTGTAAACCATTATGTGGGTGCTGGGAACTGAACCCTGGTCGTCTACAAGTACTTGACTGTTGAGCCACCTCTCCAGCCCTGCGCTTTCTTTTTATTGGTGGTAGGGATCCAACTCAGGGCCTCAGACCCTGAACATGTGCTATACTGAGTACATACCCAGACTTAAAAAGGGGAAGTTACCTCTTTGTTTTTTTTTTATAAAAACAGAGGTAACAGAATAAAATAAAATTCAAGATTTTCTCTTGAATTTGAAACGTTTCTTGCTGGAACTGTGCTGTGGAGGAGCAGATCAAGTATAGAATGAGCAGAGGATTTGCTGTTTGCTTGCTCATTTGTTTTTGGTTGTGCTGGGGACAGAACCCAGCCAGGGTCCCACACATGCTAGCTCAAATCTAGGAGCAGAATTGTTGAGTCAGAGAACTTTATCCACTTCCAGAGAGACTGTCTTGTGTCTATAACTAGGGAGTTGGAAGGGGTTATTGGCCATTCGTCTTCCTACTCCTGTGGATTTCTTGTTCACACTCTTTGCCCATTTGCCTAATATCAATTATTAGGAATTTCCTGTACATTTTAGAGTCTTGTCCTTTGTCGGCCAAAAGCATTGATGCAGTGTCCTCCCAGTTAGTGGCTCATCTTTTTGTTTCATGCCGTCTTTTGATGCATACATTTCTGTATTTAGTGTAGGTCAGAAGAACATACATAGGTCAAGAGAATTAAAACTGTAGTTGCATTTGTGTGTGTGAGCGCACACATGCTCACACGCTATTGCACATATATGGAAGTCAAGGATAACTTGCAGGAGTAAACTCTCCTTCCACTGCATGGGCCCCAGGGACTGAATGCAGGTCTTAAGGCCAACCACTTTCGCCTGTTGAACCATCTCGCTGGCCCAACTGTACAGTTCTTTTCATTTCATGCAACAAATAACTTAATGTGCCAATTTGGCTGGGTCATGCGGTGCCCAAATATTTGGTCCAACATACATCCCCATGTGGGGCTGTTTCTGTGCAAAAAATGGCAGGATCAGGTGGTAGAATTAAGCAGGTGGCCCTTCCCCGCCCACTAAAGGCCGGAACAGAACAAAAGGTGGCATGAGGAACAATTCTTTCTTTCTTCTGGCTATCTTTGAACTGGGATGTTACTTTCTTCTGCCTTGGAATTTTCGCTTAGACTGAAGTATGCACAACTGAGTCTCTTGGTTCTCATGTTTTTTTGGACCCAGACTGGGACTAGGCCACTAGCTCTCCTGGTCTCTGGCTTGCTGGCTGGAGATCTTTGGACATTGCAGCATCAGTAATTGCATGTGCCAATTTTTTTCTCCCCCCTCCTTCTGTGGCTCCTTGAAATAAGTTCTCATTCTTTAGCTCATCCTGGTCTGAACCTTGCTATGTAGCATGCTGTTGGCATCAAATTTCTGATCTTCCTGTCTATACCTCCCAAGTGCAGGGAGTATGGACATGTGCCCTAACAACACCTCACAGGAAATGTGAGAAATACAAGAAATGTCTCTCCCATCCACACATACCCTACTAGTCTGCTTTTGTGGAAAATGCAGACTAATGCAATTTTTTTTTTGGGGGGGGGTCGAGACAGGGTTTCTCTGTGTAACAGCCTGGCTGTCCTGGACTCACTTTGTAGACCAGGCTGGCCTCGAATTCGCAAAGATCCGCCTGCCTCTGCCTCCCAAGTGCTGGGATTAAAGGCGTGCGCCACCACCGCCTGGCAACTAATGCAATTTTTAATTGAAAAAATAATTATTTGCTCCTTTTGATGTCCTGTAGATAATTTTTGTTACTTTTTTAAAAAAAGGCTTGTTTTACTTTTAATTATATGTGTATGTCTCTCTTTATAAATGTGTGCTTGTGAGTGCAGTTGCCTGCAAAGTCCAGAAGAGGGCATCAGGTACCCCTCCTTACAGCTGGTTGTGAGTTGCCTGACATAGGTGTTGGGAGCTAAACTTGGGTCTTCTGAAAGCCCAGTACACATCTCTCCAGCCCAAATTTTCCTGTTATTTCTAAAAAGTTTAAAGTTTTACTTCCCAAATTTAGGTCTTTAATATAACTGAAAGTTATGTTCATGCTACAAGGCAGAAATCCAGTTTTATTTTTTCCAAATGAATAACCGATTGTTCAAAATTATTTTTAAAATAATCCATCTGTACTAGTTTTTCAGGGTTGACATTGCAAATTAGTATCAAGTCGGTGACTTAGAACAATTGAAACATATTTTCCCACAGTCTAGGAGGTCAGAGGTCAAGGTACCAGCAGTTCCCATTCTGTCAGTGACTCTGAAGGAAGAAACGCCTGTGGCTCTCCTGACTTCTGATGGTGGCCGCCACCTTGGCTTGTCTCTGGCTATATCTCTCGAGTGTGGCCTCCAACTTCACATTGTTTTCTGAAAGTCTTCACATGTCCTCTTTTCTGCTAAGGGGACTAGTTTTTGGATTTTGTCTTTTGAGGTCCACCCTAAATCCAGGATGTTTTATTGTGGTTTTTGAGATAGTGAGAAACAGCCAGCCTCATTATACAGCTAGACTGGCCTCTAATTGGCCTCAAACTAGCTGTCCTCCTGCCAGTGCCTACTGCGTGCTGCAATATGCAGGCACTGCCATATTCAAATTAGGGCACACCATTCATAAAATCCTTAACTAATTGCACCTGTAACCTCCCTATTTCTGTTTTGTTTTGGAGGTCTCACTGTGTAGCCCAGGCTGGCCTGGACCTCATTATGTGGTAGGCCACAATACTCTTGTTCTGTCCTCCCAAGTGCTGAGAATCTAGCTGTGAGTCACTGTATCCAGCTTAGACCCCATTTCCAAATAAGTTAATAGTTTTAGTTTCAAGGGGGACACAAATTTATGATACACTCAACACACTGTCACACCTTTTACTGCTTTTTTTGCAAATATCATTTCTGCCGTTCATCAAACCCCCGTGGGAGTGGGGGCAGAATCGCTACTTTATTTAATTTATTTATTTATGTGCATTGGTGTATTGCCTGCATGTATGTCTGTGTGAGGGTGTCAGATCTTGGAGTTACAGACAGCTGTGAACTGCCATGTGGGTGCTGGGAATTGAACTCAGGTCCTCTGGAAGAGCAGTCAGTGCTCTTAACCTCTGAACCATCTCTCCAGCCCTGCTACTTTATTTTAATTACTCTGTGTGTGTGTGTGTGTGTGTGTGTGTGTGTGTGTGTGTGTATGTGCAAACAGTTTTCAAGAGAACTGTCTCTCTTTTCACCTTGCTGAGGCAGGATCTCCTTGATTGTTTCTGCCACCTTGTCCTCTGGCCTACCTGTGCCCAACAGGCTAGCTGCTGAGTCTTCTGGGCTAGCTGGACTTCAAGCTTCCAGATGATTCTCTGTATCTACCTCCTGCTTCGCCTTAGGAGTGTTGAGATTATAGATGAGTCACCACATGTGTTTTTGTGTGTTCCAAAGACAGAACTTAAGATATCAGCAAAATAACCCTGCACCATCTTGCCCCTGCCCCATTTTATGTTTTGAGAGAGAGTCTGTCTTACTGTGCAGTCCAAATTGGCCTTGACTTCCCATTCTGCCTACATTTGCCTCCTAGGTGTCGGGATTGCAGCAGATTGCTCATTTTATAACAGGAAGCTCTGATGAAATGGCTGTGCATTTTTCATATGCTAATCTTATTTCATACTTGCGATAATACTTCAAGGTAGATACTTCTAAAACCACCCACATTGCTAGGGGATATACCTGTCAGCATTTGCCAGCTTATGATCTGATAACAAACATCCCCAACCTTCAGTGGCTTATGGCACAGTTTTCTTCTTTGAATCCACAGCAGCAGCAGTGGGCGGCAGACATGGGTCATCTTGGCATCTTGTCTTTTCATTCCTGGATGCAAATACAAGGCACGGTTTCTATACAAGATGTGCTGTTGCACTGGCAGAAAGAATTAAGAGTAAGATTTAGACTCAAACATGCCTTGGCCTTCAGCTCTGCACTTCATGATTCCCTGGCCAAAGCAAGTCTTGCCGTCAGCCTTGACAAGGGCTGGGGAAGTGCACTCCTCCAGGACAGTGCTCAAGTCACTTGGCAACTAGCTAGATCATTTAAATGATTCTCTTACTGGCAAAGAGGAAGGGCAAATGGTGAAGAGCAATACTTGGATGGTAGGGGCTGAGGAACTAAACTAGGTCAACAGCTTGAAGGATGCAGAGTCCAGATTCAAACTCAGTCTTCTAAACCCACAGTACACAAGGGGTCTCTACTGCCTGCTGGATGGAATTTGCAAATAGGTAAGATGCAAATGTGCAAGGTTCCACCTCTGTCCTTTTGTGTGTGCTCCACTTACTCTTCAAGACACTGGTCCATTCTCAATTCTTTTGAGAAAACTGTTACCGTGTGCTATGCAACTCTTTGTAAACATACACACTCAGCCCCTCATATTGGGGGTCTGCACCTGTAGAGTCAACCAACCAAGGACTAAAAATCTTAGAAAAAGGGAGCTGGAGAAATGGCTTAGTGGTGAAGAACACTTGTTGCTCTTGCAGAGGACCCAGGTTCGAGCCCCAGCACCCACATGGTAGCTCATAACCATCTGTAACTCCAGTTCCAGGGCATCTTCTGACCTAAATGGGTACCAGGCACACACATGGTACACATATATACATGTAGGCAAAACACTCCTACACATCAGATAGATCTAAAACAAAATTTAAAACACTTTTAAAGAAGTCTTGGAAAGTTGGGCGTAGTGGTGCACATCTTTAATCCCAGCACTCGGGAGGCAGAGGCAGAGGCAGGTGGATCACTGTGAGTTCAAGTCCAGCCTAGTCTACAAAGTGAGTCCAGGACAGTAAAGGATATACACAGAAATCCTGTCTCAAAAAAATAACCTAAAAATAAAATAAAAAGTCTTGAAAAAGGAAAATTGCATTTGTATGGAATATGCTGATTTTTTTCTTATTATTCCTTAAGCAGCACAGCATAGCAATTGTCTACATAAAACTTACATTGTGCTAAGTACTGTAAATAACTTTGCAGACATGTGTATGGTTTATGAAAATACTATGCCAATTTATATAAAAGACTTGAACATCCACCCTTTTGGTAACCACAGTGATGTTTCCTAGAATCAAACCCCAACAAATCCTAAAGCAGTGTTTCTTAACCTGTGGGTTGTGATCTCTTTGGGGGTCAAATGACGCTTTTACAGGGGTCCCTAAGACCATTGGAAAACACAGATATTTACATTATGATTTATAACACTAGCAAAATTACAGTTATGAAGTTGCAATGAAATAATGTTATGGTTGGAGGTCACCACAACATGAAGAACTGTATTAAAGGGTGGCAGTGTCAGGAAGGCTAAGGGAGAATGGCGCCCTAGAGGATGTCAGTATTACTTTGTCCTTTATCTTGCCTACTCTGAAGGCGGGGAAACACTCTTCTTTGCCATGGGTGCCCTCTACTCCTAATGGCTTATGCAGCGTTCCCAGAGCATTGGTGGGATGGGGTGAGTAGGGAGGTATGTACTGACACTGGAGCACCCTCCTGAGGATGACAGCACTTGTCCTATTTTCCACCTCTCTAAACCGAGCTTAGCACCTTGTGCTCAGGTGACTCTGACAGGTCAGCACCACATGACTCACCTTGTGAGCCTTCCGCAGCACTGTCACCACCAGGCCCTGGTGTGTGATGCAAAAATAGGTGAAAAAAAAACTGTCACGTTCCAGAAGGCTTTCCCTTCCCCCAGGAAGAAGACAAAAAGTCCTTCCCTTAGGCGGGCTGGGCTGTTTCATCCTAGGAGGAAGAGGGGTCCCTGGAAGTGCAGACTCAAGAGCTGAGAAGAGGGAGGGGCACCCCCGGCACTGGGAAAGCCCCACACTAGTCCAAATGGCTGAACTGAACCTCTGAGTACCCCTTTCCCCTGATGAGAACTGGAGATAATAGTGCTCTTGTTCTTCGCCCTAGCTAGTTTTAAAACACACAGTGAAGTGCTGGGCGTCTTCGGCAATTCGGACTTGAAATCACAAGAACCTGAGCTGGAATCTCCCTGACAGACCAAGCAACTGCAGCAAGATTTGGGATTTCTATGAGGCGTGCCATGGTGTCCTCCTCTATAAAATGGAAATAATGATTAGAGCTATCCCCCCAAGATGAGAAAATTATGTAGGTGCCTAACATGTACCAAGAACTCAATAATGTTGGTTATTTCCAAACGAGATAATGACACTGATTATGTCAGAAAAAACCCAGAGGAGAGTTCATTGGTGAAAAGAGGTGGGCAGGTCTAGGGTGCAGTTCGGTGGTTCAGCGTGTGCTTTGAGTGTGCAAGATCCTGGGGTTCAATCCCCAGAAATGAAAGAAAAACAGAGGGGCAGAGTCAAACTTCTTAGAACTGGTTGATTCTTTTAGCCAAGTATGGGGTGTGGCTCAAAGGAATGAGGAAGCTGTTCAGGAGGTGACCGGGCACACAGCACAATTTGCCTTTTAATGATCTGGGGGGAAGGGTAATGTTCGATGACCCTTCCAAAAAGCTTTGGGGAGCCGGATGTGGTATGGTGAGTTTCTTTGCCTTAAATCCCAGCACTCAGGAGGCAGAGGCAGGTGGATCTCTGTGAGTTCAAGGCCAGCCTAGTCTACAGAGTGAGTCCAGGACAGGGCTACACAGAAAAACCCTGTCTCAAAAACAAAACAACAACAACAAAAAAATCAAAACAAAAAGCTTAGGGGCCCTTGTCCCTCACCTCAATGCTTCTTTTGTCATCTTGTTTCTTCTCTGGCTTCCCACCAAGTTTAGTCACTAAATCCTAGTGCTGCTTCTTTGAAATAATAACAACACTAGGAGACAAATGATCCAATTACTTTAAAAATTATACAGGATTTCTTATACACAATCCCAGTTACCTTTCATTCTATTTCCCACTCAAAGAATCCAGAATTAGGAGGGGCCTGGAGATCACTGTGCATCACTGTGCCATGCATGGAAATACTGAAATCGGTCACCCACAGGCAAACAGTAAACTAATGGCAGAGGCAGGATTAGAACCCATGGTCCTAGCTCTAGATCAGGTCTCCTTTCAAGTCACACCTGTCCTTGGGTTTCTATTCTCGGATTTCCTGGGCCATTGCAATCTTCCAAACAAACCCCACCTGACTCTGGTCTCTCCCTATGAATTCGTTGTAGTGTGATAGTGCTCCCATCAGAATGCGTACGACCTAGAGGCCAGTCCTATAATTCAGCTGTGGTTCATCTAGGGCAGCACAGACCATCCCATGATGGTCTAGCAGCATGGCCTCCATCTTGACTTTTCCTTCCTATTAGAACTGGCTTATTTTTACCTTGAGGGGTTGTTACCTGGTTCCTGGTTCTGCCTCTCATTGAAGATGTAGTCTCTCTTTGAGTAGTTATTGATAGGAAGTTGGTCAAAGCTGCCCATTCCAATTTGGGGTAGCTCTAAACATTAGAGAGGGTTTTTGTTTGCTTTTCTTTCTCTTAGTCCTGGAGAATGGAACTCAAGGCTCCCCCGCCCCCCATGCTAGACAAGCACTCTACCCACTGGGCTACATCCCGAGCTCCAGAAAGTTCTTTACAGTGAGCTGGTCTCATTCTCCTGGATGTCTACCTATGGGAGCTAAATGTAATTCCTTCAAATTCATTTAATCATAAAATTTGTAATCAGTGTTTCATATGAGCCAGGTCTTGGATGGACTAGGGGCTAAAGGGAACCGGCAGATCTGTGCCACATGAATCCTTCCTTCAGAGGAGCCCTAAGGGTTCATGCTCACAGATGTTTTTGTCTTGCTTGGTAGACATAAATGCAGCATAGGGAACAGATCAGATCCCCTTTTTGATGGCAGCCTGCAGATGGTTGGAGAGAGCCACCACACCCTTCTCCAGGCCACTTAGATATACATAGTAGTATGAAATGTCCAGGTCCTCAACATTTTGGTCCCCTCTTCTAGGCAAGCTTCAGTGTGGCAGTGACTCTTTCAGATGTGAGGACCAGAGCTGAGTCCTGTGGTCTAGCTGGGATCTCTCTAGGGCAACAGGGGAAGCAGCTTTTACCTCTGATTTTGGTTGATAGGATGTATTCACATCCCCTGCCCCCAATGCATTATTGAGTTCAAGGTCAAGTAAAAATCTTGAAGTGATTTTCATGGAAACTGCTCTTAATCTATATTCTTCTATACCATGTTTTATGCATGTTGATCTCATGGAGACACTCTCTCTAGTTACCAGCCCCCTCCTCACATGGCCATTACGTTTAAAGAATGCAAAATTAGGTTCGAAGTTCCTTATGCACCAGCAACATCCTAACTGCTCAGTCACTACAGGCAGCTAGTATCTGCAGACAGTGCCATCAAAGAAAGTTTTCTCAGATGTCTCGGGTATGGACCTCGGGACAAAACTTAACACTTGTTCTAGGTGGCCGCTCATTCTGTTGGTTCCAGCTCAGTCTTCAACCCTGTTAAGACCTGGAAACTTAATTCTGGTTTCCACAGTTTTCGTATGGACCTCGGGACAAAACTTAACACTTGTTCTAGGTGGCCGCTCATTCTGTTGGTTCCAGCTCAGTCTTCAACCCTGTTAAGACCTGGAAACTTAATTCTGGTTTCCACAGTTTTCTTGTTCTCTCTGTCTCTGTCTCCTCCCTCTCTCCCGCTGACAGCAGCAGATCTGATTAGCAGTTCATATCTCCTCAGCTTCATCTAAAACCACTGGTAACAACCCTTCTCCCCAGAGCAGAGGGCATCGGAACCACACCCATACCATCAAATGGTTGTTCAATAAATTAGGTTTCTGAATCAGGGTACCAGGAAACTACAGGGAGACAGAAAACATCCGTAAGGACATTCCTGTTATGGTGGGCGCTGACTCTAGTCGGTCAGTTACTTTCACCTCACATTTCAGGGCTGGCCTGATGGTTAAATGTGAGAGTTCAAAATCAGCCTCCAGGATCTTGGCTGTACCACTTCTCCAGCTACATAGTGACTTTCTGTTAATTTCTAACCTCTGGTGTAACTGTAGAGGATGAATGAGTTAATGCAAGTATGGCCCTTAAAACAATGTCTGGAATATAAGCTCTCCAAATAAGTGAATTCTTTTTTTTTTTTTTTTTTTGGTTTTTCGAGACAGGGTTTCTCTGTTTAACAGCTCTGGCTGTCCTGGACTCACTTTGTAGACCAGGCTGGCCTCGAACTCGCAAAGATCCGCCTGCCTCTGCCTCCCAAGTGCTGGGATTAAAGGCGTGCGCCACCACCGCCCGGCTAATAAGTGAATTCTTAACTCGCATCCTGGACTTTCCTCCATGCTATGGAGCTCTGTTGAGTCCAGTGTCAGGGCCTAGATTTCCTTAGCCCTCTCTTAGTTTGTCAATATTCTTGGAGGTCCAAACGAGGCCTCCCCTTTCTGGATTTATCTATTCAGCTGTTTGCTTCTAATTTGCTCTTAACATCCTGTGATGGAGTGTAGGGGGTGGGGAGGAGGAGGTGGGACCACAGAGAAGAACCAGAATTACTGGCCTTGGCTTTGAAACTCTGTGCTACCCGGGGCGACTTAGGTGGATCACAGCTAACGAACGCTTAAGATGTGGTTAGGGCCAGGTGAGACAAGGAGGCGAAGGTGTTTACATCTAGGAGTCTTTTGCCCAGGTTGTCACCCGTGTCCTGACTTCCAGTAAAACTCTGTTAAGTTCTTACATTTACTTCCTCTTCATTTCCTCCCTTCAAAGTCTAACAGAGGAGGCTCAATATTCCTGGCCTTTCTGAGGTCTGTCACTTGCTCGGTTTCTTCATCTATATATTAAGGCACTGATAGGTGCTCTACCTTCTCAGGACGCTATTCTAGGTTCACTGTTTTGGTTAGTGTGTGCTCAAAGCAGGACCTTCAGCAGGACCTCCGAAAAGGTCCGGGGAGGATATGATCCTAATTCAAAGAAGCACTTAACTTTGGGCATGCTTGGGCCTGTGGGTGTGTGTCCCAGGACCAGGGACTCGGCCCTTGTTGAGCTCCCAGAGAGTGCAATGGGGCTGCCACCTGAGACTGGCTGGAAAGAGCTGAATAGCCCTCGGCCCTCCCGCAGCTTCAGCTTCGCAGCTTCCAGCTTCGGCCGCTCGAACAATAGGAGAGAGACTGGAGGTTGGTGGGCGTCGACCAGGTCCCTGCTAGAGGCAGCGGAGGCCAGTGGTGTTGCTGGTCCACCGGGTTAGACCAGGCGATCAAAGCCGAGGAAAAGCGGGCTTGGTGCCAGTGGCGACCCTGGAGGAGGTGGAGTAAGGGCGAGCCTACCGGGCTTGGACCTGGAGGAAGAGGAGACTCCGCGTGGAGGAGGACCACTCCTCGTGGTCCCGCCGCTCCATCGGGCCTCTGAGCTCCGCCGAGGCTCAGGTGGACGCCTGGCCCACGTGGGGAAGCGAGCCGCCCGGGATCGCTGGGCGTACGCCGCTCCCGAGCTCCCCTCCCCGGGACGGGACACAGCTGCTCCCGGGCAGCTAGGCCCTTGGGGCCAGTGGGTTGCGCTCGCCGCTCACATGTCCTTCGGACGCTGCCTAGCCGCGACCGCCGCCGCCTCCTCCCAGCGATCCGCCGGGGCGGGGCAGAGGGGGAGAGGGGGTGTGCGGAGCGGGAGGGGAGGGGGCTGAGCGCCGTGGGAGGGAGCGAAGGAGCGAGCGAGCGAGCGAGCGGGGCATTTCTGCGCAGCTTCTGAGCGCCTCGGAGCCCGCCCGGGCGGCCACTGGAAGCGAGGACCGAGAGACGGACGGACGGACGGACAGACAGGCAGACGGCTCCCGGAAGGCGCGCTGCCGCCGCCAGGTTAGCAGGGCGCGGAGACCGACCGCGCCAGGCTGTCGCTACGTCCCGAGCCTCGCGTGCTGGAGGACGTGCGTGGCCGGAGCCGCGAGCTTCGATTCGTGTCTTTGCGGGTACGTGTGTCGGGGTTCACGTCTCCGAGTGTGTGTTGAATGTGAATGTGCGCGCGCGCGCGTGTGTGGATCGGTGCAAGTGGGTGTGCATTCCTTTTACACTTCCTTTTACTGCGTGTACGCGCTGCTTGTGCATCTGAGTGAGGGGCTGGATGGTGTGCCAGTCTGGGTGAGGGTCTCTGTGTCTGCGAGTGCTTACCCGCGGATGTGCCTGGAGAGGGTGTGTCCCAATGTGTAGCGGCGTGTACATCTGGATGAGGGTGTGTGCCTGTACTGATGGCTTCGCCTGTGGCTGAAGCCTATGGCGTGTGTGTGTGTGTGTTTCGCTGTGTGCACGCCAGTGTGACTCCCCGTGTGTGTGCGTGTGAGGGCGGGTGTGCACCCGCGTAGCCCCTGTGTGCGTGTGCTCGGCTTTGTCTGCTCACTGCCGGGAGGAAGGGGGTGGGGGCGGCGGCCGAGGAGCTGGCGTCGCCCGGAGCCCCGCACTGGCCAAGGAAGTGGGTAGCAGCGGCGGCGAGGGCGTCCTAGCTGAGTGGAGACTCCCTGCCGGCAGGTGGGCAACCACACCCGGGGCACGGGAGAGACTCCCACCGACTGACAGCGGAGCCCAGTTCCCAGCTGAGCTGAAGCGGAGGGCGTGGCCTGCTTGAATCCCGGGTGTGTGTTTGTGAGGGGTGGGGTGGATGATTGGGTGTGAAGGGGGTGGGTGTGTGCAGGCGTGGGTGTGGGGTGCTGATAGCAGCAACAGCGGCCCCTCGGTTAGTGACCCAGCGGGTTCTGAGATACATTTCCTTGTGGCGCAAGACCATCACCCTGGCTAGATGCAGCCCAGCCTAGTCAGCTACACTCCCACCCACACCCTCAGCAGCCTAGGTACCCTAAAAGGACTAGTAACACGGATCACTGTCTTAAAGGGCCAGCGCCCCACTCTGAGGAATCCCCTCTCAGGAGGCCTCTGCACTTTGAGATATATTGAGCACTGCTTGCATGTCTAGTCTGTGTGCATATGTGCGTTCTCCCTGTATATTTCTTGTGCATTTAGGTGTATATGCACATTTTACTGATGAGCAGTAAATAAGACATCTCTGGATGTATATGTGCATCTGTTTTGGTAAGTTCTGGTATATTTGTTTTTCTGTGTGTGTAGCTGTGTATTGGTGAGCCTGCTTGTGGGGCAGCTAGAGAAATACCATTTTGCTGCTAACTGGAACAGAATAGAAAGCCCCCTGTATTTAAAAAACAAGGTGAAAAGGAAGTTTGGGGATTTAGTCACTGTCTTTGCCGTTTCTGATACTGACTGAAATGTATGTAGACAGGGTTTGACAAAGGTGTAGAGAAACTGAGAATCTCACAGAGGGGAGAAAAGGAATGGCACACAAGTCCCAGCCTTCTCCTGGCTCTTCTCTCTAACTTCAGTCCCCCTTGCTGCTTGGCTTGTGTACAGGGAGAAGTGTGCAGGATTTGGAATGGAAAGGGAGGGAGCTGGGAGTGTAAAAGGAAGCCAAGTGGATAGTGACAGAATGGAGAAGGAGGGCAAAGGCAGACTTCTGCAACTCTTAAGCTGCTGAAGGGAGCAGAGGCCTGGAAAGCTGCTGTTATACCCCTTCCCCTGAATGTACATCTTAGGAGAAGAGCTCCGGTTGCAGCTCACAGGTACTGGGATCTGGTCGGGGGGGGGGGGTCCCCTTTTGACAACAACCAAACCCTTTTGGTGTTTATCTGTATTAAGCTTCTTTTCTAGTAAAGGTCTGACGGCCGAGAGGGAGCTCCATGTTGAGTCTTTGAGACTGGACTTTTGCTCAGAGTGCTAGACTTACCAAGGCTTAGGAATTCACTGTTCTTAAAAAAAATTTTTTTTGTTCCATTTTATATGTGTTTTTTTGTGGTGGGGGCGAAGGTCAGAGGATAACATGCAAGAGTCGACTCTCTCCATTTATTATGTGGGCCTCGGGGATTGAACTCAGGTCATCAGGCTTGGTAGGAAATGCCTTTGCCCACTGAGACGTCTTTCTAGCCAGGAATTCACCCTTCTTGCCCCCAGAGATCCTGGCTATACTCCTTACTTACCACCTGCAGCAGGGTTACCAGTTTATTAGAAATGCAAATTTGGAGCCTCCTGGTAGACCTACAGCATACAAAAATCTGGGATGAGGCCTAACAATCTATGTTTTAACAAATGCAAATTATTCTGGCCTGTTCTACAACCCTATAGAGGAGCCAGGAACTTCTAGGTTGAAACAAGGGGAAATCCCTTCCTTCTCGAAGTCTGCCAAACATGTACCTGAAGTAGCCCCAAAGCCTACCTTAGTAAGTAGAAGTTCTGGCTTCAAGCCCTAGCTAGGTCTTCCTTGTCATCTTAGACAAATAACTCTTTTGCTGACCAAAGCAAAATCCCACCCTGTAGCTTCTTCACTATGTTCATTTTCTCCAACCCTTACCTTGACTTACAAGTAGGTGAGTACAACCCGGTCTTTGCCCATGTGACTCTGGAATTTTATGCATGCAGGCCCCTCTGTCTAGCACACCATTCCCCTGCCTCCTCAGCAATGCGACAGTGTCTTTGGGGGAGGGGGCAGGGTTTGCCAGCTCCCTAGGTTAGGCAAGTGTTTCCCTTCATGCATTCTGGAGCTCCCATCTCTCATAGGGCTTGTGAGCGTGTGTAATTATACTTTATACTTGAACTTGTTACTTGTTTGATTGTCTCCCTCAACTAGACTGTAAACGCCATCTGGGCAGGGACTTGCTTGTTCATCTTCCTAGTGTCCCGGATACTGTCTGGCTTTTGATCATAGGCATGTCACAGGAGTAAATGTCTAAAATAAGAGATGAGAGGCTGGAGAGACAGCTCAGCAGTAAAGAGGGAGCACTGGCTCTTCTTCTGAGGACCCGGGTTCAATTCCCAGTACCTACATGGGAGCTCACAACTGTCTGTACCCCATGGGGTTCCAGGGGATCCAGATCCCTCACACATGCAGGCAAAACACCAATGTACATTAAAAAAATAATAAAAACATTTAAAATAGGAGATGATAGCAGGGCATGGTGGTGCACACCTTTAATCCCAGCACTTGGGAGGCAGAGGCAGGCGGATCTCTGTGAGTTCGAGGCCAGCCTGGTCTACAAAGCAAGTCCAGAACAGCCAGGGCTCGTTACACAGAGAAACCCTGTCCCAAAAAAAAAAAGGATATGATGCTAAATGATGCCGCCTCTTAAGTTCCTCCTTAAACTTTGATGCTGTACTACTATCCAAGCTGGACATGGATTGTCTTCAGGCAGGTTCATCTTCTTTTTCACTCCTGCATCTCTTTGATGTAGACTTGAGCTCTCACTGTGTGCCCCTTGCTGTAACAGCTCTGCCCCGAGGAAGGTAGGGGAAAGCTTTTGGGAGTCACAGCCCCGCTTGTATTCTATGTCCTCCTGAATAGGATCCCATGATGAGACTGTGCACAGGATGAGAATAAGTGGGGAATCTAAAGATTTGGGATGTGACTGGACACATCACTTCGCCTTTGCATGTTTCTTCTTCAGTCAAATGAAGGTGTTGGGTGAATATTCTTAGTGCAGTGGTCCCTCCTGATCCCATGAGGACTTAGTCCAGGATTCCCTAGGGGATGTCTAAAAGTGAATAGTACTGAACCATGTACATACATACCATATTTTTTCATATTGAATTGAGAACTTTGATCTTTTCACATAAAGAAAGTGTTTTGTGGCTTCTCTGGTATATCTACATAGCCAACATCACTGTTCTTAGTCACTGGGGCCACTATTATGTAAAGTAAGGGTTGAATGCATGTGTTGGGATTCCGGTGGGTTGGTCTGATATCTGATAACTGAGGTAGGTATTGAATGACTGACTGGTAGGTAGCAGATACAGGGTAGACACAATAGACAAGGAATGATTCATGTCTTAAGCAGAACAGAGCAAGGGGGAAAAATGGCTTCAACATGCAACTCAGAACAGCCTACAACTTCAAATGTATGGATCGTGTTTTTCTGGAATTATACATTTAATATTTCCAAGCCATAGTTGATAACTGAATCAGATAAGGAGAGACTCTTATGGCTACAGGCACTGGTGCCAGAGCCATTCAGGCTTTGCCATATACTAGCTGAGTGACTTTATCTCCCCCCCCCCCCACCCCGTACCTCTTCACCCATACAATGAACCAATAGGAGTCTCGGTTTCTCAGGGTTGATTTGAGACTTAAATGAGACAACACATATGGAATGCTCTGCACAATGTGGGCACAGAGTAAACATTTGGTAAATGTTGGCTGTTATTACTCTTATGGCTACTGCACAGTTTGGTTCAGCCTGCTTGAAGGCCTTCGTGTTGGGCCCTGGGCCTACAGAAAGAGAAATGAGTACAGTGGGGTTCACAGCTGGGGGGGGGGGGTTGGCCAGCCGTAAGGATGCCACAACACAAGGACAACGCACAGGGTGGGGAGGGAGGTGCAACTGCTTAGGGAGGAAAATGCTTTATGAGGGAGGAAAAGATGGTGTTTGGGTGAGATATGGTTTTATGGTAGTAGGGCCAGTATATGCCAAGGCAGTGTGGCTGTTGTCCCAAAGAGTTTCACGAGGTTGAAGCAGAAGCTGGTGGGTGATGAAGGCAGAGTGAGTGGCTGCAGGATGACTCCAGCTCTGTAGAAGCTTCACCTAGTCTTGCTGATGGTGGAGACTAGGGAAAGTGAATTAAGCTGGCCTGGAAAGATTGGATTTGCATTTCAAAAACAGCTCTCCAGGTGATGGGAGCTGCTGATTTAAGGTAGAAGGAGAGGGTTGAGGACCTGGATTGGGAGGGACAGGTTCTGGCTTGATAAACAAACTCAGTGGGAATAATCAGTTGTGTGTGTGTGTGTGTGTGTGTGTGTGTGTGTATGTAGGAGCCCAGAAGTCAAGTGGGCCAGGGAATGGACTAACCTCCCTTAGGCTTTGAGATCTACTTAACTCCACAGTTGCTTGGAGAGTGGGATTCTGTAAACCCTAGATCCGGGTCTGCTACAGTGCGCTACCTTCCTGAGGTCAGAGTCCAGGGAGTCCAGAGCCACAGACCTGTATTCTTTCTGGTCTGGAGGCTGGAAGCCTGACACCCACTGTCCATCAGTGGCACTTAGAGCCTCTAGAAGTCTGCTCCCTGGTCCCCACTGGCTTCTGGAGGAGGCCAGCAGTGGTGGCCCTGAGTTGCAGCCTGGTCTGCCTCCGTCATCAGGTGACTTTCCCCCTGTCTTTGTGGCTTCTTTCTATTAAGGTTTAGGACCTGCCTTAATCCTCTGTGTTCTCATTTTAATTTAACTAATCACATCTGCCAAGACCCTATTTCCAAATAAGGTCGGATTCTGAGGTTCTACTTAGGATGGGAAAGGGGTGGGTGTCATACTCAACCTGCTCTAGACAGAAGACAGGAAAGAGTACAGGCCTTAGAGTCCCTCAAGCTCAGATCCAAATTTAGGCTCTGAACAGAGTGGCCGTGAGCCTTAGGGTGGGTCACTTACATTTGTTCAGTCTTGATTTTTCACCTGTGAACTGGGCACAACAGTCCCTCTAATAGTGTTACAGGGATAATAAGACTGATGGGGGTGGCGTTCCAAGCCCATTCATCGAGGTAGTTAGTATACAAGACTGATTCTTACTTCCTCTGGGGAGCCCCCTTCTCTGAACTGAGTAGCTGAGAAGCTACTTAACCTCACTACGTTTTCAGATGTGAAGAATCTTCTAGAGTCTAGAATGGTCTAGAATCTGAGCCAAATCCTGCCAGATTCCAAATCCCAGGAGATAATGAGAAAGCTCTTTGTGAATATCTTAAGGGTTTGTGGCTGTGATTTTTAATTATAACCTTACGTCACGAGAACCACTGGCCACTGCCACATCCCTTGCACCTCAACAGAGCCCAGCCCACTCTTCTCCCAGGGCGGCCTCTTCTCCCTTACAAAGAGGCTTTGCATGAAGTATTACCAGGCTCAGAGTTGGGAAAACCATGGACGTGATTCCTGTTGCTGCTTGTATTAGCCTGGGAAGGGAAACTTAGGCTAAGGTAGAAGTGACACCCCAAAGCTGTCAGTGACAACTGAAATACCTTATCTGTGGCTCCTGAACAGTGTGTTTTCCCCAGTTGCAACTTCTGTTCCAGAACCAGGAGTTTAAGGTATGTAGATGCCTGAAGAGGGTTCTGGGCAAGTCCTAGATAGAGGGGAGGATCCAGCTGGGAGAATCGGCAGCAAGAAAGAGGCCCCAGGAGTTGAAGAGATGGCTCTGTAAGAGTGTTTGTTGGACTTGCAGAATACCCAGATTCTGTTCCCAGCACCCACACGGTGGCTCATAACTGTAACTCCAGTTCCAAGGGATCCAACACCCTCTCCTGGCTTCACTGGCCACAAGGGACTCACATGGCATTCACAGACACATGCAGGCATACACTCATATAGACATAAACATTTAAAAAGAAAAGAAAGAGGTCCCTGGGGTCTGAGCAAGCAAGCTCAGCTGGCAGGTTGTTTTGTTACCAGCGTGGCAGTGGCCACACTGTGTGCTCCGGTGGGAGGGGAGGAGGCTGCCATGGGCAGCAGTGTGGGGGAGCCAGCTCCTGGAGGTAACCCAAGACTCTGAAAACCCATTGACAGGCCCATGCTACCCTGCAGGCTGGGTTCTTGTAATCCTTGCCTTGGGAGAGCTCTGGAAATGAGAGGGAGAGGGCTTATCCTAGCTTGGCAGCTTCCGATAAATCACCCTTTCCTGAAGCTGGGGAGCTGTGCCTCCTTCTTCCTCTTCCTCCTTCCTCTTCTGGGTTCTCTCTCACTCTCTCTACTTCAATCTCCACCTTCTCTTGAGATTACAGATCTAAAGATAAAGTCAGCAGAGCCACTTCAGGTGACTGATTTGGGGCTACCTAGAATTAGAAAGCCTGGGGTTGTTATAGGCTCAGCACGGTGACTTAGAAATCTCAGCTGTCACTTATCAGCTTCTTCTTTGCACCAGGTGCTATGTTAAGCACTTCCTGGGACTTCTGTCTCTTAATGCTTGCCACTACCCCAGGGATACAGACTACAATCCCTGTCACATCAGGGAAAGCTAAATAATGTGCCCAGGGTCTACCCAGTGCTCAGCCAGCACAAGGCACAGCTGGAGTTTAAATCTTGATCTGCCAAAGCCCATGGGTACTTTCGAGTATTTCTTGGGGGCCTGTGAGAACATTTACGGGGTTACAGAGGTGAATACATTTGTTCAAATTCTAGGAGCAAATTTTTCATTCTGAGCACAGGGTCTTCAAGCTTTGCCACAGTCTCAGGCAGTACAGGCCCCAGGGCTGGCCACTGCCGAGCCCACTTTGTTCTGGGCAGCTGCCCATCTTTGAGAAAAATATGGCATCAGAGGAAGGTAACAGGGCAGGTTTAAAGGTCCTTTAAATTTATTTATTATCTATCTATCCATCCATCTATCCATCTTTCCATCTATCCATCCATTCATCCATCCATCCATCCATCCAGCCAATCTATCTGTTTTTCGAGACAAGGTTTCTCTATGTGGTCCTGGCTGTCCTGGAACTTGTTCTGTAGACCAGCCTGGCCTCAAACTCACAGAGAGCCACCTGCCTCTACCTCCTGAATGCTGGGATTAAAGGTGTGCACCGTCATACCCCAGCCTACCTACTCATTTTTGAGACAGGATCTCACTTTGTGGCCTTGGCTGTTTTGGACTTGGTCTGTAGATCAGGCTGGCATCACTTACAGAGATCCTCCTGCCTCTGCCTCTTGAGTGTTGGGATTGAAAACATGGCTTCCTTTGCTTTTTTCTTCCTACTTCCTAGTTAACTTCCCACTAACCACCTTAAATTCTCATAGATGATGGTGAGTCTTCCACTTAAAGCAACTTATTATCTGCAAGTGAGTTTTCCAGTTAAAGCAACTTATTGTCTGAAGAAGGGGCTTGGGAACTTAAGGATTCCCTGGCTGGCTTAATGATGGCTGGAACTCTGTAGGAAGTGAGCAGGGAAGCAGAGGCCATGGCCAGGAGGCCTAGGGTCCCCTTTACTAGAAGAGGGAAGGCAGGGTGCTGGTGCGGAGTAGTCTGGACTGCCTCTCATTCCAAGTACGGCTCAGGAGTCCAGACTCCCACACATGCCGGGCTGTTGCCCTCAGAGTATCACCTTAGACACTGGGCAGCTATGATCTTATGCTGGATACCTACCCCCACCCATGCACGTTGACTGCCAGCTGAGTACCCTGGCCCAGCTCAGCCACCTACCTGCTTGCCTGAGACCTTCACCAAGGAGCTTTGTACCTTCTAGCCACAGAGGCCTCTCCATAGGCAAAGGGGCAGAAACAGAAAGTAAGAGTCCTATGCCCTAAATCCTACAGTCCCCAAACACCAGGGTTTTTAGACATTGTTCTTGCTAAAACAATGAGGAAGGTCTGGTTTAGCCCTTCCAGGACTCACATCAGAGACGCATGTGAACTTGTTCAGCAGCAGGCATACCGAGAGTGTGCATTGTGCCCAGGAGAGGATTCATGTGCTTTCTCTAAGTCTTTGTGTCACCCAGGAAAGTTTAGGATTGCTAAACTTCTTTTTATTGTTGTTGTAGCTTTTGTTTCTTTCTTTGTTTGTTTGTTTTCTGAGAAATGGTTTCTCTGTGTAGCCCTGGCTGTCCTAGAACTCACTCTGTAGACCAGATTGGCCTTGAATTTAGAGATCCACCTGCCTCTGCTGGGATTAAAGGTGTGTGCCACTACCACTTGGCTTATCTGTTTGTTTTTAAGACAGGTTCTCACTCTTAGCCCAGGCTGACCTGGAACTTGTGGCATTTCTCCTGCCTCAACCCTCCCCAACCATCCTTTAGCTTCTGGATTTTTATGGAGTTAAAATTAAGGTCTGGGGAAGAATCAACAGGGAGCTAATGACGGGGCCATGTTGTGTCCTGGGTATGCTGCTGGCTAGTTTTGCTTTGAAGGTGCCAAGTGACTGTGGATCAGTCTCTTCCTTTCTCTGAACCTCAGTTTTTCCATGTAAAGTGGGAGTTCAGAAGGATGATACCAAGGCTCCATGCAGATTTGACCTGAGGTTCTGGAGGTCATGGCTCCTGCTGCTTGGGCTGTCTTCTCATTTTGTGCCTCACTGACCTATCCTCAGCATTGCCATCTCCTGATAATGGACAGAGCTTGGAATTCAGGTTCTTCCTGTCCCCCCCCTCACTCATGTCAAACCACATGCTTGGGTCTACCCGCTGGCTCTCTCCCACTGTGCCCACTCACCAGAAGTGCAACAAGTGCCTGTGAGTCTGGGGAAGTTCAAGGTGGTTTCTCTGTGGGGCTGTCTGGATACCTGGACTAGTGCCAAGTAGAACTCCCTTCCGGAGGCTCATGGGACATGCCTAGTACTCACCCGTGCCATTCTTTGCCCTTGCCCCTCTGTTCCTCCCTGCCAAGAATGCAAACCCTGCCTGTCAAAATCCTGTATGTTCTTTTCAAGGCTCTGCTTACATGCCAGCCTCTGGCTCACAAAGCCTTCCTGGGCCCTCTTCAACTTCACAGTGCACTTCTCTTTACTTCCACTACATTCCCATAGTGCCTTATCTGTTCCCTTCTGGGGAAAGTTCTGCTGGGTCTTAGCTTTATCTGAGAGGCATCTGGTCTCTTTTACTCCTGAGGAGTCCCCAGTCTCATTCTTTGCTTCCCAGGCCTCCTCTGCACAGGGCCGAGCACAGAGCAGGTGCTTAATCCAGGCCTAGAAGTGTTATTGGGAGAGAGCTGCCTTCACCCTTGAGTTGGGCCAGTTTCTTTGGAACCCCTGTGGCCCACATCAGTCCCTGGCAGGCCACAACTTCTCATGTAGCTCCTCCTTTATTTGTGGATTGGAGAGAGGCCAAGGAGGGCAATCAATAGCTAAGAACTTAAATTCCACTCTCCATGCTGCCATTTGCTGGCTGTGTGACTTTGGGCAAGTCACGTCCTTTCACTGAGTCTTGATTTCCTCAGGTTAAAACAAAGGCATAAGGCTGGGTGTGGGATTGAGTCCACACCTGTAATTCCAGCCTTGTCAAACTGAGGCAGGAGGTTTGTGAGTCTAAAGCCAACATGGACTGCATAGAGATCCCATCTCAACCTCCCCCAACAAAAAAAAAAAAAACAAAAAAACAAAAAACAAAAAACAAAATCAACAAACCAAACCAAGCCAATCTAAAGAGGTAGAAATGGGGTATGCAAAGATACACCTGAAGCCCCTGTACACAGTGCCTGAAAAGCACTGTGGAGAACAAATGACCAATGCATTATTTTTAAATTAGTGACTACTGCCTCTATTACTTCAGCAAATAAAGGATTTTCCTCATGGCCAGAGTGAAAGATTAAAGTCTTTCCAGAAGTTCTGAGGTCTTCAGGGGTGGTTGGACTCTGGCACCAGGAGCCATGGTCTAGCAGAGATGTGGCTGAGTGAGGGTGACTGTGGGCTGCAGGGAGCAGAGGTGCCACTAGGTTGGAAGGGCATGGCTAGGAGAGTAACCAGAGTCACACCCCTGTGGAGGGAGGTGTCTCACGTGGAGCAAGGGCTTGGGGGTGGGGCGGGCACATGTTTATGCGCAGGAAAGGGCAGAGTGCAAACATACAGCCCCAGTCTCCATGTGGAGGGGCTCAGGAGGAGGGGGAGCGACAAGCTTCATTTTACCAAGAAGAGTAATTTGTGGGGACTGGTGGTTCTTGATGTCAGTACTGAGAGAGAGTGGGGGGGGGTGTTGGAGGTTGGAGAATGGGACTAGGAGGGGAGCTTTTGTTGGACAATGGGGAGCCAGTGAAGGTTGCTTAGCAGAAGTGGCTATAGATATTTAACTCTTCCCTATGCAGGCTGGTGCTAAGAACTGAGGTGGTCTTCAGTTCTAGGCCTTTGCAGAGCTGCCTATGTACCCAGCCAAGGTCAGGATTTGAACCTCGTTCTGTCTAAATTGAAAGTGAAAAATGACTCCAGAAATCTCAGAATCTCTAAAGATCAGAGAACCAGCAGCAGAAATGATCTGCCCTCCTAACAACCCCCCCCCCACCACCACCACCACGTTAAACATATGATGTGGATCTAGGTCTGTGTTAGGGGTTGTGAGAAGGGTGAGCTGGGTGCCAGGAATCCAAGGAGAATTGGAAATGCTGATCCAGTGTCAGGTGGGGGAGCCATCTGTTGCCAGGGGTATGGGATCCAGATGAGTGGGATGTGTGGGCTGGAACCTTCATCATTCCAGCCTTCCTTCCGGAAAGGAGACAGGGCTGGAGAGGTGGGAGCTGGAGGCATGTTGAGATGTGGGGGAAGTCAGGGGGTGGGCCTTAGAAGAGGAGGCTGTTGCCAAGCAGCCAGAGATCAGGGAATAAATAGCAGGGCTGGCTAGCACTGTGGGCCTGGCTCTGTCCAGCCTGTGCCATGGTGGGATCTCACCTCTGTTACGTACAAGGGCTCCCAAGGTCATGATAGAAAGACTAGATCAGGAGTGGCTTTTGGGGCTGGAGACCTGAAAGCCATGTTCCTGGTGTGTTCTCCATGGCTGCTATTCTAGGATTCATGATGTCAAAAGGGCGAAGGAATACTCAGCCCAAGATAGCCCTTCCTTCCCCCTTCTTCTCCCAGTCTGCCCACCCAGCCAAGCCTGGTTGATTCCATATTACCTCTACTCTGTATTTGGCTGTTAAAAATATTCATTGATTAGCTACCTACTATGCATCAGGCATTGCCTCTGACTTCGTGGAGGGAACCACACTGGTAGGGACAGCCCCCTTCCTCCTCTCAGTCACCCGACTTCTTTCCAAGTCCCCTTAGCCTCAGGTAGGACTTTGCTGGATTTACCTTCTGCTGAACTGAAAACCAATCAGAGTTAATTGTTAATCCTAATGGCTGCTAAGTTTCACCCTGTTGGGCAGGCTGGAGGGGGTTGTGCTGGCCTTGTTCCCCCAGAGAGAGGTGGAACCACCCAGGTTTTTCTGGCCTGTGCCTGCTACCTCTTCCCTAACTGCAAAGTCTGTCTCTGGTGCCCTCTCCTTCCCAGGGGGGCATCCTACCACACTTGGACCTTTCCTCCTGCCTCCAGCAGAGGTGAGCATGGGAGGTAAGTATGAGCCCTGGCCCTGGTCCAAGGACTTCTGCCTGGGCACTCTGAGAAGACTGAGAGATTCGAAGTTGCCTGGCCCAGAGGACCCACCCAGAATGCAGGAAGTCAGTGTACTGAGGTGGCTTTGTCGCCTGCTGGGCACTGGTGAGGAGACAGAAGGAAAAGGTCACCACAGTGGCCTACACTTCCTATACTGTAGTCTAAAGAGATCCACAGAAGCCGGGCGGTGGTGGCGCACGCCTTTAATCCCAGCACTTGGGAGGCAGAGGCAGGCGGATCTTTGCGAGTTCGAGGCCAGCCTGGTCTACAAAGCGAGTCCAGGACAGCCAGAGCTGTTAAACAGAGAAACCCTGTCTCGAAAAACCAAAAAAAAAAAAAAAAAAAAAAAAAGAGATCCACAGAAGGCTGCAGTGCACTGTGCTTTTCTCCTGCTCACCTCCCGTCCAACCTCTTCACCTGGTTTCTTGTTCCAGGCCCTTCCTCACCTCTACACTGGAAGAGCAGGCCTCCTTAAGAACAGGGCAAAGGCCTATTTATTCTCTAGAAGCCAAGCCCGGGGCATGTCCCTGACAAGTGTCAGTGACAGCTCAGCTCAAACTTCTAGGTCATCAGGCCCTGTTAAAGACTACTTTCTGAGCCACATTGTCATTCTCTGAACTCTGGTCCCTCTGTCACCAACATTGCGAAAATAATAGACACCAGAGGTGGATATTAATATCAGTCTCAGCAGGGGCTGTGAAATGAGTAGACCCCATTCTATGGTGCACTGACCCTCTGGGACTTAACTCTGGGCCAGAGCCGAAGAGGTCACTCCCTGCCTTACACCCCAAGGACCTGCTATAGAGTGCTAGCTCCGACAGAAGCTACTAGTCACATGTGGCTACTGAGCAAATGGGACTAGTGAGGCCAACAAACTGAATTCTAAATTCTGTTAACTATTTTGTTTTATTTTACCAGTTAGACATTTAAAGCAATACTCCACTCAGTTGTAGACAAACTTCTATGAACATTTGGCAAGTAAGATTTGTGAATGTAGTTTTTTAATTTTAAAAGCTAAATATTTGAAAATATACTCTGGATTTAGAAGACTTGTCATGAAAAAAAGAATGAGGGGCTAGAGAGATGGCTCAGTGGTTAAGAGCACTGGCTACTCTTCCAAAAGACCCAGGTTCAAATCTCAGCACCCACATGGCAGTTCACAGCTGACTGTAATTGCTGGGTGTGTTGGCGGACACCTTTAATCCCAGCACTGGGGAGGCAGAGGTGGGTGGATATCTGTGAGTTCAAGGCCAGCCTGGTCTACAAAGTGAGTCCAGGACAGCCAGGGTTCTGTTACACAGAGAAACCCTGTTTCCAAAAAGCCAAAAAAGAAAAAGAAAAAAGGAAGATGTCTAAATAATATACATCTTGGGTTAAAGGGATTGATTATATAAGTGAATTTCACCCATACCTTTGTCCTTTCTTAAAATGTGGCTAATTAATTTTTAATATTTCATGTATAGATTATATGTGTCTCTAGTCTTAGTTTGGGTTTCCATTGCTGGAATGAAATACCATGACCAAAAAAAAAAAAAAAACTTGGCAAGGAAAGAGTTTCTTTGCCTTACACTCCCATATCATTGCTCATCATGGAAGTGAGGATGGGAACTCAGGCAGGAACCTGGAGGCAGGAACCGATGCAGAGACCACTAGGTGGTACCACTTGCTCCCCTTTGGCTTGCTCAGCTTGCTTTCTTATAGTACCCAGAACCACCAGCTAAGAATGGCACCATCTATAATTTGTTGGGCCTCCCCCATCAATCACTAATTAAGAAAATGCCCGGGGGCTGGAGAGATGGCTCAGCAGTTGAGAGCACTGGCTGCTCTTCCAGAGGACCCAGGTTCAATTCTCAGCACCCATATGGCAGCTCACACCTGCCTGTAACTCCTGTTCTAGGGGATATGACATCCTCACACAGACATACATGCAGTCAAAACACCAATGTAAAAAAATTAATTAATTAATTTAAAAAATAAAAAAGAAAATGCCCTCCAGATTTTCCTACAACCTGATCTATGGAAGCGTTTTCTTAATGGAGGTTCCCTCCGTTCAGATAACTCTAGCTGTGTCAAGCTGACATAAAACTAGCCAGCGCTCTCTCTCTCCTCCTACCTTGGGCTCCTCAGTAGCTGTGATGGCAGGCACCTGTCACTGTGCCCACCTTGCATCATATTTCTACTGGATGATGTTGTTACACCCAATAGCAATAGAACGCTTTGTAAAGACTGGTTACTTGAGGAGGTTTGGGGAGACAAAGTGGGCCTGGTGTTCTTTACCTCACCTCCAACCCTGAAGGAACGCCTCTTGGTGAGATGTGGGTGACATTGCTTCTCATTTTGGCCATGCCACTGGCTCTCTGTGAACATTGGGTACTTTACTCTGCTGAAGTTCAGTCTTTCCTCTGTTAGTGAGGCTTATGGCACTGGAGAAATGATCCCAGGGAACATCTAGCATAGTTGGCACACCCGATTCAGGTTGGCAGTGGCTGCTGTTTGCTGCTGATTGTGCGAATAGTGTCGCTCGCCACTGCCACATCCCCTGCTTGGGTTTGGCTGTACCTCTTGTTTGGCTGCGGAATGGATGGAAGGGAAGCATGGGAGCCGGGATGGGGAATGGGGGATGCTTTGTGTGATACCTCAGTAAGTGACTTACCTTTGGGGGGCCTCCTTGGGTCTCCCTTTATGGCAGTGATCAGGCAAAGATAAGTAAGTACCCATTTTGTAGATGAGGAAGTAGAGGCCTTCCCAAGGAAAATTTCCAAGCTACACAGACAGAGCACCAGTGCGGGACTTCCCAATGCTGTTTTAGTGAAGTTGGGGCCAGTGTTAGGAGGGCCTCTTTCCTTGAGGTTGTTATTAGAGACAGGAGCAGGTAAGGAATGGTATTATCAGTCTCCTGTAACAGAAGGGGGTTATTCCAATTGACTTTCTATTGCTGTATTAAAAACCATGACCACAAGCAACTTGGGGAGGAGAGGGTTTATTTGACATATACATCATCCCGGGTCATAGTCCATCCCTGAATGAAGTCAGGGCGGAAATTCAAGGCAGGATCGGAAGCAGAATCCACAGAGGAGTGCTGCTTACTGGCTTTCTCAGCTAGTGTTCTCATACAACCCAGGAGCACCTGGCCAGGGGGGCATCTCCCACAGTGGGTTAGGTCCTGTCACATCAATCATTAATCAAGAAAATGTCTCCGCAGACTTGCCTACAGGCCAGTATGATGGAGACAATTCCTTAATTGACATTCCTTCTTCCCAGATGACTCTAGCTTGTATTAAGTCAACAAAAAGCCACCAGCACAGGGTCTTTTTTGTTTTGTTTTGGGTGTGTATGCAAGCGTGCATGTTTGTGTGTTTGCACATATTTGGAGGCTAGAGGATAATCGATGGTGGTATTCCGCAGGTGCCATCCTCTCTCTCTCTCTGTCTTCCCTCTCCTCTTCCCTCCAGCCAGGGTTTCATTATATAGCCTGGCTGTCCTGGAACCTGCTCTGCAGAATGGGCTGGTCTTGAACCTGCAGTGACTTTCTTGCCTCTGCCTCTGGAATGTTGTAGTTTCAGGCTGGCACCCCCTCTCCTGGCTCTGAGAGAGAGTCCTGATACTGTGTAGTGTAGCTGTGCCATTTTGGAGGTGGAGATACAGAGGAAGGGAGCAGGGAAGGGAAGGTGGAGGTGTGGGGAGACCAGGCTGGGATCACAGCAAGATGGTGGGCAGTAGGTGCTCTTGTTCATTTAGACCCAGCCCCCTGCTCACACCTGGCAGGACTGTGGCCTCCTCCACTGCCTAGTCCCCAGAGAGGGCGTCTAAGAAAGAGGCTTTTGTCCTACCAGCAACTTCTGTTTTTCTCTTAAGATAGTTGCAGGCACATGTGGGTATTCTGGGGTGAGTGGCACGAAGCACACACAGCCACAGGTGCCTGATGTCCTTCCTCCCCATTCCAAGCTTCTCTGTAACCATCTACTTTCTTGGTGGATAGCACAGGGGGCCACAGGCTTTCTCACCAAGGAGGTCTGGTCAAATCTCTCTCCCGAAGTTAATTTTCCATGGGACCTTAGACAGATCATCTGGAAAAGGAGAAGGAAAGATGGTGAAGATATTGAAGATGACTATAAAGATGATGATGAAGATGTTGAAGATGACTATAAAAATGATGATGAAGATGTTGAAGATGACTATAATGACGGCCTGGGTCCCACAGCCCAGTGGCTATTGGACTATCTCAGCCCTGCCACTCAACCACTGTAGCCTTCAGTTTGTCAGCTCATTCTCTGGGGCTCAGGAGTTTCATGTATAGACAGAGTCTCGTCCGCTTTGATGGATGGACCTCTGCATAGGGCCATCTCCTCTAGTCCTCTGTTGGTTCTAGAAGTGGGCACTGCAGCTCTTAGCTTCTCTAGATTAGGAAGGAAAGTGACTTGTCCAGGCCACAGAACTCCAGAGCCCACATTCATAAGCCACTGCATGTCTTCCTCCCATTCGCCTGATCTCCATATTCCTTATCGTGTGAAAATGTGGAGATTCGTGCTACTGAATGTGTGAGCTGAGGACTCAAGTCTCTCCTCCCAACTGCACTGCCCATTGTGTGCCAGGCCAGGCCTGCGACGGAGCTCAAAGAAGAAACAGAGGAACTCAAAACCTGATGAAGGAGTTATACCAGCACAGGGTACTGATGTTAGACAGGCCCTTGAGAGATCCCTAAGCACAGCCACATTTATGTCACAGATGGGGAGACTGAGGCAGAACAGTCAGGTGGAGACAGTGATGGGCGTGCTTTTCCCTGGGTGCTGGAAATCACTGGACTGAAGTGAAGGAAAGGCCTGAGGGGAGGTGCCCTGCTGTCCCTCCTCCACCTCTACCCTGTGCACTATGAAGTCCATGGATCTCACCTGTAAGTCTGCCCACTTTTCCTCCTCTGTGGCTGCTCCAGCCTAGGCTCCTTCCTCCTCATTAATTCTTGTGAGGTTATTCTTGACTTCTTTCCAGTCCCTTCTCCAGCCTGTGGCTTCCCATCGCCCTTAGAATGGAGGCTCACCCTCACCTTAGCCTCTAAGGCCCTGCAGATTCCCTACCCGCCCTCAGGCTCTCTTTTGCTCTCTGGACTTTCTGTTTAACTGGTTCAGTGACTTCCCAGGTTCCTTGGACGGTCCTGTGCCAGCCTCACATGCCAAAGTGGCTAACCCTCTCTTCTCATTCCAGGTGCCCAGCTGAGGACTCCTACCCAGGGAGCCATTGTCCAGAGGAGGGGTGAGTGTGCTACAAGTTGTGTCCTGCTTCTGCTGAGGTTTGGGCCCTGAGGTTCTTGATTGTTCTGTTACTGCTGGGACACCATGAAGGTTGTCTTGGCCTCAGGTTTCTGCTATGGCTGACAAAGGGAACAATGCTGAGGTTGTCGCTGTGGAGGAAGAGGCTGAAGTGTTCCTTCACTAAGCACTCTGTTCATTCATGCTGCCTGTGCCATTTGCCCACCAAGGATGAGGACGGCGCCTAGAAGCCGGAGACAGCTGGACCTACAGATTGTGGGCCCTTGCTTTCTTCTGCTCAGCCGCTCCTGGGTGTGTATTACACCGGGGCCTCATGTTCTCTTGGTCCTAGAATCGTGTATCCATGGTCCAGGCAGGTTCTGGGGAACCCAGGGTCAGGATGAATGACATTTGTTAAACTTTTTGGAAGGAAAATTATTTTTCTTTCTTTTCTTTTCTTTTTCTTTCTTTTTTTTTTTTTTTGAGGGAAATACTCATTGGAAATAAACCTCAAAGAATCTCAACATACAAGATAACTAAGTAGATTGTAGCCCCTATTGAAATTCAGGTAAGGCTAGAGACTATAATTGGCTAATTCCTCAGGCCAGGCAATACCATAGACCTTTCTTTGGCTTTGGTTTGGACACTTTGAAAACTGTTGGCTCAGCTAGGCACATTGACACATGGCTATAATCCGAAAATGTTCCAGGTCAACACAGGCTACACAAGAAGGCCCCGACTCACAACAAGAAGATTAAATAAATAATAAATAAACAAACAGAAAAGAGAAGACAAAAATACTGCTGGCTCACAGCAGGGTGAAGTTACAGAGAGGGCAAAAGCCATTGACCTACACTGATTGAGAAATTTTGAATTCACATGCTGATGTCACTGTGAGATTCTCAGTTAGGTGGGCCTGCCAGGGCTGTAACGTTATTCTAGAATCTTCTGGTTTAGTTTTGGATAAAAGTGAGGTGTGTGTGTGTGCTCACACACGAGCATGTGGTTCAGGGACTGTGGGGGAGGGGCTGGCGGTGGTGTTGAGCCAGGCTGGGGCAGGTAGAATGAATGGCTAACAGAGCTGGAGTGTGTTACCCCTGGGTAGTGGGGGCAGGGGTGGCTTTAAGTCCATGTAAGAGGAGCGATTTGGCTCCTTCCTGCCAGCACTCGGGCCCCACGGAGATCTGTGGGCAGGAAGCACAGGGAACAAGGAATTCTCTGTCCACAGCCAGAGAGCAGCCAGGACAGGGGAGGTGGATTAGGAGTTCCCTGGAGGAGGCCGGCCCAGCAGTTCCCTGACATTTGGGCTAGCTCCTGCGTGCTTGGGGAGGTGGGGGCACAGTAAGGGGAGGCAGAGATCTGTTCAAGCATTTATTCCTCCTGTTCCTCAAACCTGCCCAGGAGCCAAGCTCAAGAAGCAAGAAACTCTGCAGGACTCAGGGTGGAGAAAGACCAGACCATAGGTATTAACCACCATTTGTTTACTGAGGGAGCCAGGGAATATAAGAGGGAGTTGATTTTCACAGGCAGCCTGCTGCAGTGGAGGCTGTTGGCCCACAGGTTAAGTCCCATATACTGGATATATTATCTTACGAAATTTCACCAGCCCATCAGTAGAGGAGGTACTGTTATTGTCCCATTTGTTGGAGGTAGCACACCCAGAGAGGAGAGCTGCTGACTCAGGGTCACAGGGCCGAGAAACCACAAAGCTGTTGTTTAAGTTCCTATCTTCTGGCCTTCAGAGCCTTTGCTAAAAGGACTGTCATCCCTGTGTCCTCAGAGTGTGCAAACTGCCATTGAGAGGGACAGGGAGTCTATGGCCATACCACCCTGAACGCGCCTGATCTCGTCTGATCTCAGAAGCTAAGCAGGGTCGGGCCTGGTTAGTACTTGGATGGGAGAGGGACAGGGAGCACAATGGGAGTTCAGAGGAGAGAGATCAGGGAAGAGGGAGCAGGGGGCCTTGGATCCAGTTGAATGGAGCTGGGATCTGAATGTTTGATTCAGGAGGGGCTCTCCATCAGAAGGAAATGCCTGAGTAATGGCAGGGAAGGAAGAAGCTGGGGTCATTCGGTTTCCTTGGGACTAGAGAGTTACAGGCAAAAGTGGTGGCCAGCTGTGTTTTCAGCCCCCACCAAAAGTATCCCTCCCTTCCATTTTGCTTTATTCAGTAGTGTCACAAGAGACACACAGATAGTTCCCTGCCCTCCAGATATGAGGAGGCCACCCTCATCTGGATAGTGGACCCCCAGGGCCTGCTTACTAGCAGGCATCAGAATCAGCCTTCATTCAGTCCCTCTGGTAGGGGATGAAGGGAGAATATCAGCCTTTGGTCCATTGCCCAGGGTTCGGTGCTCTGAGAGCCAAGGTGGCTTCTGAACCTGCTGGAGAGAGGGTTTCCTAGTCCTGTTCTGGACTGTGACTGAATCAGGTGTCACTTTTCCTTGAAGAGGCCTCTCTCACTGTTGATCATACATAGTGTCCCTGGGCTTGGTCCCTAAAATGTCTCTGGGATTGAGGAGAATGAGTTTGCTCTTACTGACAGTTATACTGAGTGGGATGTTGGGTCACTATTGTCCCATTTTACGGATGAGGACCCTGAAGCTGAAAGGAAAACAATGACTTGTCTTTGTCACACAGAAGGTGGCTGTGTCATTGTTTTCTGAAGGAGGGACAGAGTCAGCCAGGAAACCTGGGGTCCTTCCCTCCCATGCCTTTGTCAGTTCAATCGTCCTCACTCCGGCTGCCTAGTAGACTGCTCCCCAGCCTCTCTCCCATGTAGTAATAGGTCACCCTTTGACTACTGACTGCTGGAACTAGAGGGGCTCTTGGGGGAGTGCCCTGAGGTCAGGAATGTTCCCTTGATAAGGCTTAGCTATCCAGCATTCCTTCTGTTGTCTCTGAGGTTCTTGGCTTCTCTGGCTCACATCAGGGCTAGAATGGGAGTGCCTTAGATTTTCCCACAAAAGGGCCTTCAGTCCCTCATCTCTCACTCTCTCTGATTTTCCTCCATAATCCTGGAATATAGGACAGGAAAGGAAGTGTTTGGTTTTGCTTTGTTTTGGGTCAGGGCCTTGTGGATACCCCAGGCTGGCTTTAAATGTGCCATAAAGCTCAGGATGGACTTGAACTCCTGATCCTCCTCTGTATGCCTTTTGAGTGCTGGGACTTCTGGCATGCACTGTCCCCCAAACTTCCAACCACCCACCCCCACCTCCCATTCATGTAGCGCTGGGAATTGAACCCTGGTCTTTTCATGTGTCAAGCAAGTGGTGCTGAGCCAAAACCCCAACCCTGATAGTCCCTATGGGTGGGTTTAATTTAGGCTTAGGGAGCTGAATGACTCCTTACCTGAGGCTTAACTGAGGCTCAGGGAAGGAAGGTGAATGACTTCTCCAAGGACATACGCCTTCAGAGTAGAGCTAGACTTCAGTATGCAGGAACCCAACTCTTTCCAGCATGTGCATGCGTGTGTGTGCCCTTAAATGCTCATGCTTGCATGTCATGCCTCCAGTCCAGAGTCACCCAGACTTCCTGAGGTCTGCAGCACAAAACCTCCTGTATTTTCATGTTCTGCAGCTCCAGCTCCAACCCTCTGCTTGGCTCAACTTAGCCCATGTAACAAGGCTGCATTTCCTTCTGACAAACTGAACAAGAGTGACCATTTGGTGGGGAGTGGGAAAGTTCCGTTGGTGAGATGCTAGAAGCATGGATTCCAGCCTGCTATCCATCGAGTAGATGGGGAAACTGAGGCCAGGATCAGTACAGTTGCTGCCATCGAGTAGCTAGAGAGTAGGCTGAGCTGGGTCTGATGGGAGTCGACTTTTTTTCCCAGGGAAGCCCAAGATAGGAAGTGTGTATACTCTCTAAGATGGCATATGCTGGGTGTTTACCATGGGCTCCACTTTGGTCCCAGAGAAATTCTGCTAAGGAGCTTTGGGGTTTTCCAGAGAAGTGGCACCTGGTATGAGCCAAAGCCAGAAGTTTGGGCTTCTGAGAGCACTGGGGACTCTTGCTAAGTATAACTTGGATAACTGGTGATGGTTGTGCAACTCTGCAAATACACTGAACACCTTTAAGTTATATGCTTTAAATAAGCTGTATGGCAGGCCAATGACCTCTCTTTCTCTCCCATAAAAAGGAATGACTAGAGGCACTGGACAGAGGGCTCAGCACTTAAAAACATTGCAGCTCTTGTATAGGACCCTGGTCAGGTCCCAGCACTCACATGTTGGCTCACAACCATCTCTAACTTCAGTTACAGGGAATCCAATGCCGTCTTCTGTCCTTTGAGGGTACCAGCCATGCACACAGTACATATATAAACACGCAAGCAAAACACTCATACACACAAGATAAACATTAATCTTTTTAAAAAGAAAGAATAGCCTGGATTAGGGCATACCCCACACATTAGGGCTTAGCAGATTTGTTGAATAAATGCATTAATGAGCACCACATCTTATAAAACACATCTGCTTGTTCCTCACGGCAGCCTTGAGAGATGGTGGGGCAAGAAGAATAGTCCCCATTTAACAGGTTAGTAAGTGGAGGCCAGGGAAGATGAAACGGCTTATCTGGAGCAATTAAATTTGAGTTTTATAGAGTTGGCATAGATTGTCCCCCCCCCCCATTTAACCTTTGCTTCACTAAGGCTTGGCTGAATAGTTTTCCTACAATTTGCACAGCCACTGGGGATGTACCATTTAACATGAACAACTGTCTCTTTCTTCCAGTAGTTTACAGACTGACAAATAGCTGAGATCACGTGATTGCTGCTGAGAGGTACATGCAGGGGCCGTGGGTACCCATGCCCCAGGGAGAGCAAGGCAACTGGGGAGAGCAAGGCCCAGGAGGACGACAACTACTGGGTCTGGAAGGATAGAAAACGTAGGCACGTGGATAGTGGACTGACTGGTCCCAGCTACTTGAGACCCAGTTGTGTCCTCTTCAGCGGTCACTAACGCAAAAATCAATGAGGTGACCACATTAGCTCAGGGACATGTCATGCTTTGGGCACTGGGAGTTGCTTTGATGAGATGACATGCTTCTGACTCAGCAGTGGGTTACAGTTGAACTTGCGCTCCGTCCAGACTCAGACCTGCATGGAGACCTTACTCCGCTACTGCGAGTTTCCGTGAGATGCTTTTTCTTCCTCTGTGCTTTGGTTTGACCATCTGGGAAATGGAGTTATTCATGCTCCTTGCTTCAGTGAGAGCACAGGCAGCTTTGCTTAATACTGCGCCTGGCGCACAGTAGGTAACTAATACTACTGTGTGGTTGAAACCGTGATGGTGATTGATGTGTAGATACTGGGATCTGATGGGCCATTGAGGCCAGTGATGCTTGTGTTATTGTTGGTAATCTCATATGAGTCGGGCACTTTGCAGTTAGTTCACAGAGCACACGCCCATCCGTCACTGTCACTGTATGGGCCCTTCCGAAGAGTGGCTAAGGGAGATAGGGGAGGCGGCAGCACCTCCATTGTAGGGATGGTCAGGCATCCCCCTCACAGTTTCCTGCTTTGAAAACTCTCAAGGTGTCCAAGGACGTGCCTGTGGGAGCCCACAGGGAAGGGTGGCTTTTAATCTTGGTTTTTATTTTGTGAATGTTGGAGAGTGAGTGAGTACAGGGCAACAGAAGCACACACAGGCCCAAAGTCCATATGCTCCATGTGGATGAATCTTGGGAGCTCTGAGTCCACAGTGTCTTTGTTCCATAACCAGACCTCTCTCAACACCTAGATTCAAATTTTCTTTTTCTTATCTGTTTCCTGCTTTCCCACTCCCAACCCTGTGGTTGTACCTGGAAAAGGACCTCTCCAGTTGCTCCTTCTCTGAGCTTTGACTAAGTTGTACATTTGTTGAGCTCTTACCACACACCTGTGTCCTGTATGCTGGAGTGCAGAAAGCAAATGCTATGAGTAAACACATGCTGTATTTATGTCCCCAGGATTCAAGTGCTGGCATTGTAGCTCTGGGTGCTGGTTTTAAGGTGGGGCTTTTGGAGGTGAAGTCTCCTCCTGGATGAATGGCATGCCTGCCTGCTCTTATGAAAGATCTTGGAGAGCCTGCTTGTCCTTCTGTCATGTGGGGACATGCTGGAAGGTGCCAGCTATGTACCAGAAAGTAGAGTCCTTACTAGACTACATCTGCTGCCACCTTGATCTTAGACATACAAAGCCAGCTGTTAATGGTATTTTTGTATAGTGACAACCCTCAGGGACTGGCACTACCTGCTTGGTAAAACAAATTGAGCTCTCTACATGTCTCTGGCAGTTCCTGGGGGACAGTGAGGAAGGGATCTCTTGGTTCCTTGATGTGAAGAGTGATTTTGAATTTTGAAAAATGCCTCTCCCGTGAAAGCTGGTGTGTTGTGCTGTGGTCCTGTCTCTGCCCTGGTCTAGCTGTGTGATCCTAATCTAATCCATTGTCTCTGGTCTACTCCCCATCTTCCATATGAGGATCTGGGCTGAGATAGGAGATAGTCCCTTGCGTCTGTGAGACACACATGTTCACAGGAGCCTAGCCTCTCAACAAAATCTTTCTTATCTAGCAGGTGCTTCTTAGTCCCACAGGGTCTGAGGGTGGTTTCTGTCATTTCACTGCCTTCCCTGCCTTCTGTCTTATTTCTCAGACCAGCTTCTGGTTTCTTACTTGAGTGACACAGTTAAATAGTAGGTTGACAGGAGGGGAGGGACCCGGAGGGGAGGGACGCGGAGGGGAGGGACGCGGGGGACAGTCCTGGTTAGTCTTGATGCACAGGATTCCAGCGGTAGACTGCTAAGGCTCAGCAGTAAGCACCTATTCTGACCCCTGGCAGTGTAGGGACCTCTGGCAGGTGGGGAGGGGCCTCCAGTCCCAGACTCCTGCTGCCTGCTGCCTTGCCTGCTCCTGCAGCTCTGGGCTCTTCCATTTGGACCTGGCACTGGGACTGGTTTGGCAGGTTTCACCACACCCATGAGCAATAGGAGGCTGGAGCTGGGACAGTCCAGGCCAGAGGAAGCTGTACTGCCCTGCCCTTGACCTCCCCGCCCTCAAATCCCAACCTCCCTTCAGCTACCTTTTCTACCTGGGCTGGGCACTTCCTCAGTCACTGTGGTAAGTCTAGTCCTTTTGTGGACATCAGTCCTTATCTGTGGGGCTTTGGCCCCAGTGATCTATCATTCTCCACCATTCTAACTAGAGCTTTGCCATGTCTCTCTGTTCTTGGACAAGCTGTGAAATACTAATGGTCCCAGGTTCCGAATGGGAAAACAAAGGACTCACCTCTTCTCCTCATTTGCTTCCTGTGGTTGGTAGGACCACCTAATGGTCTAGTGAGTATTTAGTATCTTCGGGAGAGAAGTAGTTTCTTTCAGTGCTGTGGCCCTCTCAAGACAGGAGAAAGGTTGTGTGTGCAGGGGTGGGAGGGCTTTCCCTGGGCCCCTCCTTTACCCACTTGCCCAGCTCATAATTGCCAAGAGCCAGGCTTTCTGAGCATCTCCACAGATGCCAGGTCCTGATCATGGGGAGGGAGGGACAAGCCCATCACTGCGGCTGAGATGGGCCACACCCCCTCACTGGACACCGCTCCCTCCCTTTCTCTGTCTGACAAGGAAGAGCATACAGATTGCCTCTCCTGTCCTCAGAAAATTTAGGTTTTGACAATGTATCGGTTGGAAGAAGGAACAAGAATTAGAAGAAGATATTCCTGGCCTGGAATGAGGAGGAAACAGAAGCTCATGTTTATCCAGCATCTCCCCTGTGCTGGCGCCATACCTGCTACTTTGCATACCGACTCCTGTCCTTGTGGCAACTGGAGGGAAGCTTTGTAAAACACAAACCTGGCCACTGTCTCTTTTGTTCTTAGAATCAAATCTAAACTTCCCGTGACTGCACCTGGGGAAGGGAGCCTTGCTCCCCCACCCCTCAACGTTTCTCCCCATTGGCCTGAGCCACAGGAGTCTTCTCTTTCAGCAAATCTCCATTTAGCAAATTTTTACCTCAAGGCTCACCTTTATATAGGTTGTTCCCTTCAATTAGAATTCTTTCTCTGGTTCTGTTTGTTTGTTTTTTGAGACAGGGTTTCTCTGTGTACTCCAGGCTGGCCCTGAACCCAGTTAGAGATCCACCTGCCTCTGCATGTGAAGTGCTGGGATTAAAGGTGTGTGCTGCAAGGCCTACCTGCTTCCTCTGGCTCTTCATGGCCTTGGCTCCTTGGCTTTATGTCTCAGCTTGTTTGATTATCCCCTTCCACCCACCCCACACTGCTTTCTCTTTTTGCCTCCTCTCATTTTTGAGATAGGGTCTTGCTATGTGTTCGTGACCTCCTGCTCAGACCTGAGGTCACAGATGTGAGTCATTATGCTGTGTGTCTCCACATCTCAATTCCTGATCATCACAACTTGTGATTATTTGTGTGTGTGTGTGTGTGTGTGTGTGTGTGTGTGTATTTTTAATATTTTGTGTCTGTTCTTAGTTCTGCACTGCACAACACAAGATAGGCAGTATTTGATGGAGGGACTGAGAGAGTTCTGGTGAGTGCCTGGCCTACAGCATCACTCCTAGTAGGTGCTTGGTAAATGGTGGATTTAGAGGGAATTAACATGGAAGCAGGCTTAATATCCACATGTGGGGTGAGGGTGCAGAGTCAACTGCAATTGGAAAGCCAAGCTAGTGTTGGATCCTTGTAGCCTCTGATGCCCAAAAGCGGTTTAGATTATCTGAAGGACAGTGCCCAGAAATCATTGCTGATGGGACTGGAGAGAGGGCTCAGCAGTTAAGAGTTCTTAACTGTTGCTGTTCTTGCAGAGGACCCGGGTTCAATTCCCAGCATCCATATGGCAGCTCACAACCATATGTAACTCCAATTTCAGAAATCCAATGCCTTCTTGTGACCTCTGTGTACACCAGGACATACATGGGGACAAAATACTCATGTATGTAAAATAAAAACAGATAAATCTTAAAGAAAGAAAGAAATCATTGTTGACCATTAAGGTAACTACACAGCTCTCTCTCTTTTTAAAATATTTATTATGGCCAGGCAGTGGTGGCGCACGCCTTTAATCCCAGCACTTGGGAGGCAGAGGCAGGCAGATCTTTGTGAGTTTGAGGCCAGCCTGGTCTACAAAGTGAGTCCAGGACAGCCAGAGATATACAGAGAAACCCTGTCTCAAAAAACCAAAAATATATATATATATATATTTATTATGTATTTTATGTTTATGAGTGCTCTGTTTGCATGCTGTGGGTGCTCAGAATTGAACTCAGGACCTCTGGAAGAACAGCCACAGCTCTTAACCACTGAGCCTTCTCTTCAAACTCCTGGATAATTCTCTTGAAAGCCTAGGTACAGCCACTCTTTATTTAGAGGGTCCATGCTGTACTATGGGATGGATAAAGGCAAACCTAGAGAGGGACAGGATAGACCCTCCCTGACGTGGCTTTGCCAGCCTAGGAAGAGAACTCAGTGGGACACATGCTGTACTTTCTGGCTCCATTAGCTCCTATAGTTTTCTTTTATTTTTATTGAAAAATTTTTATTATGTGAATTTCACATCATGCACCCTGTTCCTTCTCATCTCCCACCTCCCCTCAAACCCACCCTCCACAATTGCAATCTGTCCCAGCATAAAATATAAATTCTCATTGTGGAAGCTGCAGTGTATCTCAGTGTGTCCCACAATATTCTCTTTTGTCCACACATTTTGCTTGCAAATGTTCATTAAAATGGTTCCTTGGTCTGGTATGAGGCCTCTGGTTTCCACTACTTCATCAGTACTGGAACCTCACTGGAACTCTTCTCAGATATGCCGTACTGTCCTGTGTCATGGAGATCCTGCAGTCCTGGGTTGTGGAACTGGCCTCTTCTTGCACTCCAGCAGTTCATCCATGGGGTAGATGTTGGGATGGGCCAACTCAAAGCCCTGGTTATGAACCTGCAACCCCTACTTGCAGGGCCAGTTCTACTCTGAAAAGGTGCAGGGTCTACTCTCTCGAGTGTTGCAGCACTTGAGGGGTCGGGACAGCTCTTCTGCTCTTGTGATCCCATCTGGGTCAGATCTCCTGCCAGCCAATGGTGGTAAGGACAAAAGGGAGGGGAGGGGAATCTCTCCCTAGCCAACACCACCACATAGCAGACAGAAGGCAGGGCTGACTCACCCACAACTCCCATATCCAGGACCAGCTCTAGTGTGCTACCCAGGCAAGGTGCAGGGCCTGCTCTCTCAAGTGCTACAGCATGTGAGGGGCAGGGACAGCTCTCCTGATCCCATCTGGGCAAGATCTCATCCCAGGACTGGGTCTCCACAACCCCAACATCCATGGCCAGGCAGAGTTCTTCTAGTTTCTGGCTTGTTTCCTATCCTGGGAGACCATCTGGTGCTTGCCTGGTACTGGTCTGGTAGTCACCACAGGATACCCCATGGTGCCAACATTGTGTTGGTATCCAGCTTGGTTTTTTCCCCCAGGAATGTTAGGCTACCATTCATTCAGATGTTCCTAGGTCAGAACACTAAATGTAGATATAACCTCTCTCTTCTCTGCCACCTACTGATGCACATGTGACATTGTAGCCACATCTGCAATGCCTCTAGGGGCAGGTTCTGCAGTGTTCTTGAGGGGGAGGGGATAGGGAAGCCTAAGAGTTTGACACTTTGATTAATATCCCCAATGGCCTGCATGCCATTTTCTGGGTTCATTCACATCTCTGGGTTTGTTTCTTTGTCTGTAAACAGGTTGGCTTTAGTGTTTGCCTCCTATGGTCTAGGTAAGGGTTGGAGAGCTAATGCAAGTGAGGCTGAGCAGAGAACTTCAGTCATTTACTGTGGCAAGCTGGGATATTTCATTCAGCAGCAGCCCATTCAGAAGGGGCCTTGGGGTGTGTGTGTGTGTGTGTGTGTGTGTGTGTGTGTGTGTGTGTGTGTGTCTTAGTCAGGGTTACTATTGCTGTGATGAAACACCATGACCAAAAACAACTTGGGGAGGGATGGGTTTATTTCACTCACAGTTCCATAGTAACAGTTCATCATCAAACGCAGTGAGGGCAGGAACTCACACAGGGCAGGAATCTGAAGGCAGCAGCTGATGTGGAGGCCACCACAGAGGAGTGTTGCTTACTAACTTGCTCCCCATGGCTTGCTCAGCCGGCTTTCTGGCTTTCTAATAGAACCCAGGACCACCACTCAGGGATGTCACCACCCACTATGGGTTGGGTCCCATCAATCTCGAGGAAAATGCCCTACAGCTGGATCTTATGGAGGGATTTTCTCAATTGAGGAGTCCTTCCATCAGATAACTAGCTGGTATTAAGTTGACATAAAACTAGCCAGACAAGCCGGGCGGTGGTGGCGCACGCCTTTAATCCCAGCACTCGGGAGGCAGAGGCAGGCGGATCTCTGTGAGTTCGAGGCCAGCCTGGTCTACAAAGCGAGTCCAGGACAGCCAAGGATACACAGAGAAACCCTGTCTCGAAAAACCAAAAAAAAAAAAAAACAAAAAAACAAAAAAACAAAACTAGCCAGACAGAGACGTAACCACAAGTGCAAAGAAGAAAGTGAGTGAAGAGCTTTAAACAGGATGAGGTTTTAGAGTGGCCTGAGCTTGCAAGACATGCCGGGGGCAAAAGAAGGAGATTTAGTATCAGGAGTGAGAGGCCAGTATCCTACTCCTGTGTACACCGGCCAGGCCAGGAGCTGAGACTGTGAAGGGGATCCTGCAGGGCATGAGGCTGGGAATGAAGCTTTCCAGCAGTGATGGGGGGACGGAGTGGCTGAAGACAGGAGTGAGGTGGATAGTGGGTCAGTAGGCAGGCTGCTAGCACGGGGCTAACCTCAGGTGTGTGAGTGGAAAAGAAGAGGCAGTTTAAGGAGTATGTGAGGGAGAGTGGATGAGGGCCAGTTGTGTGGAGGAAGGGAGGTGAGGAAGGAACCTGGGTGCGGGGAACTGCAAGGCTCCCGAGGGCTGGCTGAAGGGATTGTGTGAGAGTCTTGACATGCTTGTGGGTCTTGATGTCCAGTTTGACTTTCCTGGCTAATTAGATGTTTCTTGACAAACCCTGTTATTCTGAGTCTTTTTGTACTCAGTGGGTTTTTATTTTATTTCGGTGTGTGATTGTTTTGTCTGTATGTATGTCTATATCATACCTGGTACTAGGGAGTATAAAAGTGACATTTATTTGACTGAAGTGGTTGCCATCTCCGAGACCTACTGCCTCCATCTGCTAACCATACCTAGTCTTTGAAGCTTCTAGCCTCTGTACAATCTTATCCAGGCCTACAATGTTTTCAGCCTCTGAGACTTACTATTGAATAAGCTCACCTTTTCTAGTTCTTTCTGAACTCTGGCTGGCTGGTTCAGACAGAACAGCTGGTTCTGCTGTTCTGGCTCCTCCTTGCCACACTGACTGATTCAATTTGGCTTTTCTCTCAGCCTCTGACTGAATTACTCTGCTTGGCCTCAAACTAACTCTAGTAATCTGTTCTAATCTTCTGGTTGGCTCATTCTCATTCTCTGGCTCGTTCTGTCTTGACCTGTGTCTAGCTTGTTCTCTCTTCAACCGGTCTCTGTTAAAGTCTCCTAATAAAACACCTCTGAATTCCACGAACTGAATTGCCATGAACTCAACTCTACTGCACTGCCTCTCAACTCCTGACTTAACCAAACTGACTAGAACTCAGAGATCTGCATGCCTCTGTCTCCTGAGTGCTGGGATTAAAGGTGTACCACCATGCCTAGACCTAAGCTTTTCTTTACCTGAAACTTGCTCTATACCAGGCTGGCCTTGAACTCAGAGATATGCTCACCTCTGCTTCCTGGGATTAAAGGGGTGAGTGTATTCTAGCTGGATCACACAGACCTAGAAGGTCTTTGGATTCGATCTCTTACCAGAGCGGCCATGTCTTGAATTACAGTTCCTCTACAAGGGATCCCTTGAAACTAGAATTGCAGAGAGTTGTGTGCTACCCTCTGTGTGCTGGGGATGACAGCCAGCTCCTCTGGAAGAACAACTACTGCTCTTAACCTCTGAGCCACCTCTCCAGCCCTCATGTTTGGTTTTGTTTTGAGACACAGTCTTAGGTAGCCTGGGTTGGCCTTGACCTTTCTGGAAAGCCAAAGTGACCTTGGAGTTCTCATCCTGCAGTTCTGTCTCCCAGGTTCATTTTACAGGCATGGGCCACTGTGCTTCGCTCTGTTCTTGCTCCTGATGTGGGAAATCCTTCCAAAATCCCCAAGTGATTGATTCCTCCCCTGGAGTCGAGAGCCCTCCTTGGAGACACTACCCATGGCCTAGAGACTTGGCAAGGGGAGGAATGGCCATTTGGCTTGTAGGTGGCAATGGTGTGACTCTATTTGGAAACTGTTTTTCAGAGTCCGTCAGTTTTCTTTAAAGTGTGTAAAGGCAATTCCATTCAGCCGAATGCTTTGAGTGTTCCAGAGCCCCGAATGGGGCTGGGCAACTTTTCAAAGGCAGTGTAGGCAGGCACCTGCCCACTTCTTTTTGTGCTATTTATTTATTTATTTTTTTTTTGTTTTTTTTTTTTCGAGACAGGGTAGTAGACCTGGCTGTGTGGTCCTGGCTGTCCTGGAACTCACTCTGTAGACCAGGCTGGTCTTGAACTGAGAGATCTGTCCGCCTCTGCTTCCCAAGTGCTGGGATTGGGATTAAAGGCGAGCGCTACCAACCAGCTTTCCATTTGCTTTTTGCTAGCAACCCTAGGTCGCAGATGTTCCAGTTAATTTCCCCTCAATGACAGTGGGGTGGGGGTGGGGTGCAAGAGAAAGGGTCAGGAGCTTGCTCAGATTCATGTGGGAATCAGCGCTGGTTCTCCTTGGGGAAGAGGCTTAAGCGATGAACGGAGGGACAGCCACAGACCCAGGCCCATTTTAAGGCACAACCTAGCTGTCAGTGAAAGACTGGAGAGGACTCACCACTGTCCTGAGCCCCCTTAGAGGAGACTCTTAGGCCCATCTGTCCCCTGCCTCCCCTCTGGAGATGGACCCCGCAGCACAGCTGGAGTTTAGTGGTTAGAACAAAAAGGGCTGCTGGTCTGCTCTCTTGTTTCTAAGGCTAGGAGAGGAGAGCCCTGTCTGGTGGGGTGGAATCCAGACCACATCCCCCCTCCAGCTGTTCCTGGTGCTGAGGAGAGGCTTTTGTGTGTGTTGCTAGGGGAACCAAAGTTTCTTCCTCCTTCAGAGCCCTGATTGGCTGCTGGTGGAGCTTGAGCTTTGGTGAATGGAAGAGCCTCCCTTCTACCCACACTTTGCACAGAGTGTGAGACCATAGTGAGGCTGGGGTCACCATACAGTGCTGCGAAGGTGTCTGGGCTCCCTTTCTTCCTGCACTCGTTCATTTTCCCAGGAAGCATCTTTCATCTGCTTCCAGGAAATCCTTCTGATTTGTTTTGTTTTGTTTTGTTGTTTTTTTGGAGACAGGGTTTCTCTGTGTGTATCCCCAGCTGTCCTGGACTCACTCTGTAGACTCACTCTGGCTTTAAACTCACAGAGATCTGCCTGCCTCTGCCTCCCGAGTGCTGGGATTAAAGGCGTGTGCCACCACACTGGGCAATTACAGACAGCTGTGAACTGCCATGTGGGTGCTGGGATTTGAACCCCAGGACCTTTGGAAGAGCAGTCAGTGCTCTTAACTGCTGAGCTATCTCTCCAGCCTGATGGGCCTGCCTTCTAATCCTGATGTTTCCACACATTTATTCTTGGTCTTAAGAAGGCCCCATCTCCCCCCTGGGCCTCAGTTTCTCCTCCTATAAAAATGAATAAGACTTTAGTCCTTCCAGGTCTGTCTTCTCCAGCCAAACAGCTCAGACCCTCTTCACCCTGACTTTCCACGGCCCTCGTCTGGCCTCTGTCAAGGCTCTGGTCACATTCTGTTTTATTGGTTCTCCTGTGAGATGCAGAATGTAAATCTAGGTATGGTGATGTGTCCCTGCCATCTAGTACTGGGAAGGCAGAGGCAAGGGGATGATGTTAAGGCCTAACCCGGGCTTCATAGTCAGACCCTGTCTCAAAACTCCAGGGACTGGAGTTATAACTCGGTGGTATGATTCAAGCCCTGAACTTGATCCTGAGCACTAGATGGATATGGATGGATGGATATGGATAGCTGGATGGATATGGATAGATGGATGGATATGGATGGATATGGATGGATGGATGGATAGATGATGGATATGGATGGATGGATGGATATGAATGGATGGATGGATGGATATGGATGGATGGATGTGCAAGTGAATGAGACTACAGCATGCATTATTTTGTCTCGTCCTCCCCCGACCCCAGTAGGGAAGTTGTGTTCTCTGAAGTCTTTCCTGGCTGTCCCCAAGTTCCACAGCTATTCTTGTCCTCATCCCTTTCAGCAAGACCCAGGCTCAGGCTAATAAACTAAGGGTTACTGAATGATGGACACCCTACTTCTTCTCTGGGCTGGCTGGGCAGCATGCAGAACAGAAACTTGTTGGAGCAGGAGGGGCTCAGCTGTCCTGGGCTTCAGGCCTAACTTGTACCATATAGATGCAGTTTCCACATCGATAATACAGGAGTGATAACAGCACCTGTGAAGGTTGTCATCAAGGCTGACAAGATAGCTGCTCCAAATGTCTGGTGTCTTCTCTCCTGTCAAAGGCAAGGAGAGGAGAAAGCTGAGACTGGGGAGCAGTCCTCGGCTGCAGGACCTGTGGTACCCCATGGCTGGACTTAGATGCTGCTCATTCCTGGAAGTGTCAAAGAGCAGGGAGAAGAAAGCATTGCCTTGTGTTGATGGTGTCTGATGTGGGGAGGCCTGTGGTGGAGCCAGTGTTTGAGTCACACTTTTAGATCCCTGGAGACCTCACTTAAGGGTTCCTCAGCTACACTGAAGGAGGAGCAAAGCGATAATGCTGAGCTTCCTTCTGGCAAATGGGAAGCCGAGTTGTCGATGGCCTTGTCCTGGTGGAGCTAGGCTCACTCTCACAGGCTGGTCTGGAGGATGACCTTCACGTTCAGGCTATGGTATTCAGTATGCAATGTCAGTTGTCTTAAAATGGGTTTAATGGGGGACATCTGGGAGTGACTCAGCCCTGTTTCTTCTTGAGTCACCAAATTGGGGGTCAAAGGTGGCTGCAAAGGTCATTGGCCTTCAGATCATGGTTTGAGGTTGGACTCTGTAACCCAGCCTCCCTCCACCTCTGGGCCTGTAGCAGCTGGGACTTGGCCACCATCCATCACACATGTAGTGGACAGCAGCGATAGGACACTGAAATCAGGCAGGATGTGCTAGAGGACCTTGCTCCTGTGTTGAGGTCTGCCAGGGAGAGGGTGGGTAAGGAGGTGGTAGGAGAGGGGGAAGAGAACCCTCAGAAGAAGAAAGGAGGCTGGCATGGGCCAGTGGATACTTGAGTGTGTACAATGGGGAGGTCCCCCTGGGCATGTTATATAGCTTACATCAAGGGCAGAGTCTCAAGTCTCAGTGAGACTGAGGAATGGGCCAAGAAGTGACTGCCTATGTGTGGTGTTGGAGGCTCCCTAGGGGAACACAAATGGCATGATCATCCTGGAAACATTAGCAAGTTCCACATAGGGCCTACATTGTAGGCCCTTTTCTGTGAGGCCAGCTCTGTTTGCCTGGGGTGGGCATGGGCAGCTGGATGTGGCAGTTCACCCGGGGAATGTTTGCTTGTTTGTTTGTAGACAGGGTTTCTCTGTGTAGCCTTGGCTGTCTTGGAACTCACATTCACAGAGATCCGCCTGCCTCTGCCCCCCAAGTGCTGGGATTAGAGGCTTTGCCACCACTGCCTGGCAGCTTGGTTTGTGTTGTAGCTGCCACTCCTGGGCTTTGTACTGGTTATGGTGGGGCCACTTTCTCAGTCTTCTGAGTGAGGAATAGGATGGGGACTTTAGTGATTTCTTGGTGTCTGGTTTGATGGTGAGTGCAGGTGGGAACAGAGGCCATTGCCCCAGATCACAGTGATGGATTCACTTGCAGAACCCTGTGCTTGGTCTCCAGAACATGGCCGCCATCTTTCTGGCCTCCTCTGGCTCTTGCTGCACTCCTCTGGCCTTCTCTTCCCTTTCTGATCCTCCTCTTTCCTCATCTGCCCAGTGTTGGGGCTCTTTGGGGCCCTGCTGTAGTTATTGCTGTTTTTCTAATACCTAATGAAAATAATAACACAGTTTTGAAATTTTGGAGACTGGAGGTGGGGAGAATCACCCTTGTGTGTTGTTGGAAGTTTGGTATGTTTCTTCCCAACTCTTTCTTTTCTGGTTCCTCATGGAGCTATAATCCTACCCATGCCATCCCGTGGTTGGCACTCCAGGACTCTGAGATCTTTCTGTGTCATTACTGTATGCACCGTAGGCACACCGTGGACATATCCCTTTCCTGTTGATGGCCTTGTAGTTGTGTGGGTAAAAGAGACCCACCAGGAACAAGCTGTAGAAATTGTTCTTTCTATATTCACAGGAGGTCTCTTGGGGTAGGGCTCCAGGAAGGGAGTTCTGGGGCAGAGGCTGTAGATTGCCATACATGATGACCTGCCACACTGTGGGGCATTCAGTCCTCTGTTCCCTGGGCCAGGGGGATGGACACAACTTGTCTTAGGCTTCCCTCGGCCTGTAGAACCTATTTCCTATGAGAAGCAGGTCCCCCCACCATGCCCCACCTCACCTCTCACCACTGCTTCTGGTCTTTAACTCAAAGGGGGTGACTGGGTGCTGGTATGGAGTTAGGCTGCTGAGGTTCAAACCAGGTTCCCCCCACCTCACAGCCTTGAGTCTGTTTCCTCAGCTGACTGTGAGCCTCGTGAGCATGAGTCATCTCTCCCAGGGTCCCACAGAGGTTTTCTGTCCATAGAAGACTCAACTTGACACTGCACATGCAGTGAGCCATAGTGACAAGTGGGAGACCCTAAGAGAAGGAGGGGCCCGTGTGTGACCTATGTTCCTTTGCCCTGGGTTCAGCCCCACCCACAGCCCATTTGGTTTATGGGGAAAGTGACTCTCAGTTGCAAAGTATTGGAGGGTCACAACTAAGAAGTAGGGTTCTAGGCAAGCCTTTGTCTTCCACCCAGAGCTTTCACCTGGTCTTGGGCTCTGTGTCCCCAGAGGTAGCTCTTTGGCCTAGGGCGTTCAACCCCAGCCCAGGCCTCTTCCATAGAGGAGAGATGTCTGGCATCAGGAAGTCTCTCTGACTGACCCTTGAAGAGGGACTTTTATGAGAGTTTAAACCTAGGGAGGAAATGGGCTCCAAGGGCTCAGGAGGCTTGTTGGTTTCCTAGTGCTGCCACAGCAAATGTTTTTTATGTCTGGCTCTCATACAGGTTAATTTGGCCTCAGATTCTATGTAGCTAAGGATGACCTTGAACTTCTGATCCTACTGTCTCAGGATATTGGGATCACAATATGTGTCACTCCCACTTTTACGTTGTACTGGGATTCGAACTCAGGGCTTCATAGAGGCTAAGCAAGCACTCTATCAGTTAGCCTACACTCTGCTCTTCCCTGCTGAGATACCATATACTTAGGATCTTATAGTTCTGGAACTTTGTAAATCTGTACAGTTTAGCCTTATGAGGCAAAGGTCAAGGTTTTGGCAGGGCTGCCGGTGGGGGAAGGTGGGAGAACAGCACCTTATCCTGTCCGCATCTGTGGCTGCCCCCATTCCTGTCTTGTCCTCCTTCTGACTCACCAATGGCTTTCCTCCAGTCCCTGATTTTCCTGTCACATGCCCTCTGTCTTCATCTTTCACCACAAGGTCCCTGTGTTTACATTGGCCCCGTGGAAAATCCCAGATCATCCTCCATCTCAGGCTCTCTCACTGAATCATATGTGGAAAGTTTTCTTGAGTTTGAGGTAACATCCCACAGATTCTGGTGTGAGGGCATAGATGCCTTTGGGGGAGCCTTTATTCTACCTACCACAGCTGCTAATGTCAGGATCTCCTCTGGTCCCCAGATCCTGCCTGTGTTTTTGTACCGTCAACTTCCAAGATGGAGGAAGTACTCATGACTAGAGAGGAACATAAGAAATGGTTCCATCAGGAACTGAGGTGAGGTGGCGCAGTGGGAAGTGCTTGCTGCACAAGAATGAAAAGACCCGACCTCAGATCCCCAGCACCCACCCTAAGAGCTGTAGCGGCACTGTTTGTCTTTGGTCCTATCACCAGGGAGCCAAAGACAAGTGGCCAGCCATCCTTACTGAATTGACAAGCTCTGGGTTCAGTGGCAGATCCGGTCCCCAAAACTAAGGTGGACAGCACTCAAGGAAAACACTCAGTGCCGACCCAACCTCTGGCTTCCGCCCATGTGAGCACACATGTGCATGTACACCCACACGTACACTGTACACATACCCACACTGACCTACACAGATTATTATTCTCACAGGAAGCGAGCATTTCTCCATGCAAGGGTGCCTGGCAGGAGGCAATGTCCCTGTGACTTTGGGACAGAGGTGTTCAGTATCACCGATGTCTTTCAGGCCTAGGGTCTCTGGCCAGGCACAGGCAGATGCCTGTGGCCTCTCTCACCAGCACATCATTGCTGTGCGTGTGTCTGTGTGCACCCATCTGCTACTCCGCGTCAGCTCTCCTGGGATGGCCAAGGAGTGACTCTTTTTAAAAGGCCTTTTCTGCTCTTGTTCTAAGGAAAATAATTACACAAGTGACTAATTTTATCCCTAATCCCATAATTACTTTATTATGTAGCTGGTGAGAGGGCTCTGAGCCCTGTCTTTGGCGTTACTCTGGCTGCTGGCCCAGCTGGCCTGGTCCTACAGCAATGGAGCCCTGCCCTGCTTCTGGCATGGGCCTATCAGACGGCAGGATTGCTCTGTTTCCTCTTGGGCTAGGGCAGGCTACATTTTGGTGTTGGGGGCCTGAGTACCTACCTTCTTTTCCTCCTGAGTAGACAAAGGCAGCTTCCCTGAGAGCAGGAGTTTGTTCTGCAGGATTCAGTCATCGGGAGTCAAGGTTCTAGGTCTGTTCTCACTGACTCTCCCCATGACCTTGGATAAGTCATTTCTTGGTGGGCCTTGATCCTGTTGTCTGTAAAAATGGGGTTCTTGTTGGCTTTAATGGTCCACAATTTCAGGAGAACCGAGAAACTCAGAGCTTTGAGATTAGAGTTCCTTCTTGCTACCCAATGAAAACATACTCCATGTAGCTTGTGTGAGGCCCTAAGTTCAGGCCCCAATACTGCATCAGTCACTCAATCAAGTAACCCCAGCCAAATATATCCTCTCATAGTATTTAAGACAGTGGCACTATGTAGCAGGCTCCTTCATTTTCCCATCAGTACTTGGATGACAAGGCCTGTAGGCCAAGCTCTTAGCTCCTGCCTCCATTGTTTTATTTTCTAATATACAAATAATCAAAGAGTCATTCAGATAGGAAGCAGTGGACTTAGATTTGATTCCAGGTCTCTCTGTCCCCAGAGTGACTGAGGTTTGAATCCAGGTCTCTCTCTTTCTTTAAGACAGGGTTTCTCCCTGATTGTCCTGGAACTCACTCTGTAGACCAGGTTGGCCTCCAACTCAGAGATTTGTCTGCCTCTGTCCCCTGGATGCTATGTTAACAGCATGTACCACCACTGCCCAGCTTTTACCCTTCTTTTTTGTTTGTTTGCTTGCTTTGGTTTTTGGAGGCAGGGTTTATCTGTGTATCCCTGGCTGTCCTGGACTCACTTTGTAGACCAGGTTGGCCTTGAACTCACAGAGATCCACCTGCCTCAGCCTCCCGAGTGCTGGGATTAAAGGCGTGCACCACCATGCCCGACAATTAGACAGCTGTGAACTACCATGTGGTTGCGGAGATTTGAACTCGGGTCCTTTGGAAGAGCAGCCACTGCTCTTTACTGCTGAGCCATCTCTCCAGCCCGCTTTTACCCTTCTTTAAGGCTACCTCCCAGAACTATTAGGCTGGTGGGGTTATTAAACTCTTTTTTTGTTGTTGTTGTTGTTATTAAACTCTTGACCTTGTAAACTTCAACTTGATCTCATAAAACAGTAAGGATGACATGTTAAACTAGAAGCTCCTGTAGATAAGGAGGCCGAGTGGCTCAGTTTCACGTTGTACAATGTGTGTCTGTCTCTCTTTTGTCTTTTGTTTTTTAAGACAAGGTCTCCCTGTGTAGTCCTGGCTGGTCAGGAACTTGCTGTGTAGACAAGGCTAGCCTTGAAATTACAGAGAACCATTTGCCTGTTGGGATTTAAGGCATGTACCACTTCACTCGGGTATATATCAGCATTACTATGGTCTCAGCCTCCTCGCTTCTCTCTCATTCTGTCTTTGGCTTTTAGTCTTTTCTTTTTGTTCATATTTTTCTGTGTAGCACTAAATTTGTTTTCTTTAAATTGTAGCAAAATACACACATACTAAAATTTGCCATCTTTCTGTATGTATGTGTGTATACATGTGTATGTGTGTGTATACATGTATATGCATGGTGTGCAGATTGTATCTTATATGTGTGGGTATATGGGGCACATGCCCATGTGCACCAGTGTGGAGGCCAAGGCAGAACAATGGTGTCTCCCCTGTCACTATCTGTCTTTGTGACTGACCCTGAAGCTTGCTCTTCCAGCTAGGCTGACTGGTTAGTGGGTTAATGGGGTTGTCCTGTTTTGCCCTTGATGTGGGAATTACCAGCACACGCATCTATGCCCGGCTTTAGAAAAAAATGAGTGCTGGAGATTCAAATTCAGGTCCTCATGCTTGCAAAGCAACAGTTTTTACACAGTAAGTCATCTCCTTCGACCCTCATTTTTTTAAGTGTATAGTTTAATGATATTCTCTTTATGTTCCCATTGCTACCATCCATCTGTCCCCATAACTTTTAAAAATAAAACAATATTTATCATGATTATCATTATTATTATTGTGTGTGTCTGTGTGAGACTGCAGATGTGTGTGTGTATGCCATGGCATGCTGGGAGGTCAGAGGAAAACCTTTGAGGGTTGATTCTTTCTCTCTCTCTCTTTTTTGTTTTTGAGACAGGGTTTCTCTGTGTATCTCTGGCTGTCCTGGACTCACTTTGTAGACCAGGCTGGCCTTGAACTCACAGAGATCTGCCTGTCTCTACCTCCCGAGTGCTGGGATTAAAGGCGTGAGCCACCACACCTGGAGGTTGGCTCTCTTCCTCTCCATTGGGATCTGGGGATCAAATTCAGGCCGTCAGGCACAAGACTCCTACTTACTTGCTGAGCCTTCTCGTTGGCTCTCCAGAACTTCTTTATCTTGAAAAACTGAAACTCTATTCATTAAACAATAACTCCCCATTCCATCTCTTCCAGCCTGTGGCAACCACCATTCTGTCTTCTATGAATTAGACTAGAAGCCTTCCCTACGTGGAATCAACAGCACTTGTCTCTTTATGAATGCCTTGTTTCACTTACCATAATGTTCTTAAGGGTCATTCATGTTCTTTTCTGAGGCAGAATAATACTTCATTGTATGTGTCACATTTTGCTATCAATAGACATTTTTTTTTTTTTTACCTCTTGGCTATTGTGAATAACTCTGCTGCAGCAGTACAGGTATGTGGAACTGTCTTGTTGGTGCTGTTTTTATCTCTTTTGGATTTATACTCAGAAGTGCATATTTGGTGTGGGCACATGCGTGTGTGTGTGTGTGTGTGTGTGTGTGTGTGTGTGTGTGTGTCTCGGAGAATAACCTCTGGCATTTTCCTTTTTTTTTTTTTTTTTTTGAGACAGGGTCTCTCAATGCCCTGAGACTTTACTGAATAGTAAAGAGCTGACCAAGAAGTGTCCAAGGATCTGCTTGTTGTCCTCCATCTTACAGTTGCTGGGATTACAGAGCTTGCCACCACACCCAGCTTTTTATGTGGGTTCTAGGGATCCAAATTCAGATCCTCATACTTTTTAGGCAAGTGGTTCCCTGACTGCTCCATTAGAGCTTTAAAAGTCAGTGTTTGTTGTGTCTTATTGGTCATGGGGTGGGAGCTAGGTTAGATACTTGGCATATATACACCATGTTGTCTCATTTCTGTCTCTGTATCAACTGGGTATAGCAAATAAAATCAGCCTCAATTTATAGCCGACAAATAAAGGCCCAGAGAAGTTGGCTGCTCAAAGCCAAACAGCTAAGAAGCCTCGAGGTGGAGTGGAGAGCTGGCTTCTGCCCAAGCCCCACTTTTAATTGTGTGAACCCCTGCCTCCCTGCGGCTTCAGCTCCACCTGTCTGGGTAATTTTCTGCCTCGTTGGTGCTGTTTCTCCATCCCGCTCACACTTGCACCATTTTCCTGCCTCGTGTGTGTTCACGCTTGCTGGAAACCCTGAACAACTTCCGTGAAAGCCCTTTGACTGCCAGGAAGGTTTTGTGTGGTGGAAACCGGCAGCGAGGCCTGTAATTTGCCTTCTAATCAGACCTCCAGTGGCTGCCGGGATCTCCTTCAGCATCATGTGGCGACCAGCTTGAGGATCCTCAAAGAACCAGCCCCAAGCTACCTCCTTGAGGGCAAAGAGCACTCTCCTCCCACCAAAAGTCAGAGGAGGGCCCAGCCCACCTGGTTGGACTTTTCCTAGCTCCTAGATTTCCTGGCAAGAACATAAAATTTTCTCTAGAAAATTCTATAGAAAGATTCCATGACACTTGCCCTTCTCTGACTTTCAAAACGGTCAGAGAAAAATATCCCAACGTTTGGGGGTGATTTTGTGGGTTTGTTCATGTGAGCCAGCCTTAAATTTTGGGTGCTCACTACCATCTTGCTGCTATTTTCCCCCGTATTCTTTTGCTTTTTGTTGAGAATTTCAAATGTATAGAATAGTAGAGAGAAGAACAGAATGAATTCCGAGAAGCCACCATCCACAACCCTTCTAACCAGTGGCACGCAAGGCTTCCTTGTGTTCGTAGCTCACTTAGTAGATGCTCAGTGGTTAGTCAGTAAAGATTGAGTACACCTCTCTTCTCTCCTCTGAGTCTCATTTCCCCATCACTCCATCAAGAGGTGAGGACCAGATGACTTTCGAAGAGGTCCAGTGGCAAGAGCACGCACATTGGATTCAGACACAGCCGCTCAAACTCACGTGCTGCCATGTATTGGTTGGGTATCTTTAGGTAAGTTAGTGATCAGTTTTAGTGCCTATAAAATGGGTATAGAAATGGAAGTGCTTACTCCTTGGGTGTGATTGTGAGCATTACATAAAGATAAAGTAACTTTCTAGGTTTATTTTGTTTTGAGACTGGGCTTACTGTACTACAGGCTGGCTTGGAACTTGTTATGTAGCCAAGGACATCCTTGAACTTCTGATCCTCCTGCCTTTACCTTCTAAATGCTGGGATTACAAGTATGCACACCATGCCCAGTTTATGTGGTGCTAGGATTGAACCCAGGGGGGCTTCATGCATGATAGGCAAGCTCTCTGCCAACTGAGCTATGTTCCAGGCCTATTCAATACATTTTTTTTTTTTTTTGGTTTTTCGAGACAGGGTTTCTCTGTTTAACAGCTCTGGCTGTCCTGGACTCGCTTTGTAGACCAGGCTGGCCTCGATATTCAATACATTTTTAAAAGGTTTTGTTATTGATGTTTGTTTGTTTGTTTTTAGTGTGTGTTTATATATTTCTAGGGATCAAACCAAGGACTTTGTACTTTTAGACAAGTACTCTACCACTGGGCTATATACTCAGACCTATTGTCACTAGTGTTTTTTTTTTTAATTATTGTTTTGAACATTAAATATTCTAGTGGGAAGAATCCATGTATTTTAAAAGTACAAAAATAAATTGGAGTCTACTAGAATTGAAGCCCTAGGATTTGGTTCCTTTTTTTTTTTTTGTCCCAGTCAGCAGATAGTCTGAGGCTCAAAAAAAGATCACCACAGCCAGGGCGAATGCCCCAAATGTGGAGGCTGGGAGCAGGGTCAGAGTGGGGGCCATACAGACTGGCTCCACCTCCTTGCTCCCCTTCTGCCTGCCCCGTGTGGGTGCAGTGACCCCCATGAGAGGAGCAAGCCAGCAGTCCCCTCCTGGGTGAGACAGGCCCAGGTGGATGAGCCCAGAGGTGGAGAGAGCGGTGACACCGAGAGGGATATCTTGTTGCTAGGAGACTTCAGGAGGCAGCAGGACCTGTTGCCAGAGGTGCCAGATGATGGGGATACAGGGCATGTGGCCCCAGATGGGCTTTTGTAGGATTCTGGAAGGAGATGGTGGTGCACCCATTGGGATCCTTGCCAAGAAGAGAGGAGGGGGTAGGAGCAGAGACTCTGGAGATCCTGACTCTGTCTGTAGACCGTGGGCTCATTTCTTCCATTTAGCTTCTTGCTTCTTGTATGTCAAAATCAGACCAGCATTGGCATCCTGCTTCATTGTGTGTGACTCTAGCGGGTTCCATGGCTGCGAGGCTCACTTGGCCACATTCAGCTTCTTCATCTGCAAGATGGGCTCTAACTATTCCACGATGTGATTTTAAAATGTGCCCTACAGGGAGGAAGAGCAAGCACAGATGTGGCCTTGCCACCATGCCAGCATTTCTCATAATTGCTTTTTTCCTTTGCTGTAGAATGAAAGAACTGGACTCCCTCTGACTGGGCTAGATTTGTGGGCAGGGAGCCCTGGGAGGACTTCCACTATGGGGCCTAAATCAGATGATGGAGACCTGCCTGTGGGGGATCCCAATTAGTGAGACTCCAGGGAGTGTCTGAAAAGGGCAGCAAAGTTCAAAAGCAAAGAGGGACTAAATGGGGGGGAGGGGGGTTGTCAAGATACCAGGAAAGACTTTGAATAGTTCTGGCCAGCAGCTATGAAGTGTGAGTAGCCAGAGATGAAGGTACAGTTTCGCTAATATAAATAACATGTGTCCATATGTATGCCACAACATAAACAAAATAAAGCCCAGACAAGCAAAAAGAAACAATTCCATTGTGATACAAAAAAAATCCTCAGCCAGGCGGTGGTGGCGCATGCCTTTAATCCCAGCACTTGGGAGGCAGAGGCAGGTGGATCTTTGTGAGTTCGAGGCCAGCCTGGTCTACAAAGTGAGTCCAGGACAGCCAGGGCTACACAGAGAAACCCTGTCTCGAAAAAACCAAAAAAAAAAAAAAAATCCCCTGGTAACATTAAAATAGTATATATCTTAGCCGGGCGGTGGTGGCGCACGCCTTTAATCCCAGCACTTGGGAGGCAGAGGCAGGCGGATCTTTGCGAGTTCGAGGCCAGCCTGGTCTACAAAGCGAGTCCAGGACAGCCAGAGCTGTTAAACAGAGAAACCCTGTCTCGAAAAAACCAAAAAAAAAAAAAAATAAAATAGTATATATCTTAAAGCACGAGTACCAGGCAGTGGTGGCACACACCTTTAATCCCAGTACTTGGGAGGCAGGTGGATCTCTATGAGTTCAAGGCCAGCCTGGTCTACAGAGAGAGAGAGTTCCAGGACAGCCAGGGCAACACAGAGAAACCCTGTCTCAAAAAACAAAACCAACCAACCAACCAAACAGAAAAGTATGATGACCTGAATTTGACCTTAGAGCCATGTTTAAAAAAAAAATGCTGGATATGGTGACATGTACCTATAATCCTAGCACTGAAGGTCCAGAGGTCCTTGGGACTTGCTTGCCAACCAATATAGTCTACTTAAGGAGTCCCAGGCCATTGAGAGACCTGGTGTTCACATGCACATGCATAAAGTATATGTATTTTTTCAAAAAAAGATTGTGTGTGTGCGTGCGTGCATGTATACTCATGGAGACCAGAAGACGGCATCAGATCCCCTAGAGGTGGAGTTAGCAGTGGTTGTGAATGGGTGCTAGGGTCTGAACTCAGGCCCTCTAGAAGAACAGCATCTACTGAGCCATCTCTCCAGCCTAAGATGATTTTTTAAGTTGAACATGATGGTTCAGGTTTGTAATCCCAGTTCTTGGGTAGCTAAGGCAGGAGGATTGCAAGCTTGAAGCCAGCCTGGGCTGCAGAATATGATCCTGCCTTTATATATTTTTTCCATTTTTTTCTCTATATATACACACACACATTCTATAGCATTTAGATATGATTGTATTTTGTAGCTGCTTGATTTTTAACTCTGTGTTATAACTATGATTACATAGCAATGTATAGTCTTCATCATTATTTTGTGTGTGAATGTGATATGCGTATGTTCTATATGCATGTATGGGGTTGATATATGCACATGTGTTTGTGCATATGGAGGCCAGAGATTGACATTGTTTTGTCTTCCTCTCTTGCTCCCCACTTTTTTTGAGGCAGAGTCTCTTTACTGAATCTGGATGTCTCCAGATGGCTATACTGGCTGGCCAGCAAATTCTGGGAATCTACTTGTCTCTGCTTGCCAGTGCCTTGACAATGTCCAAATATTGGTACAGCTTCCTAATGCTCAGTCCTTAATATCCAGACCACCAGAGTGTGGTGGGAAGAAAGAGATGAGGCAACAGCAGCCACCTTTAAGGGACCCCTGCCTGGCCTGGCAGGGATGTATGGACTATGTTGCAGGTCCTTACCTGTGCAGTTGGACTGCATTGGCTCATGCTGGTCAGGGGAGATCGTGCTGATCTGTTGGTTCAGTGTAACCACTCCTCCTCACACCTGGTAGCCGTTTCCCTGCTGTGATCTTGGGCCTAGTCTGCTATGATAAGCATGATCAGTAATCCAAGCCATCCATTCTAGAAGTTGGCATGGCCCTGGCCAGGATGACAGATTAGAGCATTCACATAGTGGGTAGTGATCCATGGGAGCTGGTGGTGGCAGTTGTAGCTCTGACAATAGAACTGCCCTATGTCCTGTCACTTGTACTCTGAAAAGAACTTTTGTCTGCTCCAAGTGACTGTACTACCAGGTGCCCAAAGGTATAGACATCACCATGGTTACTGGAGGTGGTTTGTGTGTGTGTGTGTGTGTGTGTGTGTGTGTGTGTGTGTGTGTGTGTGTGTATGCGTATGCGCATGCGTGCGTGTGTGTGTGTGTGTGTGTGTGT